>JAYESA010000009.1:91473596-92073596 GCA_036927795.1 Iris macrosiphon | reverse complement strand
GTGCAGCGGCTTCTACGCCCATTCTGGCACGATATGCAGCGGCCTCTACGCCCATTCAGGATCTGTGCTCATGCGGCTTCCACGCCCACTCAGTCTCTACGACTACTCGGCTTCCACGCCTACTCAGCTTCCACGCCTACTCGGCTTCTATGCCTGTTCGGCTTCTATGCCTGCTCGGCTTCTATGCCTGCTCGGCTTCCATGCCTGTTCGGCTTCTATGCCTACTTGTCTTCTATGCCATGGTGACGGACATTTGGCTTCTACGCCAACCTCTTCTACATAATGGATACCTACCCGCGTGGCTTTTACGCCATGATCTTAGTAGCAACCGTACGTGTTGTGTCCCCTTAGTTGGACCCACGTCACCCGCTTAGTCAAAAGATCATCTATACGTAGGCATTGGTTACTTTAACCATTGTGTAAAAGGGTGCTGTACTTTCCACTCCTCGGTTGCTACACCAACGGAGTGGTCACTGTCACCAAAGACTCTATAAATAGAGGCCCCTGTCAATAGGGAACAAGGTCGAAGAAATTGGTCAAGAAACCGATATCAGATCCCAGGTCGGAAAATTCGGTCAAGAGTACCAATACCAGATCCAAGGTCGACAGTCGGAGAAGATCGAACAAGGAGGAGAGAGAGAGAGAGAGAGAGAGAGAGAGAGAGAGAGAGAGAGAGAGAGCCCAGAGCTCAAACAAAGAGCGGGGATCGACGACTTCGGCATCGTGCATCCACCCTCTCCTGCAACCTTCGAAGCTGCTACCTGTCTTCCACGGCACTTCTTCAACATCGCGTGGTCCAAGGGCTAAAGTGATCGATCGCAGATCAGACACCTATAGCAATTTATACCCAGATTAAATAAATTGTACTCCCATATCCTCGTATAGGATTATATTGTACAAGTTTATTTGTAAACCAAAGGGCGCGGGTTTCGCACAAACCCTGTCATTGAAATACACTTTCATTCTTTCATTTAATACCACAAACAACTGGCTAGTATATGCCACATATGCCCCTATAACAAGGGCCCTCGCGTATATAATGATGGTCGTAACGCTCCAAAGAATGCGAAACCTGAATATAGTAACGTCCGTATCGCTCCGTAGAACGCAGAATCTGTACAAATAATAACGTCTGTATCGCTCCGAAGAATGCAGAATCTTCATAAATAATAACGTCTGTATCGCTCCGAAGAATGCAAAATCTGCATAAATAAAGAGGTGGGTGTCCCATATGCCTACTAGTTATCCTTCCCGCCCAATGCCAATATACAAATCTCAAGTAAGACATGGACATCACATACTATAATGCAAGTCACTAAATAAATATACAACCAAGCTAAATACCGTCACACGTGCTGCTCACACCGATGGCCAGTCAAGCATGAAGTACGTGTCCCTACATGAACTCACTCTGTGACGTGTAATGATACGTGTCAAGGCCTGGGGAGTCATATTGATAACTCTACAACTTTATGTGGGTCCACTAGACACTAGGTCAGACATGTCTGCTGCTTGTGGCGGCCTGCCTCCGGCGAGGGAGGGCGGTGCTCCGACGAGGTGGTAGTGGTGATGGGGATATCGGCGATGGAGGTGATGGTGTATATGATGATGTGGCGGCAGTTCAGTCGGGTGAGATATGGAGAATGGCGTGGGGACTCGGCGGTAGTGAACTGTGGAGGTCATGGTGGAGTAGAGATGAGGTGATGGTGTTTGGCGGTCGTGGAGTAGGGGAATTGGTGGCCGTAGGGCAGTGTAAAACTCCTAATCCTAAAAACTGTATTCACCTTTTTAATTAATTATTAATTGAATTGTAGTAATTATGAGCTAATTAGGAGAAATAGAATTTATTTAATTTTTATTTTAGGTGTTTGTGCATTTAGGAGATTTATGGAGCCATTATAATTTTTTCTAATTTATTTCATATAGGAGACCCCGTGGACAGTCGCTAGCTTAATGCTATGCAATAATATAATTTTTTGGATTTTTTAATGTATATATATATATATATATATATATATATATATATATATATATATATATATATATATATATATATATATATGGCTTTTGAATAGAAAAAAAGAAAGAAAGAATAAAAGAAAAAAGAAAAAGAAAATATAAATATAAAATATAAAATATAAAATATAAAATATAAAATATAAAAGGAATAAAGAAAAAGAAAAGAAAAGAAAAAAAAGTGGGTTTAAAATCTTATTGGATTCAAACCCAAAACCCATATCCTACCCAAAACCCTATATCCTATTAAACCACTACTTAAAACCAACCTACCCACAACCCACTAAAGGAAAAGCAGCAGCAGTTTCGTGGTTCACAAATCCCCCCACCCCCCCGCGAACATACTCGGCCCGACCCCGCGCTCTCTCGATCTCTCTCTCTCTCTTTACTATATATTCCCATCGAGCAAACCCTAACCCTCAATCTCTCATTCTCTCTCTCCTCGCCGACCGGAGCCCCTCGCCACCGCCGTTCAGCGCCGCACGGACGACCACGACGTCCACGAGCACAACCGCGCACCCCGTGCGCAGCAAAATTAACTGCAGCGAAGCCCTGTTCATGCTCTGTTTCCTGCGCCCTCGCTTGACCAAACTCGACCCCGTCTTCACCGGTATGATCCTCACCTATCCCCCTTCAATATCTGTATGTTAGTTCATCTCGAACAACGCATAAACCTAGGCAAAAATTAACGCCAAGTCGATAAAAAACTACGACTTTTTAAATTCCAAAAATTCTGTTGCGATGACCCATATTCCCGGATTCGTATCTCCCACCACAGAGATCCGAATTTGATTTTTCTTTTTGGCATACGGAGACCACTTGACCTAGTTTAATTTCTGTCAATTACAATAATTTATTAACTGTCGTGTGTAAAATTAAATTCGTTGGAAAATCCCGAAAACCCACTTTTTCCAGATTTTCAAAAATTGTGAAACGGAGCGCGCCCTGCCAAACGGGACCGCCCCGCCGTCGTGTACCAAGTATACCAAATATAGGAGACCCCGTGGACAGTCGCTAGCTTAATGCTATACAATAATATAATTTTTTGAATTTTTTGATGTGTGTGTATATATATATATATATATGGCTTTTGAATAGAAAGAAAGAAAGAAAAAAAGAAAAAAAGAAAAAGAAAATAGAAATAAAAAATATAAAAGGAATAAAGAAAAAGAAAAGAAAAAAAAGTGGGTTTAAAACCTTATTGGATTCAAACCCAAAACCTATATCCTACCCAAAACCCTATATCCTATTAAACCCACTACTTAAAACCAACCTACCCACAACCCACTAAAGGAAAAGCAGCAGCAGTTTCGTGGTTCACAAATCCCACCCCCCCCCCCCCCCCGCGAACATACTCGGCCCGACCCCGCGCTCTCTCGATCTCTCTCTCTCTACTATATATTCCCATCGAGCAAACCCTAACCCTCAATCTCTCATCCTCCCTCTCCCCAATGACCGGAGCCCCTCGCCACCTCCGTTCAGCGCCGCACGGCGACCACGACGTCCGCGAGCACAACCGCGCACCTCGCGCGAAGCAAAATTAACTGCAGTGAAGCCCTGTTCATGCTCTGTTTTTTGCACTCTCGCTTGACCAAAATCGACCCCGTCTTCACCGGTATGATCCTCACATATCCCCCTTCAATATCTGTATGTTAGTTCATCTCGAACAATGCATAAACCTAGGCGAAAATCAACGCCAAGTTGATGAAAAACTACGACTTTTTAAATTCCAGAAATTCTGTTGCGATGACTCATGTTCCCGGATTCGTATCTCCCACCACAGAGATCCGAATTCAATTTTTCTTTTTGGCATGCGGAGATCACTTGACCTAGTTTAATTTTTATCAATTATAATAATTTATTAACTATCGTGTGTAGAATTAAATTCGTTGAAAAAATCCCAAAAACCTACTTTTTCTAGATTTCCAAAAATTGTGAAACGGAGCGCGCCCCGCCAAACGGGACCGCCCCGTCGTATACCAAGTATACCAAAAGGTACGCGCAGTATACTCGGACATGTGAGAGTTGGCGAAAATTGATTCGGATGCGTGTGCGCGTCGAAATTAGCCCGTATCCGTGGACAAACCCCGTGTCTCACCTTTTGCGAAAGCCCTGTGCATTTGGTGTACGCTCGTCAGATTTCGACGAAACTTGTGCCACTGGACTCGTGGTAACGCGCTGGTCCTGTGACCCAATTTTTGCACAATTCTGAGACAGTTGACCAAGTCGTCAATTGGCGGGCCCCACGGTTGACTTTTTGGGCAAATTGTGTTCAGCTCACCGAAATCCACATTTGGACATACCGTTGAGTTCGTATTGACATTTAGAGTTTGTTTGACCTATAATTTGTCCCATTTAGAGACCTTTACCCTTGGCACACTTTTCGGTGCAAAGTGGACCACACGTGGACCCCACTTTGACCCAAAATTACCATTTTGCCCCTGTGCCAAATTGGACAAAAGGGAAGTGCTTTCTAGCTATTTCGTTTATTTTGGGAATGTTGGTGATGTCTATTTCAGCATTCAGAGACATTTGTTCTGAGGTCATAGCTTCTGATTCTTTGTGTTTGACATCTGGACGTTACATTTTGCAGCTTCTTGCCAGGCAAGTATACCTTGCCATTGTACTATTATTCATATTTCATATGTTGCATGCATCTTTATTTTTTGTCTTTAGTTCATATATTTTAACTGTTATATAAAATGCGCACGACGGTGTCGTCGCGATATATTTTTATTTATGTATTTGTATCGACCTTGTTTATGAGACTACCCCATTATCATGTAGCACCATTAGGTTTATTGGCCGTGACACAGTTGTTACACGAGTGTGAGTCTCATATAGATCACGGACTGTGTGACAGGTCTGGCCTCTTTGTAAACCCCCTCACCCAAAATAGATATTTTGTGTATATTTTATATTATTATAGATATTGAATTTCTTTAGAGTATTCTGTTATTTAATTCGTAAATGAATTTCTTGATATATTTACTTATATAAATATTTATTTAGAATCATTTTTAGGTTATTTTAGATTTTTGAAATTATTTAGGATTTATTTGGATATATATAGTCTTAATATTAGATAGATGCTAATTTAGTGTTAATAGATATTAATAAGATTTTATAAATTATTTGTATTATCTTTAATTATATTTAAGATTATAAATTATTGAGATAAATTTAAACTCTATTTTAAATTAATTCAAATCCTGAACCTACTAGGAAAATAACTTAATGTATATCATATCCTTATTTAAATTCATCATAATCCTATCCAAATTAACCAATCCTAGTTGTATTTAATTAAGTAGTCTCCACCATTATAAATACCTCATCCTTCATATTTTTCTTCTCCAAATTCCTCTCTTTTTCGTCAAAAAATAGTCAAAATTCGTCATAAATTCAGTCTCATTTTCTACTAGTTATGACGAATTAAAAAGACGATATCTCCTAGCTCCGGACTCCAAATGCGCTCCAGTTTTTTTTTAGAACGATAATGAGGTTAGGTTTCTGATTATATAAATTGTTTTTCTAAATTATGAGTATTAAATTCTGTAAAATTCGTAGAGCACAGCATATCCGAAAATAGACGTATTTCAATGTTTTTGCGATTTCGGGAGAACCAGGAATCAGAATCACGAACCGTTTAAAGTTTCGGAAAGTTAATGTCGAGATCATCGATATATATTTTTCCAGAATTTATTTCAAAGTATTTACATACTGTTAATTCTGTAGAACTTCTAGGTTAGAATTTAACCATCGGTGCACAATACAAAATTTGTATGTGCCATAATTTCCAAACGAATTTGAATTCGGATGAGCTGTAAATTCCAGCATGTTTTTGACGCTGAAATCTATAGGAAATCATGCATGAAAGTTGAGTTTGTGTCGGTTGACTTTTCGGTCAACAGATCGCCTCGATTTGCGTGCCATGAGTCTCGAGTTGATAAAATTTAGTTTCTTTGGACAAAATTTAGGAATTAACATAAAAATCAGAATAATAAGATTAAAATAGGATTTTAGAGTAATTATTCCAGAATTAAATAAATTAAAATAAATTATCTTTTGACGTGATAAATTTGTAATACATAGGCTATTTGGACTGTGACTTGGACTGTGATTCATACCGGCAGCAGGACCCCAGGCAAGATACCTTGCCAAATTATTTACAGTACTTTGCATGCTATTTATATTTCTATTTATTCATTTCATGTGTAGTCTCGTTCAGTTATATTCATTGCATGTGTAGTTCGTTCAGTCATTACTATATATATAAGATATGTTGACACACACTTGACACCTAGTATCATGAGAGAACAATCATTAGGCGTATGGGCTTTTAACCACTCTGGTAAACCGTAGTATATAGTTCGCACTACGGGCGTGTGTCGTGCTGGTCGCTACCCCCGCGGTATGTCGATTTCTGGAGTCTCGCTGGTCGGTACCCCCGCGGTATGTCGATTTCTGATGTCCATTGACGTGTGTGTGAGTTGTGAGGTAGATCGAGTAGCCTACCCTTGCCCATACGTCAAAAAGTTGTCCTTATTTGCATTCATATAGATTGTCTTGTATAGCGTACTTATTTATTTTTAAACCATATGCATGTTTACTGTATTCAAATTGGCTCGTATTTTCTGTATCTTGTTACGTTCCTCTGAGGACCTGGTCCGCTGCCAGGTGTATC
The DNA here is from genome assembly GCA_036927795.1 of Iris macrosiphon. Taxonomy (NCBI): domain Eukaryota; kingdom Viridiplantae; phylum Streptophyta; class Magnoliopsida; order Asparagales; family Iridaceae; genus Iris; species Iris macrosiphon. The sequence goes on along the minus strand of JAYESA010000009.1, from coordinate 92,066,893 downwards.
TTTTCTTGAGTATTTGCAGGAGCGCAGATTTGGATGGTTATATGTGATCCGAGGATGTCTTCTCTTCGAGCTGTGATGGATAGTTGGTATTCTTATATTGTGTTGTGGTGTTGTACTCATATTGTATTTGCTCTTATATTCGAGTTGGTAGTGGATTTGTTTCCATCCAACTATCATCCTTAGATACCTATATTGAGGTCTAGTTCATAGATGCTGGTTATTTATTTCTATATGATTTTGGTGGATGAGATTTAATTTTACCCTGTGACTTGTATTACATTTTATACCACTTGTGGATTTTATATTCATATTACAGCGTACGTATGGATTTGGTTTCCATATATTGGAGTTGCCATATCTATGCGGCTGGCATGCTTATGTGTCCTAGTCCTACGTATTTTTGGGACTGGGGCGTGACATGTTTTTGTGGTGGCCCATGCAGGTCGAGAGCATATTATCTCGGTTACGTTACTGTACCGAACAAGCCTGCACCTAGGACTAGAGTATAGGATCTCATCCACAATTAACTGTGATTCATCTCCTCCTATCTGTTCTATTTTGAACAATTGTATCCTGCTTGATTCATGTGCTTCCCTAATAGTTCCTTGAGTATAGTCTTCTGCTAGAATATAGGAACCCCTGTTATTAGGATGATAATTAGAGTAGCACACCTATTAAGAATACAATGAGAATATAGACACACCACTAAGTTTAGAATATCTAGTGAACCTAGAATTCCTTATCTTTAGATTGTTATACCATTACCCCTTGATGTATTAAGAAGACTTGAGAGTAGTATAGACACTACTAGAGTTAGTTAGAAGTTTTACCATAATGTTTGACACCTAGTATCACATAGTCTTTTTACCTATTAATTGAAGTGTAACCGAATGATATTTATCGCATGCTAGCAAAAGTCGATAGTGTTTATTCAGACCATAGAATTTAAAGGTCCTTGCCCTATTTGGTCGACTAGCGACTTAGATAAGGAGGTTGTATGATAACTGTAGAGATTGTAGAGTCTTTTATTATTATTGCTTATGTTGTTTTTGCTTTTGCGAACTTGAATTATTTTGTAACTTCTCACATCATAATCCAGCGTTATATTTTCTGTGCTACCTTGAATTATGCTGCTATTATAGCATAGTTTTTGCAAGCTTAATCTTTTATCGAGCTTGTTCATGACATATGTGTTATTGGGGCCTGATCAACCACACTAATACAAATTGTCTAATCAGAATCAGTGTATTATGGTCTAGCTAGCCATAATGCGCTTGATTCGCCCTTCGCAATAGCATTTTACGTGGATTAAGATGTATAGTGGACCAGTAGACAAATATACTTACCCTCTAGATACGACAAAGCATATTATATCAAGTACATAACTGTACCGATGTGAGCATGCGAATAGGAAATTACCAAATTAAGATTTCAATCCATAACTGTCTTGACAATTTCTATTTGAATTCTTTAAACGCTTTGATTCCCATACTTCCATTCTATTACCCCTCCTTGAACTTTTTACCATTGCTTTCCGTCTTTCCTTGTTTCGGAAAGACGAAATCTCGTGCTTGGATATAAGTGATACACGGATAGTACAAGATATACCCCATAGGCCAATCACATTATTTGGTGACTATCTTTCATAATTGATTAAGGACATATCACATATGATATAGTTGGTGTTAAAGTTTTGAGGATTGAATGACATGAGAAAATAAATTGAGGAATATTTTCTTAAGTGTAAGAGCCTTATGTGATAGATGGGTAAATTCTAAGTTGGGTAGAAATTGCATTATTAAACTTGAGGTAAATTCTTTTAGATTGTGATCAAGTAAGATTAGATAGAGAGAAACCATGTTCTATTTTAATTTCGAGGACGAAATTTTTGTAAGTTGGGTAGATTGTAAACCCCCTCACCCAAAATAGATATTTTGTATATATTTTATATTATTATAGATATTGAATTTCTTTAGAGTATTCTGTTATTTAATTAGCAAATGAATTTCTTGATATATTTACTTATATAAATATTTATTTAGAATCATTTTTAGGTTATTTTAGATTTTTGAAATTATTTAGGATTTATTTGGATATATATAGTCTTAATATTAGATAGATGCTAATTTAGTGTTAATAGATATTAATAAGATTTTATAAATTATTTGTATTATCTTTAATTATATTTAAGATTATAAATTATTGAGATAAATTCAAACTCTATTTTAAATTAATTTAAATCATGAACCTACTAGGAAAGCAACTTAATGTATATCATATCCTTATTTAAATTTATCATAATCCTATCCAAATTAACCAATCCTAGTTGTATTTAATTAAGTAGTCTCCACCATTATAAATACCTCATCCTTCTATTTTTCTTCCCCAAATTCCTCTCTTTTTCGTCCAAAAATAGTCAAAATTCGTCATAAATTCAGTCTCATTTTCTACTAGTTATGACGAATTAAAAAGACGATATCTCCTAGCTACGGACTTCAAACATGCTCCAATTTTTTTGTTAGAATGATAATGAGGTTAGGTTTCTGATTATATAAATTGTTTTTCTAAATATTGAGTATTAAATTCTATAAAATTCGTAGAGCACAGCATATCCGAAAATAGACGTATTTTGATGTTTTCGCGATTCCGGGAGAACCAGGAAGCAGAATCACGAACCGTTTAAAGTTTCGGAAAGCTAATGTCGATATCATCGACATATATTTTTTCTAGAATTTATTTCAAAGTATTTATATACTGTTAATTCTGTAGAACTTCTAGGTTAGAATTTAACCATCGGTGCACAATACAAAATTTGTATGTGCCATAACTCCCAAACGAATTTGAATTCGGACGAGCTGTAAATTCTAGCATGTTTTTGATGCTGAAATCTACAAGAAATCATGCATGAAAGTTGAGTTTGTGTCGGTTGACTTTTCGGTCAACAGATCGCCTCGATTTGCGTGCCATGAGTCTCGAGTTGATAAAATTCAGTTTCTTTGGACAAAATTTAGGAATTAACATAAAATTCAGAATAATAAGATTAAAATAGGATTTTAGAATAATTATTCCAGAATTAAATAAATTAAAATAAATTATCTTTTGACGTGATAAATTTGTAATACATAGGCTATTTGGACTGTGACTTGGACTCTGATTCATACCGGCAGTAGGACCCCAGGCAAGATACCTTGCCAAATTGTTTACAGTACTTTGTATGCTATTTATATTTCTATTTATTTATTGCATGTGTAGTCTCGTTCAGTTATATTCATTGCATGTGTAGTTCGTTCAGTCATTACTATATATATTAGATATGTTGACACACACTTGACACCTAGTATCATGAGAGGACAATCATTAGGCGTATGGGCATTTAACCACTCTGGTAAATCGTAGTATATAGTTCGCACTACGGGGGTGTGTCGCGCTGGTCGCTACCCCCGCGCTATGTCGATTTCTGGAGTCTCGCTGGTCGCTACCCCCACGGTATGTCAATTTCTGATGTCCATTGACGTGTGTGTGAGTTATGAGGTAGATCGAGTAGCCTACCCTTGCCCATACGTCGAAAAGTTGTCCTCATTTGCATTCATATAGATTGTCTTGTACAGCGTACTTATTTATTTTCAAACCATATGCATGTTTACTGTATTCAAATTGGCTCGTATTTTCTGTATCTTGTTACGTCCCTCTGAGGACCTGGTCCGCTGCCAGGTGTATCTTTTCTTGAGTATTTGTAGGAGCGCAGATTTGGATGGTTACATGTGATCCGAGGATGTCTTCTCTTCGAGCTGTGATGGATAGTTGGTATTCTTATATTGTGTTGTGGTATTGTACTCATATTGTATTTGCTCTTATATTCGAGTTGGTAGTGGATTTGTTTCCATCCAACTATCATCCTTAGATACCTATATTGAGGTCTAGTTCATAGATGCTGGTTATTTATTTCTATATGATTTTGGTGGATGAGATTTAGATTTTACCCTGTGACTTGTATTACATTTTATACCACTTGTGGATTTTATATTCATATTACAGCGTACGTATGGATTTGGTTTCCATATATTGGAGTTGCCATATCCATGCGGCTGGCATGCTTACGTGTCCTAGTCCTACGTATTTTTGGGACTGGGGCGTGACACTCCTGTACGTATGGGCCGTACGTTAGGGATAACTGCTAATAGAAACTTTGTATGCTAGAAGACTTAACAGTTATTATAGGTCCATAGACATAGCCTATCTTAGTACGGTGGTCCAATCATTGTCCTTGTTTGGTTGCAGGATTGGGCTACGGTACTAAAGATAGGCTATGAACCAAATCGTGTCATGGATGTGACATGCTTAGAGCATTGGGTGGGGAGAACAACAAGTACCGTATTTAGGCTCCTTTGCACTTTTTCCTTCTGTAACCCGGAAGCTCCGCTGGAGATACGGGCGGTGATGACCCCTATACAATTGGCGGCCACTGTCGTTCAAAAGATGACATACTTTGAGGCCCCTGATTCTCCGAGAGAGTCACGCCAATCCTATTTTTAGCCAGATAGCCCACTTGTTGGAAAGTTGTTCTTAACTGCATTCACTTAGATAGTAAGGCGACCCATTGGATATTTATTTCAGTACTTTATTGGCATGCGTTTATGTATCTTATTATGTCCATCTGAGGACCTGGTGTCACGACCCAATTCTGTAGAATCAATTGAGGAGTCCTCCGAATCGTGACCGCCGTGCGGGCCTGGGGTTGCGCCCGCACAAGGCTTTAATAATTTGCATAGCAAGCACATATTCAGAGTATGCAGATAAATTAAAACACATATTTGAAACATGGAAAAGTTCTCTTTATTGATAATGAACATCTATTACAAACTCCTGAACGAGTCAGCTAATATGCCGAACGGCTTACAAAAGTGTTGACTGAAAATAAGATAGCAGTCCTGTACATTACAACCCTTTATAAACTCAAAATGATAAAGACCTCCAGGCTGGAGGACGGCTTTGCCACGGAGCTGCATTTGTGTATGAAGAGTTGCAGGCTCCTGTCTTCAAAATGCTTCAAAGGGGCGCGGTGAAGATGCGCCAACAGCTGGACTGGATCGGGAAGACGACTTCGGCTCCTCTCTCGGTTCGCCTTGGTGCGGAGAACCTGTTTCAACGAGGGTCAGCATATCAAAACATACTGGTGAAGGTGAGCTAACCGAACTATACCAATCAACACGTTGTTTTAATGAAACATGCATATTTGTGGGTTTCTATCTTGCCTTAGTTCATTTATAAGTAAGCAGCATATAGAATTTACTGAAATGAACGTGCCACCGTTCGGTAGATTTTACCTGTCCGTCTGAATGACCTACACAATACTTACCATGCCTTCCCTGCCACGAAGACACAAGTTAGTATGCAACAGGTTTAAATATACACGTTGGGATCATTGGCTAGAAGCCATAATGGACCGTTTAGTCTTTGAACGAGGATGGTGTGCAACGAAGCACATGAGGCGCTGCACGCCATCCCGTTCGCACGTGAGACTATCGTGAAGTTTTACCCGGACCGGATCTGTGCCAGTGCCCTAGCGACCGTCCGCGGAACCCGATACCTTGTGCACAAGTTGTCCGTGATCAATCGTTCGTGGCACGTTAACGTTGATGCAGTTGAGGCACGTGAACAAGATAAGCAATATTGCATGATTCGTTTTGCATAGTCTTCCTGACAGTTTATTTCATAATAAGTGTATTCCATACTTAGCACAATTTATGGAAGAAGATGCATTCTAAATAAACTTGAAGCATGTATAGAACATTTAAAATGAACAAGCATGCAAATTGAGTAACCGTTTCCCAGTTAAGTGACAAGCATAAACATCCAAGTATATTCTCTTTTATCTTGTTTTCTTTTATTATTAACTTGGTATCGTTTGATCAGGGCACAAGAATGCAAGTGTTTTAGCTGTGAAGCTTGGAAGTAGGGCTAGCTAATCGGGTTGGTAGCCACTGACTTGGTTGGAAGGAAAGGAGAAGGAAAGAGGCGCTTCACGACTCCGCTCTCAAGCCGCCTACTGCTCGTTCACCTGCACACGAACAGCTCGATTAATACTTCTTACTCTCTTTCCAATCTCCGAATAGAAGTACAAGTCAATGAACAAAAACAATGAAGACCATCGAAACCGTTCAAAGAAAACAAGCAAATCCCAAAACCCAACTCAAAGCACGAAAGCAACAAGCTACATCGAAAACCGAGGCAATAAAAGATAGCAGCGAAGAGGTCCCTCCTGACTCTGCCGCTAAGTCGATCCCGGAGGCACGGTCCACTGAATATGGGAATCGATTCCGAAGAAACAAATCCATAAAGAGAACGAGTTCTTAATTCAATCTATCCCGATCGAACGATACCGTTGTGTTTCTTAGCCGCGCTCTCCGCACCGGGAGAACGGGGCGCTACACCTGGCCCTTCCAGGTGTATCTGTTCTTGAGTATTCGTAGGAGCGCAGATTCGGATGGTTATATATGTTTCGAGGATGTCTTCTCTTCGAGCCCGTGGTCGTTAGTTGATATTCTTATATTATGTTTGTTGTGGTGTACTTATATTGTACTTGATCTTATATTCGAGTTGGCAGTGGATTTGTTTTTATTCAACTATCATCCTTAGATACTTTGTATTGAGATCTAGTTTCATAGATATTGGTTATTTATATTTGATTTTTGTGGATGTGATTTAGATTGTACCTTGTGACTTGTGACATATGTTTATACCACTTGTGGATTTGATATTCATATTACAGCGTACGTGTGGATTTTGGTTTCCATATATTGGAGTTGCCATATCCATACGGCTAGCATACTTACGTGTCCTAGTCCTACGTATTTTTTGGACTGGGACGTGACATGTTTTTAGTGGTGGCCCATACAGGTCGAGAGAATATTGTCTCGGTTACATTACTGTACCGAGCAAGCCTGCAAATAGGAGTAGAGTATATGATCTTATCCACATTTGACTATGACTCATCTTTCTTCCAATCCATTCTATCTGAATAATTGCATCATGCTTGATTCCTATATTTCCCTAATAGTTCTTTGAGTATAGCCTTCTGCTAGAATTTAGGAACCCCTATTATTAGGATGATAATTAGGGTAGCACACCTATTAAGAATACAACGAGAATATAGACACATCACTAAGTTTAGAATATCTAGTGAACCCTAGAATTTCTTATCTATAGATTGGTTTACCATTACCCCTTGATGTATTATGAAGACTTGAGAGTAGTATAGACACTACTAGAGTTAGTTAGAAGTTTTACCATAATGTTTGACCCTAGTATTGATGAGCCAATAGAAAACCAAAATTGAATATTATGACTGAACCTAACCTTCATAGTTAGATAGTATTGGAGAACTATAAACTTAGATCATTGTCTTATTATTAGTAGACAGCACCTTAGGAAGCCTAGAGGAATGTAATCAACACTTTTTTCTTGATCATGCCTCGAACATAGCAACTAGCATACTACTCCCCCTTAGAAAACTATGATGCTATCTAGAGTCCTCTATTTTAATTTCATATATTGTTCCTCTACGACCTTAACGTTCGTTAACTGCACGACGACTAAATTATGTTCTCCTTTTCTTCATCTTTTAACTCGTGCCACCTGACACCTCTGATTATAGACCAAGTGATTTTATTCTATGTTATGATATATAGCTTGCTAGGATTTTGGTTGTTACTCTTGAATTTTGAATTATGTGATTAGTAATTATAACTTGACAGTTTAAGTTATTCTTATAGATTGTGACCTGGTGATTATCCCTTAGTTTTAAATTGCGTAACATGTACCCTCACCTCGATTCAAGCTATATCCCCTTTCCCTTAAGGCCAGTAACTTTCTATTCTTACTATTGACGCTTGCTCTATAAGCGATATGACTAAGACTTAAGACGACCATGACCTATGTAATATAAGAGGATACCCTGATGAGTACCAAGCTCTTTCCTCGTATACCCTAACAAGAGTTCTACCTTATTTACAAGGACCAGGTTATTCTGAAGAATCCTCTCAAGGCAATTACAGTATTAGTTTATTGTTATAAGTTGGATAATATACCTCACAATATAGTATCACATAGTCTTCTGACCTATTATTGAAGTGTAACTGAATGACATTAATTGTATGCTAGCATAAGACGATAGTGTTTATTCAGACTGTAGAACTTAGAGGTTCATACCCCTATTTGGTCGACTAACGACTTAGACAGGGAGTTAGTATGACAACTGTAGAGATTGTAGAGTCTTATCTTTTTGTGAACTTGAATTATTTTGTAATTTTTCTCATCATAATCTAGCGTATTTATAATTTTGTACTACCTTGACTTATGCTGCTACTATAGCCTAGTTTTACAAGCTTATTCTTTATCAAGCTTGTTCATGATATATATTATTGGAGCGCTACAATAATATATTTTAGAATCAGTGTATTACGGTCTGATCAACCATAGTGCGCTTGGTTCGCCCTTCGCAATACTACTTTACGTGGATTGAGATATATAGTTGACTAGTGGACACATGTACTTACCCTCTAGATATGTCTGAGCGGGTCGTATTAGTTACATAACTATACTGATACGAGTATGCGAATAAGGATTTACCAAATAGGATTTCAATCCACAACTGCCTTGGCAATTCCTATTGAATTCTTTAAACGCTTTGATCCCATACTTCTATTATATTACCTCCCCCCTTGAACTCTTTATTATTGTTTTTCGTCTTTCCTTATTTCGGAAAGATAAAACCTCGTGCTTGGTATAAGTTTGATATACAGATAGTACTAGAGGTACCCATAGGCCAATCGCATTAATTGGTGACTGTCTTTCATAATTGATTAAGGGCCTATCATATATGATATAATCGGTATTAAAGTTTTGAGGATTGAATGACACGAGTAAATAAATTAAGGAATATTTTTCTTAAAGTATATAGCCTTATATGATAGAATGGTAAACTCTAACTTGGGTAGGAGTCGCATTGTTAATTTGAGGTTAAATTCTTTTAGATTATGATCACGTAGGATTAGATTGAGAGATTAAGTCATTTAAATGTGGAGAATTTTTAAGAAGGAGTTAGATGAGGAGTATTTAATGAATTTAGAAATCTTGATATGTCGGACCAAATATTTATACTTTAAGTACATGATTTAAATTTTGAATATTGAAGGTAAATCATCAATTCGAATTTTGAGGATAAATATAGAATTTTAGACTTGAACATTGGTGGATTATAATTAAATTTTTTTTTAATTTGATGATTTAAATTAAGAATTAAAATTTGATGGTTGGATTACCTATTTGAAATATTGAAGATGTGAGTTGAATTTAAAATTTTGAAGAATACAAAATTCATAAGTGAAAATAGGAATAATATTGGACTAGAATTATTTTCTAGAGGAGATTATGATAGTTGGAGATCGTGATGTAAAATTTATATGCGTATTTAATTCTTGAAGATGTTATATGGATTTAATTTAAATTTGGATATTGCTAATTTGAAAAAGTGAGAAGAGATTACAATAGGTTGAATTTTGATTGGAACAGTGATTATCTTAACCTTGAAGTGATTGCGATGGATATGATTATGATTTTAATTATCGCAAAAAGATTGCGATTGACTTGCCCTATGTACATGAAGGATTAACAAATTATGCCTTATTTTAATTTCGAGGATGACATTTTTTTTTAGTTGGCTAGATTGTAAACCCCCTCACCCAAGATTAGACCTACTTGGCTTAGATAGTGAGACTATGGCTAGTTTGAATCCAAGTAGAAATAGAACACGGTATTTTTATTCCAACATTATATCACTTAGCGCACCTTACCATTGCTTCGATAACTGGAGCCCTACACTAGCCACTGTCTTCCTACAACTTCACATTATTGTCCTAAACGTGCCCGCCTTCTATTTCTGACCTCGGTGTAACTTATAATTAAGCTCCTTTGTGCTATATTTTAGTCGTATAACATGCGTCGTGAACGTTATTTCTTAATTCTAAAATAGTTCTAACTTTGTATCCTTGTGCGTTCCAATCAAAATTGGAGACATAATTTTGACCCGTTTCGTGCAACCCAATCTATGACAATATCCTAGCCTGAGCCCTCTATATCCATGACACTTGCGTCCACCTAATTTTATCCCCATGTACTTCTAATTAACTCAAGAACACCTTGTGCATTAATTTTGATAATTTAATCCAATTTTCATCTTTGTGCAACGTTTCAATGGTTGGGCACTTTTATGCAAAAGAGTATTTAGGTGTCTACACCATTGACATGACACATGAAGAAACCTATTTTTCGTTCATGTGGATTTTTTTCCATAATTTTCGGAATGTGCAACGTGCAACATCGCCTCTCATTTAAACCTAGCCTTGCATTTTAAACAATGCAAATCTTATACCATCCTTGATGTTCTACCGTGGCTTAGTTTTAATTTCGAGGACAAAATTTTTATAATTTTGGTAGAATGTAAAACCCCTAATCCTAAAAACCGTATTCATATTTTTAATTAATTATTAATTGAATTATAGTAATTATGAGCTAATTAGGAGAAATAGAATTTATTTAATTTTTATTTTAGGTGTTTGTGCATTTAAGGAATTTATGGAGCCATTATAAATTTTTTCTAATTTATTCTATGTAGGAGACCCCGTGGACAGTCGCTAGCTTAATGCTATGCAATAATATAATTTTTTGGATTTTTTGATGTATATATATATATATATATATATATATATATATATATATGGCTTTTGAATAAAAAGAAAGAATAAAAGAAAAAAAATATAAAATATAAAATATAAAATATAAAATATAAAATATAAAATATAAAATATAAAAGGAATAAAGAAAAAGAAAAGAAAAGAAAGTGGGTTTAAAACCTTATTGGATTCAAACCCAAAACCCATATCCTACCCAAAACCCTATATCCTATTAAACCCACTACTTAAAACCAACCTAACCACAACCCACTAAAGGAAAAGCAGTAGCAGTTTCGTGGTTCACAAATCCCCCCCACCCCCCGCGAACATACTCGGCCCGACCCCGCGCTCTCTCGATCTCTCTCTCTCTACTATATATTCCCATCGAGCAAACCCTAACCCTCAATCTCTCATCCTCCCTCTCCCCGCCGACCGGAGCCCCTCGCCACCGCCGTTCAGTACCGCACGGCCGACCACGACGTCCGCGAGCACAACCGCGCACATCGCGCGCAGCAAAATTAACTGCAACGAAGCCCTGTTCAGGTTCTATTTCTCGCACCCTCGCTTGACCAAACTCGACCCCGTCTTCACCGATATGATCCTCACCTATCCCCCTTCAATATATGTATGTTAGTTCATCTTGAACAACACGTAAACCTAGGCAAAAATCGACGTCAAGTCGATAAAAAACCACAACTTTTTAAATTTAAGAAATTCCGTTGCGATGACCCATGTTCCCGGATTCGTATCTCCCACCACAGAGATCCGAATTCAATTTTTTTTTTTGGCATGCGGAGACCACTTGACCTAGTTTAATTTTTGTTAATTACAATAATTTATTAACTGCCGTGTGTAGAATTAAATTCGTTAGAAAACTCCAAAAATCTACTTTTTCCATATTTCCAAAAATTGCGAAACGGAGTGCGCCCCGACAAACATGACCGCCCCGTCGTGTACTTAGTATACCAAAAGGTGTGCGCAATATACCCGGACATGTGAGAGTTCGTAAAAACTGATTCGAACGCGTGTGTGCGTCGGAATCAGCCCGTATCTACGGACAAATCCCGTGTCGTAACTTTTATGAAAGACCTGCGCATTTGGTGCACGCTCGTCATATTTCGATGAAACTTGCGCCACTGGACTCGTGGTAACGCGCTGGTCCTGTGACCCAATTTTTGCGTAATTCTGAGACAGTTGACCAAGTCGCCAATTGGCGGGCCCTACGGTTGACTTTTTGGGCGAATTTGTGTTCGGCTCATCGGAATCCACATTTAGACATACCGTTGAGTTTGTATTGACATTTAGAGTTTGTTTGACCTATAATTTGTCCTATTTAGAGACCTTTATCCTTGGCACACTTTTTGGTGGAAAGTGGGCCACACGTGGACCCCACTTTGACCCGAAATTATCGTTTTGCCCCTGTGTCCAAATTGGACGAAAGAGAAGTGCTTTCTAGCTATTTCGCTTATTCTGGGAACGTTGGTGATGTCTATTTCAGCATCCGGAGATATTTATTCTGAGACTATAGCTTCTGATTCTGTGTGTTTGATATTTGGACGTTACATTTTGCAGCTTCTTGTCAAGCAAGTATACCTTGTCATTGTACTATTATTCATATTCCATATGTTGCATGCATCTTTATTTTCTTTCTTTAGTTCATATATTTTAACTGTTATATAAAATACGCACGACGATATTGTCGCGATATGTTTTTATTTATGTATTTACATTGACCTTGTTTATGAGACTATCCCATTATCATGTAGCACCATTAGGTTCATTGGTCGTGACACAGTTGTTACATAAGTGTGAGTCTCATATAGATCACGGACTGCGTGACAGGTCTGGTCTCTTGTACGTATGGACCGTGCGTTAGGGATAACTGCTAATAGAAACTTTATATGCTAGAAGACTTAACAGTTATTAGAGGTCCATGGACATAGCCTATTTTAGTACGGCGGTCCAATCCTTGTCCTTGTTTGGTTGCAGAATTGGGCTAGGGTACTAAAGATAGGCTATGAACCAAATCGTGTCATGGATGTGACATGCTTAGAGCATGGGGTGGGGAGAACAACAAGTACCGCATTTGGGCTCCTTTGCACTTTTTTCTTCTGTAACCCGGAAGCTCTGCTGGAGATACGGGCGGTGATGACCCCTATACAATTGGCGGCCTCTGCCGTTCAAAAGGCGACATGCTTTGAGGCCCCTGAGTCTTCGAGAGAGTTACGCCAATCCCATTTTTATCTAGATAGCCCACTTGTTGGAAAGTTGTTCTTAACTGCATTCACTTAGACGGTTAGGAGATCCATTGGATTTTTATTTCAATACTTTATTGGCATGCTTTTATGTATCTTGTTATGTCCCTCTGAGGACCTGGCCCTTCCAGGTGTATCTGTTCTTGAGTATTCGCAGGAGCGCAGATTCGGATGGTTATATATGTTTCGAGGATGTCTTCTCTTCGAGCCCGTGGTCGTTAGTTGATATTCTTATATTATGTTTGTTGTGGTGTACTTATATTGTACTTGCTCTTATATTCGAGTTAGTAGTCGATTTGTTTCCATCCAATTATCATCCTTAGATACTTTGTATTGAGATCTAGTTTCATAGATATTGGTTATTTATATTTGATTTTCGTGGATGAGATTTAGGTTGTACCTTGTGACTTGTGACATATGTTTATACCACTTATGGATTTGATATTCATATTACAGCATACGTGTGGATTTTGGTTTCCATATATTGGAGTTGCCATACCCATACGGCTGGCATGCTTACGTGTCCTAGTCCTACGTATTTTTAGGACTAGGGCGTGACAGGCGGTGGTGTTGGTATCATTGATGATGGAGGTGGTGAGGTTGGTGATGGTGGTGGTTCTTCTCCCGGAAGGGAAGTCGAGGAAGTCGACTGTGTGGATGGTGGTTTGTGAGGAGGAGGTGAACAGGGCGGTGGTCATGAGGCGGGCTGTGCGGAGGAGATCGGTGAAGAAGGAGATAAAGAGGGCGGAGATGTGGGAGAGGCGGTGGTGCGGCTGTGTCGTTGAGGAAGTCGCAGGTGGTAGAGGAGCTCTGGCGGGGTGGGGGATGATGATAGTGACGATGGTGGAGGAGTCGATGATCTGGCGGAGAAGGCTTCTCGGGATCGACTGTTCGGTGGGAGGTCGTCGGAGAAGTCGAGGAAGTCGGGTCGGGGTGGAAGGAGGCTGTGCAGGGATAGGCAGTGAGATGCCCGGGGAGATGTCGGGGTGGTGGTGTCGGCTGTTAGTCGGTCGGGTGGAGAAGGCTGATGCCGGCGGTGATGGCGTGGGGAAGTCGTTGTTGTGAGGGAGAGGCTCAGGCAGGTAGTCGGGGTCGCTGCTCAGCGGTGAATGGCCGAAGTTTGGCCGTGGAGGGAAGTCGAAAAGATGGAGATGGGAGGGGGTGAAGTTTAGGGTTAGGTTTTGGTTTAGAAGAAGGATGGAGATGATGATAAAAATAATAATGGAGTGAGAGAGTTTTGCATGAGGGAGAAGAGGGTGATGACAACCTAGGGATTAGGGCCGGCCATGTTTTCCTTGGGATGGGGTTGGCTCATTGGGAAAGGGGCGAGAATGAGTGATATATATATATATATATATATATATATATATATATATATATATATATATATATATATATATATATATATATATATATATATATAGGAGAGTGTGTATGGTGAGGATGATGCTTCATTTTGAATGAAGGGCCAAGATTAATCCTGAAGAAAAGTGTACAACAAAAAGGGGAGAGAGAGAGAGTTTGGACCGGTCAAAGACGGGGAGGAGATTTTCTTCATTGGCCTTGACCAATAGGATGATGACACATCATTGCACTTTTGCATAAAAGCCCCCAAAAATTAGAAAATTGCACAATAGGTGAGAATTGGGATTGAATGAGGGAAAATACCATGTTTGGTATAATATAGTAGATGAAAGGGGTGTGTGGTGTTTAATATGAACCTTGAGGGTGTGAGTGGGGGTTTGGGTTGGAGTTGGGTCTAGTTTTAGGTGAGGTTGGGTCCTTACACCAATTTAATTAAAATTAGTGTGAGCGGTGCTCTTTAATTAATTGGAAATACATAGGTTTAAAATTGGGTGGGACACAAGTGTCATAGACGTAGTAGACTCAGAATAGAATATTGTCATAATTTGGGTTGCATAAAATGGGTCGAGATTGTGTCTCCAATTTCGATTGGAATAGACATAGATGCAAAGTTAGATTTATTTGGATTTAAACATGGACGTTTGTAACGAATATTGTGCAACTAAAATGAAGCACAGGGGAGGGTATTTATGAGTTACACAAGGGTCAGAATGGAAGGTTGGCATGTCTAGGAAAAGTGTGTAAAATTTGTTTGGAAGAAAATGCTAGTGTAGTGCTCCAAATATCGAAGCAACGGTAAGGTGCACAAAGTGATACGAAAATTACACAATAAATCTAAAACACTGTGTTCTAATTTTAATTGGCTTCAAACTAACCCTAGTCTCTCTATCTAAGCCAGGTAGACCTAAATTTGGTCAAGGAGGTTTACAATTAATATGAATATAATTATTTACAATGGTACAAATAGAAAAATACGAAAATACCCCTATTCTGAAAATGTGGTAGTTACACTTTTCGGTGCTAATGAGCCACTTTGAGACTTCCAGCGGAGTCCCTATACCTCTGAAGTGCTTTGGGTTCATCTGAGTGAAACCCTTGACGCTGCCCTCATCAGGCCGTGATGCTTGGGCTGGTACATGGACGGGTGGTGGGGGAGGTAGCATGTTCAGTGCAGCTATAAGAGCTTGTCTCAGCAGCTTATTCTGCTGCCACTGAGCCTGCATCATGGATTGCATGAACTGGGTCAAAGTAACATTCCCGTCAGACTGCGAGAACTACGGAGGTGGCATGACGGGTTACTGCAAGGTGAATTGAGGCAAAAAATGGGGTGGCGATGGTGGCATACTCTCACCTTGGAGATTCATAGTTTGCAGCGGCAGATGCCCTACCGGAGGTGCTGGAGTCCGAGGGTTTTGCTGGACCGATGGTGGTGTTTGGCCTGCCTGCGATGATTATCCCGGCTGGAGTGGTATAGTTGGAGACATCGTCAATGAAGGAAGAATTCCATATTTCTTCTGAGTCGCTAAGTCTCCTGTAGTGATTGCAAGGGTAGCAACACGTCCATTATGAAGATTCATCTTGTTGGACACGAAGACAAGGACAATGTTTGAATAAATTCAAGGTAGATGCAAATCAAGTAGTCAAGAAGAGTATAGAATTAAAATTTAAATAAGGTGATTAAATAAGTGGATGAGATCATATACTCTAATCATATTTGTAGGCTTGCTCGGTACAGTAACGTAACCAAGAGAATATACTCTCGGCCTGCATGAGCCACCATAAAAATAAGTCATGTCCCAGTCCCAAAATACGTAGGACTAGAAATACGTAGCATATCAGCCGTATGCATATGGCATATCCAATATATGGAAACCATAGCACATATATACGCTGTAAAATGAATAATAATTCACAAGTGGTACATATATTGTCAACACAAGTCACATGAAGCTATATCTCATCCACAGACGCAAGTCAATAAGTAAATAAACTAAACCAAATAGATCAAAATGATTGAGGCCAAATAATCCAAAATGATAGTCGGATTGAGACAAATCCACTACCAACGCTGTAACAACTAAAATGATAGAGGAGGACAGAACTCTAATATAAAATAAAATGTCAAATAAGCAGAATAACAGCTAAAGGGTCCATCAGCTATGAAGTAATCATGGGTACTCAGAGGGTACGACCTCCTCAACAGTAAATAAAACGTCAGGCCAGGGTCCGTATCCAACGGTAATCCTGATCGTCTATACTTGGAAAGGGGCCAGGTCCTTAGAGGGATGTAACAAAATACATAGAATCATGCAAAATAATGTACTGAAAGTAAACATCCAACATGGTCGCCTAACCAATCTATGTGATATATAATTTAAGAACAACTTTCCCGCGCATGGACTATCTGGCTAAAAATAATGGGATGTATGTAGTTCTCTTGGAGATACAAGGGACACGTGCATAATGCCACGGACATCAGAGGCCGCCAAGTAAATATAAGGTCATCATGACTCGCGTATCTAGCGGAGTGTACGGCCTAAATAGAAAAAGTGTAAAGGAGTCACATACGCTTACTCATTGTTCTTTCCACCCAATGCTACTAACGTGTCACATCCAT
This sequence comes from Iris macrosiphon, assembly GCA_036927795.1. Classification (NCBI taxonomy): domain Eukaryota; kingdom Viridiplantae; phylum Streptophyta; class Magnoliopsida; order Asparagales; family Iridaceae; genus Iris; species Iris macrosiphon. The sequence continues at coordinate 92,049,926 of JAYESA010000009.1, read as the reverse complement.
AACACGCAAACACCGCTAGTAACTGCTAAGTTCACTAAAATAATATATTTTTATTAGCAGTTATTTCTTATCTGTCGCACGACCTATACGTAAAGGTGGCCATCCTATTACGCAAGTTTGTATCCTACATGAGACTCACAACTCGTGTAACAACTGTGTCATGGACAAATAAAATATAATGATGCTTCAAAATCATGGGGTGGTCTCGTAAAACTAGGTCAACATGCATAATAAAAGTGAGAACAAAAGACACAACCGTCATTGCACCCGTCTTTCTTGGACGCGCAATTTTATAGAGCAAAATAAATATAAATAAATATAAATATATATACAGTAAGGAAATGTAACTAAACAGTACCATGGTAAGGTATACTTACCTGAAAAGTAATCAATGTAGTGTAGACGTCCAGACGACAAGCACACGGAGTCAGAAACTACGAACTCTGAACGAACATCTCCGGATGCTGGAAGGGTCTGCTGTCGGGCGGGCACGATTTCTAGACGACGGCGGTAGGGTTGCATCGGTCGGTCGGCGGTGTCAGGTGGTCGGTGTCGGCAGAAAAGGCAGGGGTAGGGTTAGATTTTTAGTTTAGAAGAAGAAACAAGGGTTAGGGTTTAGAATTTAGGAAGTATATATAGGGGGGTTCCACTCGTCCGTGGGTCTGTGGGTTGCTCGCGCACGGGTCTGGGTGTGAGGCCAGGTAGGATTAGGGGGGTTATTATTATTATTATTATTATTATTATTATTATTATTATTATGTTTCTTTGTTATTAATACCTAAAAATTCATAACGACTAATATAAATACCCAAAAATTCCTAAAAAATATTGTTATACTCATTTTAGTCACCTCTGGTTAATTACTATTTTTATTTTTATTTTTATTTATTGGTTAATATATATCTAATTTATTATTGGAGGGGTTTTATACTTCCTGGCAGCCCTCTTCAGCTCCGTCGGCGGACGAGCTCTGGATGACCACAGTTGGTGGCCTTCGGAGGGGTATTGTGAGACTTGTCTCACTGTTCTAGTATTCGTACCCGATATATGCATATTATACATATATAGCTTGCTTATTTTTAAATTGCTTATATTATGCTTTATGCCATTCATGCATTGTTTAGGTTATTTTCATAAATTTCTCTTAGTTGCATGTTTTGGACCGTTAGTCCCTTAGTTTTCTTGGTGGGTAGCTGTGATGAACCCGGGTGAGAGACATGGATTATGATTCAATGGCCTACAATCAATCCCTTGCCTATATAAGCAATCCAATTATATTTTCTTTACTTTTCTTTTCCTTTCATTTCTCTTTCCTTCTTCATTTCTTTCCCAGCAGAGAGCAGCAGCCGAGCTTGGCCTTGGTCGTGGATGATCTTGGTAGTATTGGTATTAAGCTAGAATTTGACTGTAGGGAAGTACATGTTGCTAACCGAAGGAGCAACCTTGGATCTTTCTTTGATTCTTAGTATAACTTATTTTTATTATTTGATCGAATTAGAACTTGTCCCATTGATGATCTTGTTTCCCTTGGATTGGATTTGCTCTTGGAGCCCGAGAACAGCAAGTTAGAGAATGCAAAGTTGGCCTGATAATATATACAAAAAGTATGCAAGGAACCCTTGTCGCATAAGCAAAGTTCCAGTGAGCGCACGTGTGTGTGTTTTACAATTTTTTAGAAAATATGCCAAGATATGTTAAATACTCTGGGCGCACTTCTCTACTCCTACGTATATTTTGAACTAAGATAATTTCTTTAAAAGTACGCCAATCCCACTTGGCGCACTTTTTAATGGATCTGCAAGTCATCAAGAATGTACGTCACTGCTTAAAAAGCCAAGTTGACGCACTTTTCAGATATTGCAGAGTTGACGCACTTTGGTGAACTTTCCTTATCGGCGCACTTTGTCCTTTTTGGGGAATGACGCACTTTGCTACTTGGCACACTATGTGGCATTTTCCAGAAATCTCATACTTTGTAGACCTTAGTATTACTTAATGACTAAGAAAAGACTTCTGACCATTCTCGAGAATTGTGTTCTCGACTGCAGAGTCATCCCGACTGTTGTGCCATTTCTTGAAAATTGTGTTTTGTCTATTAGTAGACCTTCTTGCGTTTGTTTGTACGCCAAACCTCACAACTGGCATACTTGATAAAAGGGTGCCAAAGTAATAGTTTGGGTACTTTTATTTGTGCGTCAATGATAGATTATGCGCCAAGCTCCTGGCTTGCGCACTTATATCATTGTTCGCCAAGATCATAGAAATGCGCTTTAGTATGATTGTGTGTCATCTTTGTTCGAAGCACTTTTGTATCAAAGTGTGCCAGAACTGCCTGAACTAGTGACTTGGGCGCCAAAACTATTTTTGGCCATTTGTGCGCCAATAGTAGTTTTTGACCCATTGTACGCAGATATTATTTTCTTGTCTGATTTTATGCACCAATCCTGAATTAATAATTTATGCGCCTGCATGCCAGTATTCTCTTTTATATGCTCAACTCTTGATGATTCCCTGGTTCTATTTTGTCCCGTTATTTTAGTTAATCCTAGTTATTTTTTGAATATGACATTCTTGATATTGATGCTAATTTTCTGACATGATCTAGTGATTGTACATTATTAATGAACTCCTGAATCTTGACATGGAATTAATAATACTGATAATCCTGACCATGTACTATAATCCCGATATTGTACTGATAATCCTAATAATCCTGATAGTGGCTCAACGTAGCGCATCATCCTGATACTCATGATCCTGATAATCCTGATAGTGGCTTGACGTAGCGTACTAATGACTTGAGAATTCATGTAACTGTCTTGATCAAGGCTATTAGTAGCACCTGTATTGCATGACCTGTATCCCTATAGTTGATTTTGATTGTACACGTCAAGTTACTGTCCTGTCTTGCATCATATCTAAGGAAGATTCCTGAGCACCATGGTCAAAAATCCATAAAAATTGTCTAGGCTAATAACTAAAATAATAATCTAGAAAAGCATCTAGAGATATTTTATGGCTACATGCAATCCCGGTAACCCAGCGACACCTGATGGATTTTGAGCTCTTTGTCGTGAAAGGCACACTTCCAGCACACCGACGAGTGTTGCACTACCAAAAAAGATAAGAAATAATTATACCTGATAAATCTATACTATGTACATGTTCGTCTGGATAACCCGGATAGTCTGCAGGACATGTGGTTGTAAGGAATCTCAAACTGCATGTGTTAGTATCTAGGACTGTGATAACCCTAGTTAGCTAATGATAGCAAGTCGTAGAGCATGATTGGCCGTAATCGCTTGATTTTTAGTCTAGTCTAATCATTTCTTAATTTTATTGGCAGTTGGTCCGAAAATGATAACCGGAGTACTGATTCCAGATGCCCTTGTTTAATTACTCCTGAACTACTTAACTGTTATTTTATCCGTTGCACTTATTTAATTGATCTTTATGCTATTTCTTACTGATTTGTCTGCATTATGGTTTTAGTTCATAAGTTTGGCTCCCTTGTGGTACTTGCTATTTTGGGGTCTGACCCCACTGGTTTTGTATGGCCATATTTTGGAGCAGGACTGCAGGATCTCCTATACTTTTCACCTCAAGACGGTGAACACGAGGAGCATCCGAGAACATGAGTGGATTTTCTTCTTCATCAACCACTTGATCTTGTACCTATTACTTTTGAGGCATTTAGCCATCGAGCACGTGCTTAGCTCATATTTTAGAACTTGACATTCTAACCTGTAGGTATACATATAAAGCATATTCTAGACTATAGCTATAGCTGATCATGTAACATTATACTCTTCTAGTTCGTCATTTTTGGTACTAGCTTCATAATCATCTGGGTATGTATAATTTGGGACGCCTCACTATTATATCTTTGGTGATCATACATCTTATAACTTATTGCATGCTTTAGATTGAGACACCTAAAAATTTTGACCCAGGATTGCCTGATGGATTGTAGAGTAAACCCTCACATGTCTAGACAGCCGTGACCATATCTCGGGGTATGGAGTACTCTAGTATATGTAGATGGCTTTGTCTGTCCCTTCTCTCCAGTATTCTGGTTCTGGGGTATGATAGGTACGTACTATGGTACGGGATCCTACGGTGCCTTTATTGCGACATAGTCATCAAGGGCCCCTCTGCCAGTTTGCGTTCCCCACAGCCCTCACAGGAGTCGGCTCGAGTCTCAGAGAGCGTTGCTTGTTAGGTTGCTGATCTGCATGACGAGATATTGTAGAGGATTGCGGAGCAACCCCCATCTCAGCCGCAGACGGACGATGCGACACTCACCGCACAATTGGATATGTACGAGCGTAGCATCACGGACTAGAGGGTTCTGAGTGAGAGGATGGACTGTAGAGTTAATGATCTTGATACATCGATAGAGCGCAACGTGATGGTGATCCAGGGGACGCAGGTCTCCATGGACGATCAACTGGCGAGGATGCAGGATATAGTGGCTCAAAGCAGTACGAGACTGGCATCTAACATGGATTCATACAATGCTCGACTGTCAGCATTGGAGTGGATACGTCTTTCTGGTTTATCGTCATCGAGACCGACTCCACCGATTATACGGCCTCCTCCATCATCATCGATGATGCTTTCACAGGAGCAGTATAAGTTCCTTTTATCCTAGATGCGCAACGGTGCTCCTCCTCCTCCTGATCAATAGTAGTCCTTGTTTGGACAGTTTTTTGTGTGTTGTGTATTGGCCCATTTTTGGGTCTTTGATGGATTCATACTTTTCATTACATTATGAGATACATGTGACACTTATTTTAAATTTATTTATCGACTTCTTGGGACGTATTTAGTGTAATATAAGTTTTTAGATTTCTTTCTATGTGAGTTTAGTTTATTATTCATATTAAGTGTATGTGAATTTATCGGTGTTGAGTGTTCTATCGAAGGAGTCAACAAACATAGAGAATTCAACGGAGGGTTGATCCGGGTCTATTTATATAAACTATGAGTTTATAACTGCAGTAGAGTTTTGTTGGAAAAAATTATACAAACAACATTCTGTTTTTTGTTTAATTTTTTTTATAATTTAGCGACGTTCTACGACGTGTAGCGACGTAAGGTTACGTCGTTAACATGTACTGAAACATCGCTAAATTCTACCATGAACGTCGCAGAACGTCGTGGCACGTCGCTAATAAGCTGACATGGCAAATTTTGCCATGTTAGGATTGTTGTAGCAATATGTCGCTAATATGGCGATATTTAGCTACAAAATTTTATGTCGCTAATTTACCAACATCACGTCGCTAGACGTCGCTAATGTCAAAATAATCTGCGACGCCAACAGATCAAATATATGTCGCCATAGTGACGAATAGCGACGTATTTGTTGTAAGCGACCATGAAATACGCGACAACACCAAAACGTCGCTAATTAATATTAGCGACATTTTTTTACCTATTAGCGATGTTTTTAGTTGTTGCTAATATGTATTATTTTGGTTGTGACTTGAAATAGCACTTATAAATATCAAATGCAAAATAGCTAGCTTGCTAAGGTATGATGGAAGCTTTCCTATTGTGATTTTTTATATATTTTATACTTGCGTGTGACCCGGTATTGAGTTGTTCCACCGAAAGGGTCGACATACCCGGAAAATGCTACGGAGGGATGTTCTGGGTCTCGTGTATAAATTGTTAAATTTTGGAACTTGAAAATACAAAGAAAACTCTGTCGAAATTTTTAAGAATTTAGAGAGTTAAAAAAAATTTGATATCAAAAAAATTATCACTTATACTAAAATCCTAAATTCTAGGATGCTATATTTTTATATAATGACGGACTTACGACAATCCTTAAATAAATTTATTAGGGGACAATTAGTAAGAGTCTAGAATGTGTAGGACACAAACACAAGTCACGCAATCAAAACAAAAATTAATCTTTAATATTGTCTGCTCTGTATCAACTAGAGAAATATTATTTCCTGAAATTTGATATTTTGGTATCTTCGATTGTTCCAAAATATGGATAGAATATTTTTGAATCTTGAAGATAATACATACTTGTTTCTAGAAAAAAATTAAAACAAGATAAAATATTGTATCATGGCATATTTGCAGATGCACACTTGTATGTTGATAATTGGTATGATATACAGAGCAGAACTAATAAGATAATAGAATATAATTGTTTGTAGCTTTAGGTTAGAGTATTGGATGGGGAAGAACAACTTGAATACCACCTACGAAATTTCGTAATATAATAACAACAAAAAGCTGATCAGTAGTTAAGCTCTTTCGCAAGGCCTTGTGAAGTGAGTATGTGAGGCTTAGCTCACTTACATGTATATGATTTGGACGTACCTATTTTGATTAAAATGATCGATTAGGTGAATTAATAATATATCTTATTTTACTCATTGGATGTGAGGTGTCCGGACTCTAAGCACAGTGCCACCCTGCGACAACCTGATCCCTGGCCACGAAATTATTGTCGAAAAACTAGAATGTGTAGATATTCAAATGGTTGTTCTCCAAATTGCATCATCATATAGAAATTTTGTTTTTATTTGTGTTTATGGTAGTGAATTAAGATTGTATTGTTTTGATTAGTTAGACACTATAAGAACACTTGATTAGGAATTAGATAGAGTCATAATGCTAAGTTTCTTCAAATCTCTCTAAACCAGATTTTCCTTATTGATTATATCATATCCTTACTTTTACTGTTCTTGACCGAGGACTTGTTATCATTCTGACGACCTAGTATTTCACTAGGGGAAGATGAAGTTCCATGCAAGACACTACCTTTATACAATGTGGACGAGGTTGATGAATGATCTTCAGGTGGCCTTCAAGGATACAACAATAGCATTTTGTAGCTGAAAAGTTTGTGTAAGTTAATGGTTTTAGGTGTAAAGACTAGAACTCGTCTATGTATAATAGCTATGTACATTAGTTATGTTATATCAATGTAAATAAGTATGTTTATCATTTCTTGTAATCCTATCCTAGAATATTATAGGCGACAATCACTGATTTATCTGTATGGAGCATAGCCTGAAGATGTTAGTTACGCACCCGATCCACCGTATTCTGGAAGAGGGGTGTGACAATATCATAGATTTTTTTGGCACGTGCAATGCACGTGAACATGATAGCTACAAATCATTTTTTTCGTTTGTTTCGTTTTTATATTCTTATTTTTTAAATTTTTAGTTTTAGGTTTTTATTTTTTTAGGTTTTTTAATTCTCTTGGTTTTTTTATTTTTTACTTTTTTATTTTTTTTGTAATATTTATAGTCACCGAACATGAAAATATAATTTTCCAAGACTTTATAGAATTTTTCATACCAAACGCACCCTTAAGTTGTATTGTAATTGCAATTACATAGATTTAGAAGAAACTGATGTAATGTAATCAAACTTGTAATTGCAATTACATTACATTTAACTTTTTTTGTCCAACCAAACATTCGAATTAGATTGACAATGTAATACCAATTATATTATGTTGTATAACCCTGCAAACCAAACGGCCCCTAAGGGTCTGTAAACTCCCTGATTTTTCAAGATTTTTAAAATCGAATTTTCTAAAATTTTCTAGAATTTTTCGGAAATTTTTGCTAATTAAAATCAAGGTATTTTTGGCATTAAATAAAATTAAATGATTTTAAAATATATTAAAATATTATGAAAATAATATTTTTTGGTGTAAAATAAAAAACTGGACTTAGGGTAATTTTTTGGGAATTTATTGGGCCCCGGACCTATTTTTAATCATTTAAAAACTATTTTTATTTTTATTTTTATTTTTAAACTAAACCCAAGCCTAACCAAGCCCAGCCCAACCCAAACCCTTGGCTGCGGGTCGGATTCGGGTCCAACCAGTGACCCGAACCCGCAAAGCCCAAAACCCGCTCGGCTTAACGGGTCGGGCCGGGTCTGCCAGACCCGAACCCGCCGCCCGACCCGACCCGGGGACCCCTCTCCTTCCCCACGCCCTGTGCCCGCTTTCCCCGCCGCACCCTCCGGCACGTCTCCGGAGACCCGCCCGTGCCTCACCCCACGACCCCACGACCCCCCGCGGCTCCGCCTTCTCCGCCATTACCCAGCGCCCGACCCCCGCCGCTCTGCCCTATTTAAACTCCTCCGCAGACCTCTCCGCCACCACCACTAACCCCCCCGCCGACGAACCTGCTCCGCCGATGATCCCGCTCTGCCGCCGGCCTCTTCTTCCTCCTCCTCCTTCTTCCCCGCCCTCTCAGCGCGGGTCCGGCCTCTCCCTCTTCCTCCTCATTCTTCTCCACAGCGCCGCCCCGAGCCCGCCTCCGGCCGCCGTGCCGCTCAGCGCCGCCTCCCAGCGCGCCGCCGCCCCCGGCCGAGCCTTCCCCCGCTGCCCCAGCCTCCCTCCGGCCAGCCTCCGGCCGCCGCGGCTCCGCCAGACCCAAACCCTAACCCTAGGCGACTCGAGACGCGGACACGTGTCGGACACGACGAAAACCCGATTTTTGAACCCTGTTCAGGTACGGGTATCTCCCTGCTCGTTTATCCGTTTTCGATTTTGTCAGTTGCATCGCGAACCCTGCGTGACCCCCTCGGTGCCCGTACAAACCGCCCGGTGCATCGCGTCCTGTGGCGATCGTGAAACCGCGATCCAAAAATAGGAAAAATAACGCCCTGATTCACCCCGGAACTGAGTATGCCCCGCCAAACGGGACGACTTGGTCGCGTGCGGTCTTCACAGATACGTGCGCGTCGTTGATACGGACGTGTGAGATTTCGCAGAAGTCGATTCGGGTGTGCGTGCACACCGGAATCAACGCGTATCCGCGGACACCGCCCCGTATCCGTCCTTTCTGAATCTCGCTGTAACTTTGTGTACACACGTCAGATAGAAATAAAACTTGCGCCATCGGACCCATAGCAATACGCTGGTCCTGTGAGCCAAGTTTGGTTCGATTCTGAGAACGTTGACGAAATCGCGTGTCGTGGGCCCCATAGGCTCCACTTGACGGGCGATTTTGTGACCGGCTCATCAGAATCCAATTCTGGAAGTTCCGTTGAGTTCGTATCATCGTTCCTGACCTGTTGACACTAAGTTGGATAAATTTGGAGACCTTTGTCCCTGACATATTTTTCGGTGCGAAGCGGGCCACATGTGGACCCCGCTTTGACCCGAAATTGTCATTTTTGCCCTTGTCTCCAAATTGGACTCAAGGACAGGCGTTTCTAGCTGATTGATATTTTCTGGATCTGATGGTGATGTTTATTTCAGCAACCGAAGTACTGTCTGCAAATCCCACTGCTGCCAGAGTTACAATTGGAGCCGAAACACCAGGCAAGTGTACCTTGCCAACATTGCAGCTCCTGTTATATAATTCCTGGATTATTTATAACTGTTATACATGCTCAACCTAGGAACCGCATGACGTACCTAGTGTCCGATTATAGTCAGGTGCCAACACCGTACGCGGTGTTGTGTACGTCATCTAGAGATGGACATTTGCGACCCTTTACATTCTCGTACTTGCATTATCAAGTACATTATGCCCAGGACACCTGACACTATTTATGTCACAGAATCTTCCTGAGATATTCATGGTGATTCCGTATAGGATACATATTCATGACATTACAGTTTACTTGCTTAGAACCTATTCTGACTTATTGCATTAGTTGATCTTGCGTGACTTGTACCTGAGATATCATGGAACTGTGACGTGAGATTACATGGGGTGGGGAGAGTATTACCATATCAAGGCTGATTATAATGTAAATAATGTTATCTGGAGGTGTCTTAGTCTCTGATACAGAGCTTTGGCACAAGTTCTGGCCCTTCGAGAAAATACTGCTATGGTTTCTTCGACACTGATCCTGTAGTAGTCTCAGCCTGAGTATGACTAAAACTCTCAACTTGTATATCAATTAGCTGGTTATATAGTTACCTTATGGTTTCTTTTATTGTTGCACTGCATTTATTTTGGCTTGTATTTTCTGTACCTTGTTATGTCCCCTGAGGACCTGGAATGGACTATGTCCCCAGGTTTAGCAGACGAGATCTACCCCGAGGTGTACGGAACAGGAGCACTCCTTGGAGCAGAACCCGAAACCGAAGACGAGATCGTGGCTGAAGACTTTTTCTGAGTATTGGCTCTACATACTCAGATATTTCCATTTCTAGTACTTTATTTTATGTCTATTTCCTTTAATGTAACAGACTTATTCTCGGATTATTCCCCGAGACACTCTTGTTGAGATATGCTAGTTTATATTCATTTGCATTTATTCTAGCTTTTGATCTGTGTTTATATTCTGTGGATGAGATTAGTATAGACTGTGACTTGTAACCTTTGATCTATTTATTGTTGTACTACAGCTTAAGCATGCCCTGATGGATCCATTCAACTGGGTTGTCCATCGGTGCGTGCTGCTGGCCATTGCCACGTGTCCAGTCCCTCGGCATTTTTGGGACTGGGGCGTGACAGGGTCTGCTTGGATTGAGGGAAAAAAAAGTAGAGTTAACTGGATTTAAGTGAAGGAAAGTTAAGCGAGGGGAGTAGAGTCAATACATATAACCTTGCTTGGGTTGAAGGGAGAGTTAAGTGGGGTGTGTTTAATAACTCTTGATTGGATTGGAAGTTTTGAGTGGGATGAGGATTAATAAAAATATAATAGTTACTAAAATATCCTTATTACATATGTCATAAAATTAAATTTGATTAAATTTTTAATTTGAACATGTCAAAATATCTTTACAAATGAGGAAGCTACAGAGCAGCTTGTTGAAAACAAGAAAAAATGAAAAAAAAAATGTCATAATATTGTAAAGGACAAATAAGAGATATTTTTAAACAAAATCCCTTAATCTCTCTCGTTAACCCTCAAATTTGGGAGTTGAAAAAAATAGACAAAAAATGGTTAAACAAATTCTCACTTAACCTATTATAACTTTCTCATAAACTCTCATCCTTAAGCCAAGCATGATTTTTATTTTCCTCTATTTAAAATTTTTTTTTATTTAACTATCTTAATCCTCAATCCAAGATGACCCTAAATATACTTAAACAGTCCCGACTCCCCTGACCTTATCCTGAAAGTACGCTCCGCCCCTGCACGTCACTTTCCCCTTTTTATTCAACCTACTTAAATTTTCCCCTTTTTATTCGACCTACTTCATAACTTTGTTCCAAATGTCCGCAAGTGGTCCGCTTATTTTACCACAAATATTTTTTAGATTCTGAACCAAGGATGGATAACTGATTGGTACTCAAGTATTTATCGGTTTTTAAAACTATTATTGGGCCACTTCCACGTTAAATATTGTTGACAACAATAATTCTCTATTGGCTTGACGAGACATTTCCAAGGGCCAAAGTTAAGGGCATGTTTGGATGTCCATTTAAACTCATCTTTTTAAGTTTAAAAGACAGGCATTGAATAAGTGGTGTTTGGATATGAGATAAAGTGCAAAAAAAAATCTTAGATTTGCATTTTTATAATTAAAGACCTCTTGATTTAAAAAACTATCGTATTTTATATTTGGTGCATTTGGCACCCAATTTGATTTTCAGTCGTTAAAGAAAGTCAAATTCGACGTGAAATGACTAATATACCCCTCCCTAACCCTATCCTAATCATAATCATAACCATAATCTTAACCCTAACTGTCACGCCCCAGTCCCAAAATACGTAGGACTAGGAATACGTAACACGCCAGCCGTATGTATACGAACTCTAATATATGGAAACCATATACACACGTACGCTGTACATGAATATCCAATCCACAGTGGTAAATATAAGTCACAACAAGTCACACGCAGTTCTATATCTCATCCACAGCACAATAATAGAATAAAGGAAATCAATAACTGAATATCAAAGAAGTAGTCTCAAATAGTAATCTCAAAGTGCCATAGTCGGGTGGAGACAAAGCCACTGCAATCGACTATAATAAACTACTAAAGAGAGAAGAGAATAAACTCTAATATAAGAATAAATGTCTAGAAGAGAATAGCAACTAGAATCTCTAAACAGCTGCAATGAATCACATATAATCAGAAGGTAAGATCTCCTCAGGCTGATAGGTAGCATCAGGTCCAGGTCCATACTCCTGCGGATACTCCTGCTCACCTATATCTGGAAGGGACCAGGTCCTCAGAGGGACGTAACAAGATACAAAAAGCATATGCCAATAAAGTACTGAGAATAAACATCCATTGGGGTCGCCTAACCATCTATGTGAATGCAGTTAAGAACACCTTTCCCCACAAGTGAGCTATCTGGCTGAAAACTGGGATTTGGCATGGTTCTCTTTTGAAGAGCCAGGGGCCTAAAAGGCACGTCGTCTTTTGAACGCCGGTGGCCCGCCTGATAATACATAATATATAGTGGTCATCATCACCCGTATCTCCAGCGGAGAATCCGGGCTTCACAGGAAAAAGTGCAAAGGAGCTCAAATGCGGTACTTGTTGTTCTCCCCACCCAATGCTCTAAGCATGTCATGTCCATGACACGATAAACCTCTAATAACCGCCAGGTCTACTAGCATGCAAAGTTTCTATTGGCAGTTATCCCTATCCGTCGCACGACCTATACGTACCGGGGGCCAGCCGAGTACGCAAGTCCGTGTCCTACATGTGACTCACACTCGTGTAAGAATAGTGTCATGGCCAATGAAACATAAATGCCTCATGAAGATGGGGTAGTCTCATAGAGTAGGTCCAATGCATATACATAAGTAAAAACATAGTACGACGACACCGTCGTTGCACCCAAGTTTCCTTGGACGCGCAGTTTATATAGCAGTTAAAATAAATGAACTAAATAAGCAAAAAATAAACATGCATGCCTTATATGGAATGTAAAAACAGTACAATGGCAAGGTATACTTGCCTGGCAAGAAATCTGTAAAGTGTACGCGCCCAAATGTCAAGGACACTGAACCTGGAACTAAGGACTCCGAACAAACGTCCCCGGATGCTGAAATAAACATCACCAACGTTTTCGGAATGAGCAAAATAGCTAAAAAGCACATCCCTTTCGTCCAATTTGGACACAGGGGCAAAACGGTAATTTCGGGCAAAAGTGGGGTCCACGTGTGGCCCACTTTGCACCGAAAAGCGTGTCGAGGGTAACAGTCTCTAAATGGGACAAACTATGGGTCAAACAACTCTAAATGTCAATACGAACCCAACGGTATGTCCAAATTTGGATTCCGATGAGCCGAACAAAATTTGGTCCAAAAAGTCAACTGTGGGACCCGCCAATTGGCGATCTGGTCAACCGTCTCAGAAATGCGTGAAAATTGGGTCACAGGACCAGCGCGTTACCACGAGTCCAGTGGCACAAGTTTCGTCGAAATCTGACAATCGTGCACAAAATACTCGCGAGTTCCACAAAAGTGGCGACACGAAATGTGTCCGCGGATACGGTCTGATTCTGGCGCGCACACGCGTCCGAATCAGTCCCCACAAATTTTCACGTGTCCCGTTATGCTGTGTGCAACATTCGGTACACTTGGCACACGGCGGGGCGGTCCCGTTTGGCGGGGCGCGCTCCGATCTCCAACTTTTAGAAAACCGGAAAAGGTGGGTGCGCGCAGTTTTGTGACAAAAATATTTCTGTCCACAGCGACTAATAGCACAAAGTTATAATACAGAAAATAAACTAGGTCATGTAATCTACAGGTATCAAAAAGAATCACCGAATTCGGATCTCTGTGGTGAGAGATACGAACTCGGTAATATGGGTGGTCAATCTGGAATTCTGCGATTGCAGAATTCGGTCTGTCCGTCCACTTTGGACGCTGTTTTTCACCTAGGGACACACGTTTTCCGAGGTTGACTATAAAATAAATACTGGAGAGGGTTGAGGGAAGATCATACCTATGAAAACGGAACAGCGTTTGGTCGAGCGAGTCGACGGGAATTCACGCCGGAGCGAAGGTGCCTCGAGTGGGAGACTGCAGTTCGCGATGTCGGCGTCGACGGGATAGTTGGATGGCTTGGGGAGGCTTCTCTGGCTGTGGTGACGGCTCTAGATGGGAAGAGGAAGTCTGGGAATATTAGGTTAGGGTTTTGGAAGCTAATATATATATATATATGCTATATATTAAGAGAGAGGGAGGGTGAAGGGTCGGATGTCCGCGGGTTTAGTGGAAGTAAGGGGTCGGTCCCGTTTGCTGCTAGTTTGCAGCAAGTCCACGAGTCCAGTGGTCATGGGTGGGCGGCTCAGAGACTTTGCTAAGGATTGAAAAGCAAAGTAAATTTGCTGTGGGATTCCTAAAGCTTAGCAAACTAAGTATTCCTAAGGCTTAGCAAACTAAGTATTCCTAAGGCTTAATAATACTAAGTATATTATTATTATATTATTATTATTATTATTACTGGTAATAATAGGAAATAAGGGCTGGCTGCAAGTTTCTAAGAGTAATCTAAGAGTGATTATTATACTATTATTATTAGTTAGTATTATTATTATTATACTTATTATACTAGTATTATACTTAGTATTATTTAATTCTTTTCTTTTCTTTATAAAATATATATACATATGTATATATTTGTATATACATATATATATATATATATATATACTCATAAGAAAATTTATAGAATAGGGTATTGCACATCGTTAGGCTAGCAAAAGCTCAAGGGGTCTCCTACATGGAATAAATTCCGAAAAATTCCTGATGGTCCCATAAGTCCTCTAAGTGCCCGAACACCTAACATAAAAATTATTAAAAATCTATTTCTCCTGTTTAGACCTAATTACTATAATTTAATTAATAATTAATAAATAAAAGGGTTTATACGATTTCTAGGAAGGGGGTTTTACATTCTACCCAACTTGTAAAAATTTTGTCCTCGAAATTAAAATTAAGCCACGATAGAATGCAAGGATGGTATAAGATATAATTTAACAATGTAAATTCATACCTTGGTTTGCGAATAGGTTCGGAAAACGCTTGCGCATGTCGTCCTCGCGCTCCCAAGTTGATTCTCCTGGTGCGCCATGCCTCCATGCTACGCGAACCAAGGGAATAGACTGGTTCCTCAATACCTTCTCTCGACGATCAAGGATTCCCACGGGTTGCTCTTGGTATGACAAGCTCGGCCCAATGGTGATCTCTGAATGGTCGAGAACATGACTGCTGTCTGCCACATATCGCCTGAGCTGCGACACGTGGAATACGTCATGTACTCCCTCCAGTGAAGGTGGTAGCGCAAGTCGATATGCCACCTCTCCAATTCTCTCGAGCACGTCAAATGGTCCAATATACCTTGGACTCAACTTGCCGCGCCCTCCGAATCGGATGGTGCCTCTGGTCGGTGATATCCTCAAGAAGACGTGATCGCCCTCTTTGAACTCCAAGGGACGACGATGAAGGTCTGCCCACTGCTTCTGCCTGTCTTGCGCTGCTCGCAAGTGTCCCTGAATCCTCTTGACTGTCTCTACAGTGTTGACCACCAACTCGGGTCCCAAAATCTGACGTTCTCCCACGTCACTCCAACACACAGGAGATCTACATTTTCTCCCATACAATGCTTCAAACGGAGCCATCTGAATACTCGCTTGATAGCTATTGTTGTAAGAAAACTCTACAAGATGTAGGTGGTCCTCCCATGATCCTCCGAAGTCTAACATGCAAGCCCTCAACATGTCCTCCAAGGTCTGAATAGTACGCTCCGACTGCCCATCTGTCTGCGGGTGGTAAGATGTACTGAACTTCAGACGAGTACCAAGACTCTCTTGCATGCTCCTCCAAAAGTGCGATGTGAAGCGCGAATCTCTGTCCGATATAATACTGACTGGTATGCTGTGCAATCTCACGATCTGTCTCATATATAAATCAGCTAAAGCTTCTGTAGACTGACCCACTCTAAAAGGTATAAAATGGGCTGACTTGGTGAGTCGGTCCACTATTATCCACACTGAATCTCTCCCACTTGGACTCTTGGAAAAACCCGTGACGAAGTCCATAGTGATGTGCTCCCACTTCCACTCTGGAATCGGAAGTGGTTGCAATAATCCTGCTGTCCTCTGGTGCTCCGCCTTCACTTGTTGACATACCAGACATTTAGCTACAAAGCGAGCTATCTCTCTCTTCATCCCATGCCACCAAAAATGCTGTCGTAAGTCGCGATACATCTTGGTGCCTCCAGGATGAATAGAATAGATCGAACTATGAGCCTCTGCCATCAGCTCCTGTCGAATCTCCCTATTTGGAACATAAAGACGATCACCACATCGTAATGTCCCATCCTCGTGAATGCGCAATCCTGTCTGCTCTTCGGCCTCTGTCCTTTCCTTTAGTCTCCTGAATCTGGCATCTGTAGGCAAAGCTGCCTTAATCCTCTCTACCAATGATGATTGAACTTGTAAGTTGGCTAGTGTCCCATCTGCTCCGGGTAGTATCACTTCAATGCCAAGCTCTTGCAAGTCCTCCAATAGTTCCCTCTGTGCTGTCAAGAAGTAAGCTGCTGGCTTCCGGCTTAACGCGTCTGCTACCACGTTAGCCTTGCCTGGATGATAATGTAGCTCTATCTCGAAATCTTTCATCAACTCGAGCCATCGACGTTGCCTCATATTTAACTCTTTCTGCGTGAAGATGTACTTGAGACTTTTGTGGTCTGTATAGATTTCCACTCGTTCCCCATATAAGTAATGTCTCCATAGCTTCAGAGCAAATACAACGGCTGCAAGTTCCAAGTCATGAGTTGGATAATTCTTCTCATGCACTCGTAACTGCCTAGATGCATATGCAATCACCTTGCCATGCTGCATCAACACGCATCCCAAGCCTTTTCCTGATGCGTCACTGTAGATCACGTAACCTCTTGATCCTGACGGAATCGCCAATACTGGTGCTGTAGTCAGTCGCTTCTTCAACTCTTCAAAGGCTGCTTGACACTCGTCAGTCCATATAAATTCTTGATCCTTACAAGTCAAACGAGTCATGGGTGCCGCTATCCTTGAGAAGTTTTCCACGAACCGTCGGTAATATCCCGCAAGTCCAAGGAAACTCCTCACCTCTGCTGCTGATTTAGGAACAGGCCATGTCTCAACTGCTGAGATCTTCTCTGGATCAACAGAAATACCATCTCCTGTGACAACATGTCCAAGAAATGAAACTCTATCCAAGAAGAACTCACATTTGCTGAGTTTAGCATATAACTGCTCTCTCCTCAAAGTCTCTAGAATAATCCGCAGGTGCTCCTCGTGCTCCTCGTGGCTCTTCGAATAGATAAGTATATCATCTATGAAGACGACCACGAACTGGTCCAAGTACTGGTGGAAGACTCGATTCATCAAGTCCATGAAGATCGCTGGAGCATTGGTCAATCCAAATGGCATGACCAAAAACTCGTAGTGTCCATATCTTGTTCTGAATGCGGTCTTCAGAATGTCCTGCTTCCGTACCTTCACTTGGTGATATCCCGATCTCAAATCTATCTTCGAGAATACCTTGGCTCCACTGAGTTGATCAAACAGGTCATCAATGCGTGGCAATGGATATTTGTTCTTCACTGTCACGGCATTCAAGGCTCTGTAGTCAATGCACATACGCACTGACCCATCCTTCTTGGGTACAAACAACACTGGTGCTCCCCAGGGTGATGCACTCGGTCGGATGAAACCTTTCTCCTCTAGCTCTTTTAACTGTGCCTTCAGCTCGTCCATCTCCTTCTTCGCCAGTCTGTAAACATGCGATGCTATAGGTGCTGATCCGGGTGCTAGTTCAATTGAAAACTCTACGTCTCGGTCTGGGGGTAGTCCTGGCAAATCCTCTGGAAAGACGTCTAGAAATTCTGAAATAATAGGGTGATAGACAACATCGTCCATTGCGAGCTGCATACCATCAAGGATTTCTATGGATCCTCGGGCAAACTCAAGTTTAGGCTGGCCTGGTGCCTTAAAAAGAATGCTTCCTCCAAAACAATCGAAGAAAGCGTGGTTCTTGCTCAGCCAGTCCATTCCAAGCACAATATCAAAAGACGGCATAGGAAGAACTAAGAGTTGGGCATTCATCTCTCTGTCACGAATCACTATAGGACCCGATCTACAAACTCGACTAACTGGTACAACTCCTCCTCCGGTAAGTATTCTAACACAACTAGATAATGGTGTAGAAGCAATATTGTGTTTGGCAATAAAACTAGATGATATGAATGAGTGGGTGGCTCCCGCATCAAATAATGTCACAACGAGAAAAGTAAAAGCAAGGGTAATACCTGCTATGACATCCACCTCATGATCCATGTCATCTACCTCCATTGCAAAAGCTCGCCCGTTCCTCTGTGGTTGTCCATGTCCAGTCCTCATATATTGCTCCTCCTGAGTGGGTAGCGGTGGTCCTCTCTGAAATCCTCCTGCTGCTGGGGGTCGAGGTGCTCCCGGTCCGGTCATCTGCTGGGCTGGCTTCGGTGCTGGAAGCGCTAATCTCTGAACTGGCGGTGGAAGTGCCTGCTGCATGGGGCAGTCTCTCGCCAGGTGCTGTCCAGAGCCACATCTCTTACACTGACCCAAGCGAGTCCGACAATCTCTCGAAATATGTCCGATCTTCCCACAATAATTACATTAGGGTTTTTCCGAAATCTGGTACGGTCCGGCTCTGTGTTGCTGATGCTGTTGTGCTAAGGGGCGTCTGATAGGTCCTCCCTGTTGTGTCCTGGCTGGGCCCTGCTGTATCCTTGCTGATCCTTGTTGTGTCCTCAGCTGAGTTCCCCTTCCTCTGCTAATGGTTTCCTGAAATCTGGCCTCTGTCAGTAGTTCAGCATAAGAGACTCGGGACTGCGAGCTTGTATAATGTTGTAGCTCCTGGGTCAGTCCTCGATGAAATCTCTTAGCCTTAGCCAAGTCATTTGGTATCAAAGCAGCGCCATATTTGCTGAGTCGACTAAACTCGGCATCATACTCGTCCACGGTCCGGTTCCCTTGCTCCAAGTGAAGAAACTGATCATACAAGGTGTCCCTGACAGTGTCCGGGAAGTACTTTCCCTCGAAGCACTCCAAGAACTGCTCCCAAGTTTGGTAAGTACCCAACTGGCGCTCCATGGATTCCTACCAGTAATGAGCATTACCATCTAGAAGCGTCCGTACACCCGTCATCCATAGGTCCGTAGGTAACTGCGATGCCTCCAATAGCTTCTGTGTGTGAGTGATCCAGCTGGTAGTCTCCTCCGGGCTCTCAGTGCCCTTGTACTGCCTTGCACCCATTTGAACAAAATCCTTTACTGACCCAACCTTAGCTCGAGGTACTGGAGCTAGTGTTTGGGCTGGTGCAGTAGCATGTGCAGCCATCCTCTCCAGTGCTGCCAAAAATTCTTGCCTCTGCTCGACTGCCTGCTGCCTCTGCTCGGCTGCCTGCTGCCTCTGTTCCTGTATCATCATCTGAAAGAATTGGAACATCTGTGCTTGGCCATCTTGCGGTACTGGGGCAGGTGGAGGGTTCCCAATAGGTGAAGCGGGAAGATCAGATGGAACTGGGGTGTGAGTCTGTCCATCTGGTCCCGGAAGCCTAGGAATCGTTGGGGTCCCTCCTTGAGTCTGACCATTGACTCCAGAAGTTGCGTCGCCATCAGCGGCAGTACATCCATTCTGCAAATCCATCTCTCTGCAGTTGATGTACGAAACGATTAGAAAAGTACAGGAATCAAACAGGATGCAAGTATTAAATAGGAAGGATGAATTTCAATCAAGCGTGGATGAGATCCTTATACTCTATTCCTATTACGCAGGCTTGTTCGGTACAGTTACGTAACCGAGACAATATATTCTTGACCTGCATGGGCCACCACAAAAACATGTCACGTCCCAGTCCCAAAATACGTAGGACTAGGAATACGTAACACGCCAGCCGTATGTATACGAACTCCAATATATGGAAACCATATACACACGTACGCTGTACATGAATATCCAATCCACAGTGGTAAATATAAGTCACAATAAGTCACACACAGTTCTATATCTCATCCACAGCACAATAATAGAATAAAGGAAATCAATAACTGAATATCAAAGAAGTAGTCTCAAATAGTAATCTCAAAGTGCCATAGTCGGGTGGAGACAAATCCACTGCAATCGACTATAATAAACTACTAAAGAGAGAAGAGAATAAACTCTAATATAAGAATAAATGTCTAGAAGAGAATAGCAACTAGAATCTCTAAACAGCTGCAATGAATCACATATAATCAGAAGGTAAGATCTCCTCAAGCTGATAGGTAGCATCAGGTCCAGGTCCATACTCCTGCGGATACTCCTGCTCACCTATATCTGGAAGGGACCAGGTCCTCAGAGGGACGTAACAAGATACAAAAAGCACATGCCAATAAAGTACTGAGAATAAACATCCATTGGGGTCGCCTAACCATCTATGTGAATGCAGTTAAGAACACCTTTCCCCACAAGTGAGCTATCTGGCTGAAAACTGGGATTTGGCATGGTTCTCTTTTGAAGAGCCAGGGGCCTAAAAGGCACGTCGTCTTTTGAACGCCGGTGGCCCGCCTGATAATACATAATATATAGTGGTCATCATCACCCGTATCTCCAGCGGAGAATCCGGGCTTCACAGGAAAAAGTGCAAAGGAGCTCAAATGCGGTACTTGTTGTTCTCCCCACCCAATGCTCTAAGCATGTCATGTCCATGACACTATAAACCTCTAATAACCGCCAGGTCTACTAGCATGCAAAGTTTCTATTGGCAGTTATCCCTATCCGTCGCACGACCTATACGTACCGGGGGCCAGCCGAGTACGCAAGTCCGTGTCCTACATGTGACTCACACTCGTGTAAGAATAGTGTCATGGCCAATGAAACATAAATGCCTCATGAAGATGGGGTAGTCTCATAGAGTAGGTCCAATGCATATACATAAGTAAAAACATAGTACGACGACACCGTCGTTGCACCCAAGTTTCCTTGGACGCGCAGTTTATATAGCAGTTAAAATAAATGAACTAAATAAGCAGAAAATAAACATGCATGCCTCATATGGAATGTAAAAACAGTACAATGGCAAGGTATACTTGCCTGGCAAGAAATCTGTAAAGTGTACGCGCCCAAATGTCAAGGACACTGAACCTGGAACTAAGGACTCTGAACAAACGTCCCCGGATGCTGAAATAAATATCACCAACGTTTCCGGAATGAGCAAAATAGCTAAAAAGCACATCCCTTTCGTCCAATTTGGACACAGGAGCAAAACGATAATTTCGGACAAAAGTGGGGTCCACGTGTGGCCCACTTTGCACCGAAAAGTGTGCCGAGGGTAACAGTCTCTAAGTGAGACAAACTATGGGTCAAACAACTCTAAATGTCAATACGAACTCAACGGTATGTCCAAATTTGGATTCCGATGAGCCGAACAAAATTTGGTCCAAAAAGTCAATTGTGGGACCCGCCAATTGGCGATCTGGTCAACCATCTCAGAAATGCGTGAAAATTGGGTCACAGGACCAGCGCATTACCACGAGTCCAGTGGCGCAAGTTTCGTCGAAATCTGACAATCGTGCACAAAATACTCGCGAGTTCCATAAAAGTGGCGACACGAAATGTGTCCGCTGATACGGTCTGATTTCGGCGCGCACACGCGTCCGAATCAGTCCCCACGAATTTTCACGTGTCCCGTTATGCTGTGTCACCATTTGGTACACTTGGCACACGGCGGGGCGGTCCCGTTTGGCGGAGTGCGCTCCGATCTCCAACTTTTAGAAAACCGAAAAAAGTGAGTGCGCGCAGTTTTGTGACGAAAATATTTCTGTCCACAGCGACTAATAGCACAAAGTTATAATACAGAAAATAAACTAGGTCATGTAATCTACAGGTATCAAAAAGAATCACCGAATTCGGATCTCTGTGGTGAGAGATACGAACTCGGTAATATGGGTGGTCAATCTGGAATTCTGCGATTGCAGAATTCGGTCTGTCCGTCCACTTTGGACGCTATTTTTCACCTAGGGGCACACATTTTCCGAGGTTGACTATAAAACAAATACTGGAGAGGGTTGAGGGAAGATCATACCTATGAAAACGGAACAGCGTTTGGTCGAGCGAGTCGACGGGAATTCACGCCGGAGCGAAGGTGCCTCGAGTGGGAGACTGCAGTTCACGATGTCGGCGTCGACGGGATGGTTGGATGGCTTGGGGAGGCTTCTCTGGCTGTGGTGACGGCTCTAGATGGGAAGAGGAAGTCTGGGAATATTATGTTAGGGTTTTGGAAGCTAATATATATATATATATATATGCTATATATTAAGAGAGAGGGAGGGTGAAGGGTCGGATGTCCGCGGGTTTAGTGGAAGTAAGGGGTCGGTCCCGTTTGCTGCTAGTTTGCAGCAAGTCCACGAGTCCAGTGGTCATGGGTGGGCGGCTCAGAGACTTTGCTAAGGATTGAAAAGCAAAGTAAATTTGCTGTGGGATTCCTAAAGCTTAGCAAACTAAGTATTCCTAAGGCTTAGCAAACTAAGTATTCCTAAGGCTTAATAATACTAAGTATATTATTATTATATTATTATTATTATTATTACTGGTAATAATAGGAAATAAGGGCTGGCTGCAAGTTTCTAAGAGTAATCTAAGAGTGATTATTATACTATTATTATTAGTTAGTATTATTATTATTATACTTATTATACTAGTATTATACTTAGTATTATTTAATTCTTTTCTTTTCTTTATAAAATATATATACATATGTATATATTTGTATATACATATATATATATATATATACTCATAAGAAAATTTATAGAATAGGGTATTGCACATCGTTAGGCTAGCAACAGCTCAAGGGGTCTCCTACATGGAATAAATTCCGAAAAATTCCTGATGGTCCCATAAGTCCTCTAAGTGCCCGAACACCTAACATAAAAATTATTAAAAATCTATTTCTCCTGTTTAGACCTAATTACTATAATTTAATTAATAATTAATAAATAAAAGGGTTTATACGATTTCTAGGAAGGGGGTTTTACACTAACCCTCTCCCCCCCTCATTCTTCCGCGGTGGGGGCGGCGACGTTGATGGGGGCGGCGACTCGGGGAGGAGATGGGGTGAGGCGCGGGGAGGAGGGGGGCTCGGGGGAGGGGGCACGGGTGGCCCAGCACAGGTGGCCGGGCGCGATGAGGCGCGGGGAGTAGGGGGTTCGGGAGATGAGAGGGGGCACGGGTGGCCGGGCTAGGGGAGGAGAAGGAGTGAGGTTCAGGGAGGAGGGGGGCTTCGGGGGAGGAGTGGGGGTGGGGGTGTGGGTGGCCGAGCTAGGGGAGGTGACGGGGTGAGGCACGGTAAGGAGGGGATGAGATGTCACGCCTCAGTCCCAAAATACGTAGGACTAGGAATATGTAAGCATGCCAGTCGTATGTATATGGCAACTCCAATATATGGAAACCATAACACATACGTACGCTGTATTATGAATAGCAATTCACAAGTGGTATAGATTTATGTCATAAGTCAGAGGGCATAACTAAATCCCATCCACAGAATCAAATAACCAATCAACTATATAACCGAATCAAGTATAAGATGCTTGATAAGAATAAGTAGTTGGGTGGAGACAAATCAACTACCAAACTAGAATATAAAAGTAAACATAGTAAGTACATCATCTAATGATCAGAGAGGCTCGAAGGGAAGACCTCCTCGAAAGATAATGAAGTAGCAAGTCCTGATCCGTGCTCCTGCGAATAGTCATGATCGTCTACACCTGGAAATGGACCAGGTCCTTAAAGGGACGTAACAAGATACATAGAAGTATGCCAATAAAATACTGAAAATAAACATCCAATGGTCGCCTAACCATCTATGTGAATGCACTTTGAGAACAACTTTCCAACACATGGGCTATCTGGCTAAAATGAGATTGGCATGATTCTCTCGGAGAATCAGGGGCCTAAAAAGCATGACGTCTTTTGAACGTCAGAGGCCGCCTGTAGATAATATAAGGGTCATCATACCACGCATCTCCGGCGGAGCGTACGTGTTACATAAGGAAAGTGTAAAGGAGCCCAAACGCCTTACTTGTTGTTCTCTCCACCCCATACTCTATTCATGCCATATCCATGACACGATGGTACCTCTAATAACTGCTAAGTCTTCTAGCATGCAAATTTATTAGCAGTTATTCTCTATCGCACGTTCCCAACGTACAGGTGGCTAGCCCGTCACGCAAGTCCGTGTTCTACATGAGACACACTCGTGTAACAGATGTGTCATGGCCAATAAAACCTAATGATTCCTCCAAATCATGTGGTGGTCTCATAAAACTAGGTCGACATGCATAATATATAATAAAGATAAAATACGACGCCACCGTCGTTGCACCCAAGTTATTCTTAGACGCGCAGTTTATATAGTAGTTAAAATATATGAACTAAATAACAAAAATAAAATGTATGCACCATATGAAATGTAAATCATAGTAAAATGGTAAGGTATACTTGTCTGGCAAGAAAGTTGCGTAGTGTAAGCGTCCAGGTGTCAAGTACAGAAGATCATATACTATGGCCTCCGAATGAACATCTTCGAATGCTGAAATAAATATCACCAACATCTTCGAAATCAGCGAGATAGCTAAAAAATACTACCCTTTCGTCCAATTTGGACACAGGGACAAAACGATAATTTTGGGTCAAAGCGGGTCCACATGTGGGCCACTTTGCACCGAAATACGTGTCAGAGGTAAAGGTCTCTAAATGGAACAAATTATAGGTCAAACAAATTCTAAACGACGATACGAACTCAACGGTATGTCCAATTTTGGATTCCGGTGAGCCGATCACAAATTCGCCCTTAAAGTCAAACCGTAGGGCCCGCGAATAGGCGGCTCGGTCAACTGTCTCAGAATTACGTAAAACTTGGATCACAGGACCAGCATGATACCATGAATCCAATGGCGCAAGTTTTGTTGCATTCCGACGAGCATACACAAAATAGGGTGGTATTTACAAAAAGTTGCGATACGGGAACTTTTTACGGATACGGGTTGATTCTGGCGCGCACACACATCCGAATCAACTTCTGCAAAAGTACACACGTCAGGATATACCATACGTGCCTTTCGGTACAATTGGTACACGACAAGATAGTCCCATTTGGCGGGGCGCGCTTCGTATCACAAAATTTAAGTTTTAAAATACCAAGTTTTTGGTCATTTTGGAGGTCGAATAATTTAACAAATAAAACAAACTAATAAAAACTAAAAGAACAAAAAAATTCTCGGTTATATTGAGAAGAAAACCTTTCAATTAGATTTTTAAAATATTAAACAGGTTTGCAGCAAATTGGGCGTGAACATGGAGGTTTGGGTCAAAATTTTGGACTGTTTTTGGTCAGTTTTCGGCCAACTTCCGGTCGATTTTTCGACCAATCCAGGGCACGAAAACTTATCCCGCTTGAAAGAAAATCCTAGAGGGGTAGGTTGTGAACGTACACGGACAAACCCCTTAAGAAAATGATGAGAGATGGGAGATGAGAGAGATATAATACCTTGAAGGGAGTGATGCTGCTGCAAGTACACGCGCGCGGGTGGCGGTCTGCGGTGGCTGCGGCGGCGGTCGCCGACGGCTGCGGCGGGGCGGCGGCTACGGTCAGTCGCCGGTCATCGGGTAGAGAAGGAAGGAGATTAGGGTTAGGGTTTAGGTTTTTTTTTTGTTTTGGATATATATATATGCATATATATAGAGAGAGAGAGACAGGGAGAGGGAGTCTGCCGCGGGGGGGTCTGGCCGCAGGGGTTTGCTATGGTGTGGTGTATAGGAATATGTTTTATATTGTTTAGTTTTAGGTTTTCTTTTATGTTATCTTTTTTTTTCTGTTCTTTTCTTTTCTTTTGTTTTGTTTTCTTATTCTTATTCATTTTCTTTTTATTATTATTACTATTACTATTACTATTACTATTACTATTACTATTATTATTATTATTACTATTATTATTATCTTTTATTATTATTATTATTATTATTATTATTATTATTTTTATATATTTATTAACATATATATATTTACATATAGAGATGAGGTTAAAAATCTAAAAAATAATATTCGCACACAAAATAAATTCTAAAAAATTTTACTTTGTAAAGCTTTAATAAAATACTACACCGAAAATATTTTATAAAATACTTTATAATTAATAATTAGATAATTATCTAGTTATATAAATCAAAAAACTGTATTATCTAATTAACTAAGTAAATAACTAAATAGATATCCAAGAAAATAGGATAATAGTAAATAATGTGCAAATCTATAAAAAAAAAGAAAAAATGCCTGACTTGGCACGGGAAATTATGGGTTACTAATTGTAGAAAAGTTAAAATTAAAAAATAACCATAATTAAATTATATATATAAATTATCTAAATATTTAACACATAATCTATGGTTGTTACACTAAGGTCATACTAATATCAAGGGATCGAATTTATGTGCCACAAAAGGTTCTACAGGTAGTGTCCCCTGTGTAGGCTACTTCCTATGATGGGCGATACAAATTTTGGGGCTATCCTATATCATTAATGTCCAAACAACGGTGAAGTGTCCTAATAAAATTATTGGATTTTATTTGATTTTAAAAAAAATCTAAAACAAATACAGGAAATACAAAATACACACAAGATGCCTATTTTTGGGTGAGAGAGTTTACATGAGGCGCGGGGAGGAGAGGAGGGTGTCGAGTGAGGGCGCGAGGAGGAGGGGGGTGGCCCGGTGAGGACACGGAGAGGGGGCGCGGGGAGGAGGAGGAGGAGGAGGCTGGCGACGCGAGGATGAGGAGGAGGAGGAAGCATGGTAGGGGAGGAGGAGGGAGAAGCTGGAGGAGGGAGGAGGAGGAGGCGGGTTACGGGAGGGAGGGGGAGAAAGGTTCTGTGATGGAAGGGGGGGGAAGGGAAGAGGAATGGTAGTTTAGGGTTTTCGTTTTTTATTTTGTTTTTAACGTTATTTTTTAACGAAAAATGAAATGGAGGGTCTATTCGAGAATTTTTTTTAGGGAATCTTAATTTGCTAACGAGACAAATTACAGAAATAAATTTTTGTACTTTACCCTTGGGTATTTGCTTTCCGAAATGTACATTCTGAAAAAAATTTCACAAACCAACACTTAAATTCTTTTTTTTAGCAAGTAAAAAAATCTGCGTTAAAACTCTCATTTCAGAGAGTATGTGGTCCCCCCTCGAAAAATTTAGGGGTCTCTCCACCCCCAACCCCTCTCTCTCTCTCTCTCTCTACATGCTTTTCCCTCCTCCTCCTCATCCTTCTCGACACTCCCTCTCTTTCTCTCCACGCCTTCGACGACGACGACATGGACATCCACGACAGAAGTCGAGGCTAGCAAGGTCTTTGTCGATCGTCCGACCGGCCAAGCGAGGAGCTCGACAAGGGTGTTGGAGAAAGTCGAGGCGAGCAGGTAGGAAATCGTTCTCGAGGCAGGACGACGGGGGATCTGGCTCAAGGCGACATTGGGAGATGCAGCGGTCGGCGTCGGTGGCGACGAGGAGCTCGACTTAGGGTTAGGGATTTGGGACGAACTCGACATCGGTCACGAACGACGGTGGAATGGTCTGGACGTCAACCATGGAGTACATGCTCCTCTCGGCCACGAACGGCGGTGGCAACGACGACCCTGGACGAAGCTCGCCGGCTCGAGTTTGGACTTCGACGAGGTCGACGCCATGGCCGAGCTCGTAGCTCGAGCTCCGGCGAAGACGCTATGGTTATTGTTAGAGATATGTTTTCAAAGTAAATATGTTTTCAAAGTAAATATGTTTTCAAAGTAAACTGCATCTCTTGCTTCTATAATGGTATTGTTAGAGATTTCATTTACTTCTGAGTGAGTCACTAGAAATCTATTGGCATAGCTGTCTAAGGCATATCCTATGAAAACAGCGTCTACAATCTTGGGACCAATTTTCCTCTTTTTAGGTTCGAGAATTCCGACTTTAGCAAGGCATCCCCAAACTCTAAGGTAATTAATCCTAGGTGCTCTACCTTTCCACAGTTCATAGGGAGTCTTATCTTTTGTCTTACTAGGAATCCTATTAAGAATGTAACAGGCAGTTAAAAGAGCTTCTCCCCACAAGTTATCAGGAGCACCAGAGCTGAGAAGCATGGCATTCACCATATCTAACAGAGTGCGGTTCTTGCGTTCAGCAACTCCGTTAGACTGAGATGAATATGGAGCAGTTACCTCATGAATTATTCCATGTTCTTCACAGAAGTTAGACATTTCGTTTGAGGTATATTCTCCACCACGATCAGATCTAAGGATCTTAATCTTCCTTTCTAATTGATTCTCAGCTTCAGATTTGTAGACCTTAAATCTATCTATAACTTCATCTTTGGTTTTGAGAAGGTAGATGTAACAATACTTTGAATAATCATCTATAAATGTAACAAAGTATTTTCTACCGCCTCTGGTCAAAATCCTATTAGAGTCACATACATCACTATGGATAAGTTCTAGAAGGTCAGAATTCATTTCTACAGATTTGAATGGTAACCTAGTGTGTTTGGCTTGAACACAGATTTCACATTTGTGTTTGTCATCTATTGGAGTCTTGGGAATAAGATCTAAGGTCATCATTCTTTTAATAGAACCTAGGTTCACATGACCTAGTCTGCCATGCCAAATATTTGAAGATTCTATATTGGAGACAATGAGAGAACGATCAGACATTTTATTCATTGTACTTAAAATGAAAAGACCGTCTTTTACAAAGCCTTTTCCTATAAAAGAGTCATGCTTAGAAAAAACTACTTTATTAGCCTCCATTACAATTTTGTATCCTGAGGCTACAAGAAGGGATCCACTAACTAGGTTTCTCCTGACAGACGGCACATGAAGAACATCATGAAGAGTTAAGATTTTTCCTGATATCATTTTCAGGTTAACTTTTCCTCTTCCAATTATTTGTGCCGTTGAGCCATCTCCTAGGGTCACACATCCTCCACTTGATTCCTGATAGTTTAAAAAACAGGAGCGATCAAACGAAACGTGAACATTAGCTCCAGAATCCAACCACCAATCATCAGAATGGTAAGAGAGGTTAATAAGAGGTTGAAAGCTTACAGACCTGAAGGAACTCGAAGAACCTTTGTGAAGCATGTTTGATTCTGGTCTAACTGAGTCTGACAGAAGTTCTAGGTTTTTAGTTTTGGTGATGATGGTTGTGGTGGTTAGGCTGAAAGTTTTTCTTCTTCTTGAAGAAATTTTTTTTGGGTTTATAAGGAAAATTAGACTTGGATTTTCCTTGGCCTTCTACAAGATAATAGTTTAGGTGGTCTTTGCTAAACAATCTTAAAATCTTTAGTTTTTCAAGTGTTGATCAACTCAGGTTAGCTGTAGGGGCCGGTTCCCAGCTAGCGGTGGTCCGAAGACTCTTAAATACCGTGTCGCTTAGGGTTATTTACACCCGGTTGACAGAAGGACCCTTTCGGCTTGTGCCCGAGTTTGTCTCTACTTTGAAACTTTAGATTTGAAGGTTTTATTTGCAATTTCCTTTTACTAAACTATTTTCTTTTTGTCCTCGATTGTTTTCAAAAGCTAAGTGATTAAAAATTGCAATTGACAAAATTATATAATGTGCTAACAATATTTAAAACACTTTAAGCAAATTTGCAATTTGACAATATATATAGTAAGCAATTTGACAAGTAAACAAATAAATCAATTGAGGAATTCAAACAAATTTCTACAGTGACTGTTAACTTGAATTTTGTAGAGAATTTGTGGAGTAACTATTAACAAATTGCTAGAAGTCAAAATTGCTATAGTAACAAATTTCTAGAAAAAGAATTGTTACAGTAACAAATATCTGGAAAATAAATTTCTACAGTAAAAACAGTAGCTACTTGAATATGTTCTAGAACAGTAACTATCAATTATAACCGTAGCTAATTTTAACTGAACAATTTAATATTCTGACAGTATTTTAACAAATAGTTAGGAAACGAGAATAGTTTAGTACAATTGGTTATTCTAACAGTAGCTACTTGGATCAAACTTTCTATTCTAACAAATTTCTATGAAACACCAACAGTAACTATTTTCTAACAAATTGCTACAGTAACTTTCAATTATTTAGAATAAATCAATTTTATGATAGACACTGAGAAGCAAATCAATTTTAATATAGAAAATTTTTAACTATATAGAGTTTTTTAAAACAATTGAAACAAATCAACTTAGCATGCAACAGTAAGTATATAGAGTTTCTCACAACGAGTCCGACTATATATGGACTATATTCTCACAACAGTAAGTATATAGAGTTTCTCACAGGTATTGTAAGTAATAGACACTGAGAAGCAAATCAGTTTTTGTTTTTAACTATATAGAGTTTCCCACAACGAGTCAGACTATATTCTGATAATTTGATGAAATCTGAGTTCAAATATTTTTAAGAAATAGATTAACAGTAAGTATTTAAATTCTAACAAAAAAAGTAAACTCTTAGATTGTTAGAATTTTTGTTGTCTTTTCTTATTGAAAATTTCAGAATACAAAAAATAAAATTAGATGTTACCGGCCTCTGGGGAAGTCGTGCACGAAGCACTGCCCTAAGAGTTTATTCGGGATCTGTGTGCAGACGTACCCGAAGCTCCTAGTGGTAAAACCTCCGCACTACCGGTATCTCGTTGCTGCACACGACTTGGAGAGAACGACCAAAACTTAGCTCTGCCCAGAGCTCGGAGACAACGGAAATTGAATAGAATATTGACAGAGGTTTGGAGTACGAATTTTTTTCCAATTCGATTCTCAAAGAAATCAGCACAAATATATAATACAAAATTGTAACGGTCTGAATTTAATTCTCATATTAATTCAGACGTTACACAATAGTAAAAGAGTGAATCTGGACACAAAACCGGTTCAGAATCATTTTGTAACGTTCAGAAATTAATTTTCTAACGTTTAGAAAATTAAATAAAAATGAAGAGGAGCAAAAAGATTTTTAGGGTCCCAGCCCAAACCCGAAGAGGAAATCGGATCGGCATTTGGCGCCCGCAGATGTGGGCGCATACCCGCATCCGTTACGCGCGCCGAACCGAACCGAGCCGAGCCGGGCCGGGCAGGGGCGGCGGCGCGCGCGTGTGGCCCAAGGGGTTCCCCACACAACAACTTAATAGAGCAAAGAAGAGAAAGTAATATATGTACACAAGAGGGCTTTGGTGCATCCGATGTGGGACTAAAAAAAGGAAGAGAAATTTGAAATTTTGGAAAGCAAAGTAAAAAACAACAATCCCCCCCCCAACAGGTCAAGTTCCGAAACAGAGATAAGAGTGAAGTAAATAGAGAGAGAGAGCATCTGGGCAGTAAAATACTATGCATAGATGAGATGGACTACAGCCTTGAATCTCACGTAGTGACTATTGCCTTAATCTGAAGAAGTACTTGATGGACTAAGCCTTGAATCAGACTTCTTGAACCAGATTTAGAAACTAGCACACATAGTACGCTAGAGGTCCTTGGTCTATCGGGTGGCACTTTTAAATGGCCATGCGCACTATCCACATTCATGAGAGTTGTCTGGGATCGCCCTGTCCCATAGTCGCGGCCTTCACGACCTCTCATATAGGTAAGTCCTTAATGGTTGGTGATATGAATCAACCTAGCATTACAACTTGGACCTATTAAGAGTTTAAACTCATCCTAAACATATCACACAGGAACACTGTCACCATAGGGATGGGGAGTTATTGTACACATGTACAGCCGCTTGGGCTTTATTTTAATGAGACTTTTAATCTCGAGTCAGTGTTCCATAAAGTCACCTAAGTTCAGCTTGTTTCTACCCATTGAACCGGCTTCTTGGGATCTCCAGTCAGACTCGGTTGGGTTGCCACTGCTGGTGACTAATTTATGGGCTTAACCCCATCCCCCTCGATGATTCTAGGATCAAAGTCCTAGACAGACCCTTCGTCAAGTGATCTGCAAGGTTCTTTTCTGACTTTATATAGTCAAGAACCACATATTTGCCTAGTAGGCTCTTTATTGACTTGAAGCGCAGCTGCAGGTGCCTGTTCATCTTAGCATTCACAGAATCATGCTTTAGTAGTTCAATAACAGATTTATTATCACAATTTATAGAAATTGCAGGAACAGGACTAAGAGAAACAGGTATATGCATAATAAGATTTTTAAGCCATTCAGCTTCTGTGCAAGTTGTATCCAAAGCTATCATTTCGGAGTCCATTGTACTCCTAGCTATGATAGTTTGCTTACAAGAGCTCCAGGAGATCGCAGCTCCTCCTAGAGTAAATACATATCCAGTAGTAGATTTTATATCATGTGAGTCGGTTACCCAGTTTGCATCTGAATAGCCTTCTATGATATCAGGGTGCCTAGTAAAATGAAGTTTGTAATCTAGGGTGCCCTTGAGATATCTAAATACCCTATCCAAGGCAGTCCAATGTGACTGATTTAGGTTATTGGTATATCTACTTAGTCTCCCAATAGCAAATACAATATCAGGTCTTGTCCTGTTTGTTATATACATAAGGGAGCCTATCATCTGTGAATATTTATGTTGTTCCAAAGGTGATCCTTCATTCTTTTTCAGTACAATACTGCTGTCATAAGGAGTAAGGACAGGTTTCTTATCAAATAACTCAAATTTTTTTAGCATTTTTTCAATTGAATGTGCTAAAGATAGAGTATAACCCTCTTTGCCTTTGGTTACTTGCATTCCTAAAATTAGGTTGGCTTCTCCTAGGTCTTTCATTTCAAACTGGCTAGATAAATAGTTCTTTGTAGTATTTATCAATTCCAGTGATGAACCTAGGATAAGGATGTCATCTACATACAAGCATAAAATGACACAACTTTTACATGTACTTTTAGAGTATATGCATTTGTCATACTCATTTGACAAGAAACCATATTCACAAATAACTTTGTCAAATTTATTGTGCCATTGTTTGGGAGCTTGTTTCAGGCCATAGAGGGATTTTACTAATCTGCAGACTTTCTTTTCTTGACCTTTAGCAATGAAACCTTCAGGTTGGTCCATATAAAGTTCTTCCTCTAGATCTCCATTCAAGAATGCTGTCTTTACATCCATTTGATGGATTAGCATATCATGAATGGATGCTAAGGCCAAGAGAGTTCTAATTGATGTGATCCTAGCTACAGGAGAGTAGGTATCAAAATAATCTAACCCTTTCTTCTGGGTAAAACCCTTAGCAACTAATCTAGCTTTGTATTTCTCTATAGTACCATCGGCTCTGAGTTTCTTCTTGAAAATCCACTTACAACCTATTGGTTTATTCCCTAAAGGTAGATCTGTTAGAAACCAAGTGTTATTCTCCATGATGGAGTTGTATTCACTGTTAATGGCTTCTTTCCAGAAGGGAGCATCAGGAGACGACATTGCTTCTTCATAAGTTGAGGGATCACCCTCTATCAAAAATGTGAAGAATCCTTCTCCTAAATTTTTCTCAATCCTATTTCTTTTACTCCGTCTTGGTTCTAAGTCTTGTTCAGATTGAGAGCTAGGTATTTGGACTTGAGAACTAGTAGAGGGTATGGAGAAAGAGATTGAAACTCTATCCTTAAAAGAAAATATGTTTTCAAAGTAAACTGCATCTCTTGCTTCTATAATGGTATTGTTAGAGATTTTATTTACTTCTGAGTGAGTCACTAGAAATCTATTGGCATAGCTGTCTAAGGCATATCCTATGAAAACAGCGTCTACAATCTTGGGACCAATTTTCCTCTTTTTAGGTTCGAGAATTTCGACTTTAGCAAGGCATCCCCAAACTCTAAGGTAATTAATCCTAGGTGCTCTACCTTTCCACAGTTCATAGGAAGTCTTATCTTTTGTCTTACTAGGAATCCTATTAAGAATATAACAGGCTGTTAAAAGAGCTTCTCCCCACAAGTTATCAGGAGCACCAGAGCTGAGAAGCATGGCATTCACCATATCTAACAGAGTGCGGTTCTTGCGTTCAGCAACTCCGTTAGACTGAGGTGAATATGGAGCAGTTACCTCATGAATTATTCCATGTTCTTCACAGAAGTTAGACATTTCGTTTGTGGTATATTCTCCACCACGATCAGATCTAAGGATCTTAATCTTCCTTTCTAATTGATTCTCAGCTTCAGATTTGTAGACCTTAAATCTATCTATAACTTCATCTTTGGTTTTGAGAAGGTAGATGTAACAATACTTTGAATAATCATCTATAAATGTAACAAAGTATTTTCTACCGCCTCTGGTCAAAATCCTATTAGAGTCACATACATCACTATGGATAAGTTCTAGAAGGTCAGAATTCCTTTCTACAGATTTGAATGGTAACCTAGTGTGTTTGGCTTGAACACAGATTTCACATTTGTGTTTGTCATCTATTGGAGTCTTGGGAATAAGATCTAAGGTCATCATTCTTTTAATAGAACCTAGGTTCACATGACCTAGTCTGCCATGCCAAACATTTAAAGATTCTATATTGGAGACAATGAGAGAACGATCAGACATTTTATTCATTGTACTTAAAATAAAAAGACCGTCTTTTACAAAGCCTTTTCCTATAAAAGAGTCATGCTTAGAAAAAACTACTTTATTAGCCTCCATTATAATTTTGTATCCTGAGGCTACAAGAAGGAATCCACTAACTAGGTTTCTCCTGACATACGGCACATGAAGAACATCATGAAGAGTTAAGATTTTTCCTGATGTCATTTTCAGGTTAACTTTTCCTCTTCCAATTATTTGTGCCGTTGAGCCATCTCCTAGGGTCACACATCCTCCACTTGATTCCTGATAGTTTGAAAAACAGGAGCGATCAAACAAAACGTGAACATTAGCTCCAGAATCCAACCACCAATCATCAGAATGGTAAGAGAGGTTAATAAGAGGTTGAAAGCTTACAGACCTGAAGGAACTCGAAGAACCTTTGTGAAGCATGTTTGCTTCTGGTCTAACTGAGTCTGACAGAAGTTCTAGGTTTTTAGTTTTGGTGATGGTGGTTGTGGTGGTTAGGCTGAAAGTTTTTCTTCTTCTTGAAGAAATTCTTTTTGGGTTTATAAGGAAAATTAGACTTGGGTTTTCCTTGGCCTTCTACAAGATAATAGTTTAGGTGGTCTTTGCTAAACAATCTTAAAATCTTTAGTTTTTCAAGTGTTGATCAACTCAGGTTAGCTGTAGGGGCCGGTTCCCAGCTAGCGGTGGTCCGAAGACTCTTAAATACCGTGTCGCTTAGGGTTATTTACACCCGGTTGACAGAAGGACCCTTTCGGCTTGTGCCCGAGTTTGTCTCTACTTTGAAACTTTAGATTTGAAGGTTTTATTTGCAATTTCCTTTTACTAAACTATTTTCTTTTTGTCCTCGATTGTTTTCAAAAGCTAAGTGATTAAAAATTGCAATTGACAAAATTATATAATGTGCTAACAATATTTAAAACACTTTAAGCAAATTTGCAATTTGATAATATATATAGTAAGCAATTTGACAAGTAAACAAATAAATCAATTGAGGAATTCAAACAAATTTCTACAGTGACTGTTAACTTGAATTTTGTAGAGAATTTATGGAGTAGCTATTAACAAATTGCTAGAAGTCAAAATTGCTATAGTAACAAATTTCTAGAAAAAGAATTGTTACAGTAACAAATATCTGGAAAATAAATTTCTACAGTAAAAACAGTAGCTACTTGAATATGTTCTAGAACAGTAACTATCAATTATAACCGTAGCTAATTTTAACTGAACAATTTAATATTCTGACAGTATTTTAACAAATAGTTAGGAAACGAGAATAGTTTAGTACAATTGGTTATTCTAACAGTAGCTACTTGGATCAAACTTTCTATTCTAACAAATTTCTATGAAACACCAACAGTAACTATTTTCTAACAAATTGCTACAGTAACTTTCAATTATTTAGAATAAATCAATTTTATGATAGACACTGAGAAGCAAATCAATTTTAATATAGAAATTTTTTAACTATATAGAGTTTTTTAAAACAATTGAAACAAATCAACTTAGCATGCAACAGTAAGTATATAGAGTTTCTCACAACGAGTCAGACTATATATGGACTATATTCTCACAACAGTAAGTATATAGAGTTTCTCACAGGTATTGTAAGTAATAGACACTGAGAAGCAAATCAGTTTTTGTTTTTAACTATATAGAGTTTCCCACAACGAGTCAGACTATATTCTGATAATTTGATGAAATCTGAGTTCAAATATTTTTAAGAAATAGATTAACAGTAAGTATTTAAATTCTAACAAAAAAAGTAAACTCTTAGATTGTTAGAATTTTTGTTGTCTTTTCTTATTGAAAATTTCAGAATACAAAAAATAAAATTAGATGTTACCGGCCTCTGGGGAAGTCGTGCACGAAGCACTGCCCTAAGAGTTTATTCGGGATCTGTGTGCAGACGTACCCGAAGCTCCTAGTGGTAAAACCCCTGCACTACCGGTATCTCGTTGCCGCACACGACTTGGAGAGAACGACCAGAACTTAGCTCTGCCCAGAGCTCGGAGACAACGGAAATTGAATAGAATATTGACAGAGGTTTGGAGTACGAAATTTTTTCCAATTCGATTCTCAAAGAAATCAGCACAAATATATAATACAAAATTGTAACGGTATGAATTTAATTCTCATATTAATTCAGACGTTACACAATAGTAAAAGAGTGAATCTGGACACAAAACCGGTTCAGAATCATTTTGTAACGTTCAGAAATTAATTTTCTAACGTTTAGAAAATTAAATAAAAATGAAGAGGAGCAAAAAGATTTTTAGGGTCCCAGCCCAAACCCGAAGAGGAAATCGGATCGGCATTCGGCGCCCGCAGATATGGGCGCGTACCCGCATCCGTTACGCGCGCCGAACCGAACCGAGCCGAGCCGGGCCGGGCGGCGGCGGCGGCGCGCGCGTGTGGCCCAAGGGGTTCCCCACACAACAACTTAATAGAGCAAAGAAGAGAAAGTAATATATGTACACAAGAGGGCTTTGGTGCATCCGATGTGGGACTAAAGAAAGGAAGAGGAATTTGAACTTTTGGAAAGCAAAGTAAAAAACAACAATCCCCCCCCAAAAGGTCAAGTTCCGAAACAGAGATAAGAGTGAAGTAAATAGAGAGAGAGAGCATCTGGGCAGTAAAATACTATGCATAGATGAGATGGACTACAGCCTTGAATCTCACGTAGTGACTATTGCCTTAATCTGAAGAAGTGCTTGATGGACTAAGCCTTGAATCAGACTTCTTGAACCAGATTTAGAAAATAGCACACATAGTACGCTAGAGGTCCATGGTCTATCGGGTGGCGCTTTTAAATGGCCATGCGCACTATCCACATTCATGAGAGTTGTCTGGGATCGCCCTGTCCCATAGTCGCGGCCTTCACGACCTCTCATATAGGTAAGTCCTTAATGGTTGGTGATATGAATCAACCTAGCATTACAGCTTGGACCTATTAAGAGTTTAAACTCATCCTAAACATATCACACAGGAACACTGTCACCATAGGGATGGGGAGTTATTGTACACATGTATAGCCGCTTGGGCTTTATTTTAATGAGACTTTTAATCTCGAGTCAGTGTTCCATAAAGTCACCTAAGTTCAGCTTGTTTCTACCCATTGAACCGGCTTCTTGGGATCTCCAGTCAGACTCGGTTGGGTTGCCACTGCTGGTGACTAATTTATGGGCTTAACCCCATCTCCCTCGATGATTCTAGGATCAAAGTCCTAGACAGACCCTTCGTCAAGTGATCTGCAAGGTTCTTTTCTGACTTTATATAGTCAAGAACCACATATTTGCCTAGTAGGCTCTTTATTGACTTGAAGCGCAGCTGCAGGTGCCTGTTCATCTTAGCATTCACAGAATCATGCTTTAGTAGTTCAATAACAGATTTATTATCACAATTTATAGAAATTGCAGGAACAGGACTAAGAGAAACAGGTATATGCATAATAAGATTTTTAAGCCATTCAGCTTCTGTGCAAGTTGTATCCAAAGCTATCATTTCGGAGTCCATTGTACTCCTAGCTATGATAGTTTGCTTACAAGAGCTCCAGGAGATCGCAGCTCCTCCTAGAGTAAATACATATCCAGTAGTAGATTTTATATCATGTGAGTCGGTTACCCAGTTTGCATCTGAATAGCCTTCTATGATATCATGGTGCCTAGTAAAATAAAGTTTGTAATCTAGGGTGCCCTTGAGATATCTAAATACCCTATCCAAGGCAGTCCAATGTGACTGATTTGGGTTACTGGTATATCTACTTAGTCTCCCAATAGCAATGCAATATCAGGTCTTGTCCTGTTTGTTATATACATAAGGGAGCCTATCATCTGTGAATATTTATGTTGTTCCAAAGGTGATCCTTCATTCTTTTTCAGTACAATACTGCTGTCATAAGGAGTAAGGACAGGTTTCTTATCAAATAACTCAAATCTTTTTAGCATTTTTTCAATTGAATGTGCTAAAGATAGAGTATAACCCTCTTTGCCTTTGGTCACTTGCATTCCTAAAATTAGGTTGGCTTCTCCTAGGTCTTTCATTTCAAACTGGCTAGATAAATAGTTCTTTGTAGTATTTATCAATTCCAGTGATGAACCTAGGATAAGGATGTCATCTACATACAAGCATAAAATGACACAACTTTTACATGTACTTTTAGAGTATATGCATTTGTCATACTCATTTGACAAGAAACCATATTCACAAATAACTTTGTCAAATTTATTGTGCCATTGTTTGGGAGCTTGTTTCAGGCCATAGAGGGATTTTACTAATCTGCAGACTTTCTTTTCTTGACCTTTAGCAATGAAACCTTCAGGTTGGTCCATATAAAGTTCTTCCTCTAGATCTCCATTCAAGAATGCTGTCTTTACATCCATTTGATGGATTAGCATATCATGAATGGATGCTAAGGCCAAGAGAGTTCTAATTGATGTGATCCTAGCTACAGGAGAGTAGGTATCAAAATAATCTAACCCTTTCTTCTGGGTAAAACCCTTAGCAACTAATCTAGCTTTGTATTTCTCTATAGTACCATCGGCTCTGAGTTTCTTCTTGAAAATCCACTTACAACCTATTGGTTTATTCCCTAAAGGTAGATCTGTTAGAAACCAAGTGTTATTCTCCATGATGGAGTTGTATTCACTGTTAATGGCTTCTTTCCAGAAGGGAGCATCAGGAGACGACATTGCTTCTTCATAAGTTGAGGGATCACCCTCTATCAAAAATGTGAAGAATCCTTCTCCTAAATTTTTCTCAATCCTATTCCTTTTACTCCGTCTTGGTTCTAAGTCTTGTTCAGATTGAGAGCTAGGTATTTGGACTTGAGAACTAGTAGAGGGTATGGAGAAAGAGATTGAAACTCTATCCTTAAAAGGAAATATATTTTCAAAGTAAACTGCATCTCTTGCTTCTATAATGGTATTGTTAGAGATTTCATTTACTTCTGAGTGAGTCACTAGAAATCTATTGGCATAGCTGTCTAAGGCATATCCTATGAAAACAGCGTCTACAATCTTGGGACCAATTTTCCTCTTTTTAGGTTCGGAAATTCCGACTTTAGCAAGGCATCCCCAAACTCTAAGGTAATTAATCCTAGGTGCTCTACCTTTCCACAGTTCATAGGGAGTCTTATCTTTTGTCTTACTAGGAATCCTATTAAGAATGTAACGGGCAGTTAAAAGAGCTTCTCCCCACAAGTTATCAGGAGCACCAGAGCTGAGAAGCATGGCATTCACCATATCTAACAGAGTGCGGTTCTTGCGTTCAGCAACTCCGTTAGACTGAGGTGAATATGGAGCAGTTACCTCATGAATTATTCCATGTTCTTCACAGAAGTTAGACATTTCGTTTGAGGTATATTCTCCACCACGATCAGATCTAAGGATCTTAATCTTCCTTTCTAATTGATTCTCAGCTTCAGATTTGTAGACCTTAAATCTATCTATAACTTCATCTTTGGTTTTGAGAAGGTAGATGTAACAATACTTTGAATAATCATCTATAAATGTAACAAAGTATTTTCTACCGCCTCTGGTCAAAATCCTATTAGAGTCACATACATCAATATGGATAAGTTCTAGAAGGTCAGAATTCCTTTCTACAGATTTGAATGGTAACCTAGTGTGTTTGGCTTGAACACAGATTTCACATTTGTGTTTGTCATCTATTGGAGTCTTGGGAATAAGATCTAAGGTCATCATTCTTTTAATAGAACCTAGGTTCACATGACCTAGTCTGCCATGCCAAACATTTGAAGATTCTATATTGGAGACAATGAGAGAACGATCAGACATTTTATTCGTTGTACTTAAAATAAAAAGACCGTCTTTTACAAAGCCTTTTCCTATAAAAGAGTCATGCTTAGAAAAAACTACTTTATTAGCCTCCATTACAATTTTGTATCCTGAGGCTACAAGAAGGGATCCACTAACTAGGTTTCTCCTGACAGACGGCACATGAAGAACATCATGAAGAGTTAAGATTTTTCCTGATGTCATTTTCAGGTTAACTTTTTCTCTTCCAATTATTTGTGCCGTTGAGCCATCTCCTAGGGTCACACATCCTCCACTTGATTCCTGATAGTTTGAAAAACAGGAGCGATCAAACGAAACGTGAACATTAGCTCCAGAATCCAACCACCAATCATCAGAATGGTAAGAGAGGTTAATAAGAGGTTGAAAGCTTACAGACCTGAAGGAACTCGAAGAACCTTTGTGAAGCATGTTTGCTTCTGGTCTAACTGAGTCTGACAGAAGTTCTAGGTTTTTAGTTTTGGTGATGATGGTTGTGGTGGTTAGGCTGAAAGTTTTTCTTCTTCTTGAAGAAATTCTTTTTGGGTTTATAAGGAAAATTAGACTTGGGTTTTCCTTGGCCTTCTACAAGATAATAGTTTAGGTGGTCTTTGCTAAACAATCTTAAAATCTTTAGTTTTTCAAGTGTTGATCAACTCAGGTTAGCTGTAGGGGCCGGTTCCCAGCTAGCGGTGGTCCAAAGACTCTTAAATACCGTGTCGCTTAGGGTTATTTACACCCGGTTGACAGAAGGACCCTTTCGGCTTGTGCCCGAGTTTGTCTCTACTTTGAAACTTTAGATTTGAAGGTTTTATTTGCAATTTCCTTTTACTAAACTATTTTCTTTTTGTCATCGATTGTTTTCAAAAGCTAAGTGATTAAAAATTGCAATTGACAAAATTATATAATGTGCTAACAATATTTAAAATACTTTAAGCAAATTTGCAATTTGACAATATATATAGTAAGCAATTTGACAAGTAAACAAATAAATCAATTGAGGAATTCAAACAAATTTCTACAGTGACTGTTAACTTGAATTTTGTAGAGAATTTGTGGAGTAACTATTAACAAATTGCTAGAAGTCAAAATTGCTATAGTAACAAATTTCTAGAAAAAGAATTGTTACAGTAACAAATATCTGAAAAATAAATTTCTACAGTAAAAACAGTAGCTACTTGAATATGTTCTAGAACAGTAACTATCAATTATAACCGTAGCTAATTTTAACTGAACAATTTAATATTCTGACAGTATTTTAACAAATAGTTAGGAAACGAGAATAGTTTAGTACAATTGGTTATTCTAACAGTAGCTACTTGGATCAAACTTTCTATTCTAACAAATTTCTATGAAACACCAACAGTAACTATTTTCTAACAAATTGCTACAGTAACTTTCAATTATTTAGAATAAATCAATTTTATGATAGACACTGAGAAGCAAATCAATTTTAATATAGAAAATTTTTAACTATATAGAGTTTTTTAAAACAATTGAAACAAATCAACTTAGCATGCAACAGTAAGTATATAGAGTTTCTCACAACGAGTCAGACTATATATGGACTATATTCTCACAACAGTAAGTATATAGAGTTTCTCACAGGTATTGTAAGTAATAGACACTGAGAAGCAAATCAGTTTTTGTTTTTAACTATATAGAGTTTCCCACAACGAGTCAGACTATATTCTGATAATTTGATGAAATCTGAGTTCAAATATTTTTAAGAAATAGATTAACAGTAAGTATTTAAATTCTAACAAAAAAGTAAACTCTTAGATTGTTAGAATTTTTGTTGTCTTTTCTTATTGAAAATTTCAGAATACAAAAAATAAAATTAGATGTTACCGGCCTCTGGGGAAGTCGTGCACGAAGCACTGCCCTAAGAGTTTATTCGGGATCTGTGTGCAGACGTACCCGAAGCTCCTAGTGGTAAAACCCCCGCACTACCGGTATCTCGTTGCCGCACACGACTTGGAGAGAACGACCAGAACTTAGCTCTGCCCAGAGCTCGGAGACAACGGAAATTGAATAGAATATTGACAGAGGTTTGGAGTACGAAATTTTTTCCAATTCGATTCTCAAAGAAATCAGCACAAATATATAATACAAAATTGTAACGGTCTGAATTTAATTCTCATATTAATTCAGACGTTACACAATAGTAAAAGAGTGAATCTGGACACAAAACCGGTTCAGAATCATTTTGTAACGTTCAGAAATTAATTTTCTAACGTTTAGAAAATTAAATAAAAATGAAGAGGAGCAAAAAGATTTTTAGAGTCCCAGCCCAAACCCGAAGAGGAAATCGGATCGGCATTCGGCGCGTACCCGCATCCGTTACGCGCGCCGAACCGAGCCGAGCCGGGCCGGGCGGCGGCGGCGGCGCGCGCGTGTGGCCCAAGGGGTTCCCCACACAACAACTTAATAGAGCAAAGAAGAGAAAGTAATATATGTACACAAGAGGGCTTTGGTGCATCGGATGTGGGACTAAAGAAAGGAAGAGGAATTTGAACTTTGGAAAGCAAAGTAAAAAACAACAGAATCTTTGCCCACATGGATGCCCCATCAAATATACAACTGGAGTTTAGTTTATAGAAACATGACAGGTTCTATCAAGTGGCAAAATTTCAATTGGAATCATTCGTCTCAGTAGCAGCTGCTTCCTCCTCTCCTAGAGTCTGTGTTGTTGTGGTTGTAGAAGAGTCACGGTGGTTGTACTTGTAGAGTGCTGAACACAGCACAAAGTATCCAAAATTAATAGCTCCAGCCGTTGCCAGCATCCAGTACACATAATCCAGCCTGGACGCATTTATATTATCCGGCAACCAGTTAGTGAGCCTCCTAACTAGGCTGATGACCGCCGTGCTCGTATAGTACCCGATAGCGAGGAGCAGCGCAACCACCCCGGTCGCGGTGCTCCTCAGCGACTCGGGGAACTCCTGATAGAAGAAGGAAAGCAGCCCCGGGAAGTGCATTGCCTCGCCCAACCCCGTTACGACCTCCGGCAGCAGGAGCCACAGCACCGACATGGGGACAATCCAGCCCTGCTCGCCCGTAGCGTGGTGTGCGCGCACGGCGCGGGCTCGCCTGCGCTCCACCAGTGCGGAGGCTGCCATGGCCGTTGTGTTGAGTACGTGTCCGAGGCCGAGCTTCTGGAGGGGGGTCAGTGTCCGGCCTGCGAGGTTGCGGAATGCTGGAAGGAGGATTCGGTCGAGCAATGGTAGGAAGACGGCAACGGTCATCTGCGGCGATACGTTGATGGAGCTGGCG
Source organism: Iris macrosiphon (assembly GCA_036927795.1). Taxonomy (NCBI): domain Eukaryota; kingdom Viridiplantae; phylum Streptophyta; class Magnoliopsida; order Asparagales; family Iridaceae; genus Iris; species Iris macrosiphon. The sequence continues at coordinate 92,006,380 of JAYESA010000009.1, read as the reverse complement.
GGGACGGTGAAGCCGCGGCCGACGGTGCGGTCCATAGTGAGAGCTTGGAGGACCGTGAGGCTGCCCTGGGCGCCGATGGAAATGCTGAGGAAGATGGAGGAGGTCCAGAGTGGCGCAACCCGGAGGAGGCTTTTGAGGTCTTCGACTTGCTCCACGGTGCATAAGTTCCACTGCTTCGAAACGGAGCCGTCAGCTTCGGTGTCTCCGGGGGAAATCATTGCACCTCGGTTTAAACAGCTGCAACCAAGGCAGTTGGCTTCTCTGAATTGTTTTTATTTTGCTCTACCGTTCAAATTTTATAGAATATTTGGAAAACAAAGATACTTACTTTTTGTTATTCTGTTCCGCCAGCACACCAGCCGTTACATTTTATTTCTCTTTAGGCTATTATTTAGATTTTTGTGGCTGATGTGTTATTTCATTTTTATTTTAATAAATGCGGATCAGCAGTAGTTACTTATAGTAATATTATTTTAATTTTTGTTTATTTAAAAAAAAAAAAAAACCTCCCCTATCTGACAGAAATTGGATATGTCTAATTTTTTGCCAGACATACTAGCGAAAACTATCTTGTTTTCCTTACAAACTTTTTTCGTTATACAAAACTTTTATCGCTACAACAAAATTTCTGTCTCTAACTTATATCAGTTGGTATAGGAATCTGATTTGTCCACACCCCTAGAGTCTTCTAGTTGGTTTGGATTATAGTTTCGTTTTGTTTGCTGGAACATTGATTTCTAGAAGGACGATGCTATGTGGACAGTGGTTTTGACCCGCTGTCCACATGGCGCCTTCCCATTGGTATGTCCCATTTGTGCGGGCCCACGCAAATGGTAAGGGAGGGAGGCTAATGGGGTTTAGATATGTGGTCCATCCTGCGGACAAAAATTGTGGACCAAATATTTTTTTCGTTTCTAGAATGTTCATTGGACTCGGATATATGCTTATTTGAGTTTCAAAATGAATGTCACACTTGAAAGAACATCTATGCTAAATAGAAAACATTCGATTTGCACTTTTGTCACCAAATACAAACTGGTCCTTAGTGCACTTAATATTCTTTGAGTTTGCATCATTTGTTTTTTGTTTTTGTTTTTTCTTTTTAAATTTTATACAGTTCCGTAGAGACTTTATATCCACTTCTCACATGTGGAAGCATCAAAATAAAACAGGTACCCAAACCGACATATATGGATGGCCATTCTACATATAAATATTTATGACATAATGACAGGCGAGCCCCATGACAAGAACGGACAGCTTTGTTTAGACTTCTCTTTCATGCACAGAGAAATACAATTCTGCACATGGAAAAAAAAAATATTTTTCATTTAATGGATGTTTCATTTTTAGTTATTTGACATTAATAATAATGTATAAAATTCTTAGGATATAGAATAATTTCTAACATATTTTCGAGAATAATTTCTGTAATATTTTTATTCCAGAAGGTTCTTGTAAGCCCTTGAGACAATATAAATAGGAAAAAAATTCATTTGTTCTTCACCACTGAAAACTTGTAAGCTTTTCTAATAGCAATAAAGAAATCTTCAAGTTTCTATCTTGTTCCACTATTTTCTATTTTTCTTAACGATCTAGCTAAGTTCGGTCGAAAATGCTAGCTTGCACAGATCTTCGAAAAGGAAGCTTGTGTATCGCAAGGGTCGTAATGAAGGAAAAATTACTAAGTCCGTGACAAGTAGTATCAGAGCAAAGGTCGATCGTAGCTATGTCGACATCCGAGACTGTCAACGACCAGCGTCCCGCATCGCCCAAGAGGAACACTAGAAGGGGCAGAAGCAAGGAGCTGATGTTGGAGCCGGCCCTTGGTGATCTGATATCCCGCCTGGAACTCTTGGAGTAGGGCGTGATGGACGTAGAGGTACGAGTGGAGTAAAAATAAACAGCTTACGAAGAGTTCTCTCATGGTTTGGAGAGCGATGTTGCCAACGCAATGACGCTGTTCCGAGAGCAACTTCGTGAGATGCATGCGGGGTTCGAGGAGAAACGTCAGGCTATGAAGGCGAAGATTGCTGAACTACGCAAAAAACTCAAGACAAAAGCCGCTATTCTTGAGAAAGCCATCGCCAATGTTGGGTTTTCGACTAGGGAGGCGCACCTAAGGTGAAGTACCCAGAGCCAAAATTCTTCAATGGTGCTCGAGACACAAAGGAAGTGGATAACTTCCTATGGAACATCGAATGGTACCTTAAGGCAATTCGCATCGAGTACGAAGCCGATAAGGTAAATACAGCGTCCCTTTATTTCACTAATGATGCTATGCTTTGGTGGCGTCGTAGGTGCATTGAAAAGGAGAATGGTTTGTGCTCAATCGAGACTTGGAAGGATCTCAAGAAGGAGATCAAGTCTCAATTCTACCCGAAAATGTTGAGTTCGTGGCAAGGAGGAGCTTGCGTCAACTCAAGCACACTGGGTCGATCAAGGAGTATATTGCGGAGTTTACTAGTCTCATGCTTGCCATACCCAACATGGGCGAAAACGATCGCCTATTCTTCTTCCTTGACGGTCTGCAACCGTGGACGGTGCAAGAGTTGCAGAGTCAGCGTGTCCAAGACCTGAACACGGCCGTCTCAGCGGCTGAGAAGCTAATGGAGTATCGACGGAACGATATGTCCAAGCCCAAAACAAAGACCACTACCAAGGACAATGATGGGGGAGAGAAGAAAGGCAACAGAAATGAGGCCCCGTTGAAAGACAAGCAACTTACAAAGCCCCAGACGGAGCACACAATAGAATGCTTCGTGTGCGGAGAAAATTACTTCGCCCGCGACTGCAAGAACAAAGGCAAGCAGGTGAACACGGTCCAAGGCGAGGAGGCCGAGGATGAAAGACCAATGATGGGGGCTCAAATGGGAGCCCTACGCTTGCTCAATGCCTTGAAGAGCAAGTCTGTCTTGACCAAAGCCCCGAATCGAGAACTTATGTACGTGGACGTGAAGATCAACGGCAAGAGTACGAGGACGATGGTTGACACTGGAAAAACACACAACTTCGTCTCGGACGCGGAGGTCCAACGCTTGGGTCTGGTGCTAGAGAATGACTCAAGTAAGATGAAGGCGGTCAACTCAGCGGCTCGTCCCGTGCAGGGGGTGGCCAAGGGTGTGAAGATAGAGGCGGAAGACTGGACGGGAGTCACCAGTCTCATGGCCACACCTCTCGACGACTTCAAGATAATCCTAGGGATGGACTTCTTGACTTCGGCAAAAACAGTTTCAATGCCATACTTGGGAGTCGTCGGGATCATAGAGGAGGGCTCGCCGTGCATGGTGAATGTTGCACGAGGCGAGTCCGTGAAGTTGAAAGCTCTCTCTGCCATCTAACTCAAGAAGGGTGTGAAGCACGGAGAGACGACATACCTAGCGGTGCTCAAGACGGAGGAGGCACCCGTGTGTGGGGATCTTCCGCCTGAGATCAGCAACGTCCTCATGGAGTTTGGGGATGTCATGCCGTAAGAGCTTACGAAGAGACTACCTCCACAGAGGGAGGTGGACCACGCCATCGAATTAGAGCCGGGCACAAAACCGCCCGCGATGGCCCCATACCGCATGGTCCCGCCAGAGATCGAGGGGTTGAAGAAGCAACTGAAGGAGCTACAAAGTTGCTGGATTCATTAGGCCGTATAAGGCCCCATTCGGCTCACTAGTGTTGTTTCAGAAGAAGAATGATGGAAGCCTTTATTTGTGCATTGACTATTGTGCACTTAACAAGGTGACCATAGAAAACAAATACCATATTCCGTTGGTGGCAGACTTGTTCGATCAGTTGGAAGGTGCGAGGTACTTCTCCAAGCTGGATCTGCGTTCAGGATATTATCAGGTGCGGATAGTCGAAGGAGATGAGGCCAAGACCGCATGCATCACGAGGTATGGAGCTTATGAATTTTATTTATGCCTTTTGGTCTAACAAATGCTCCTGCGACGTTTTGCACTTTGATGAACAAGCTCTTCCACCCCTTTCTCGATCGGTTCATCGTGGTGTATCTCGACGATATCGTCGTGTACTCAAACACGATGGAGGAACACATCGACCACTTGAAGGCGATTTTCCAGGTGCTAAGGGAGAACTAACTCTTCGTCAAGCGGGAGAAATGTTCCTTTGCCCAAGAAGATGTGCCTTTCTTGGGGCATTGGATCGGACGTGGCAAGATATGAATGTACGAGACGAAGGTCCAGGCCAAACAGGAGTGGGAGGCTCCCACCAGGGCGACGGAGCTGCGATCATTCTTAGGTCTGGCAAACTACTATCAGCGGTTCATCCTAGGATACTCCGCCATAGCCGCACCACTCACAGACCTGTTACGAAAGGATCGCGCATGGAGCTGGACGTCCAAATATAAGGAGGCATTTGATGCACTAAAGATGGAAGTGACGGAGGAACCGGTCTTATCATTGTCGGACTACTCCAAGTCGTTCGAGGTGCATACTGATGCATCTGAATTTGCCATTGGAGAGGTGTTGGCGCAAGAAGGGCACCTCGTTGCATTCGAGAGCCATAAGTTGAATGACACAGAGCGGTGCTACACTGTGCAAGAAAAGGAGATGACCGCAGTGGTACATTGCTTGCGGACGTGGCGTCACTATCTCCTTGGCACCAAGTTCGTGGTGATGACAGACAATGTCGCCACGAACTACTTCCAGACGCAGAAGAAGCTGTCCCCCAAGCAAGCGAGATGGCAAGACTTCTTGACCGAGTTTGATATGGAGTTGCGATACAAGCCGGACAAGAAGAACCATGTGGCCGATGCACTCAACAGGAAGGTCGAGCTAGCAACGGTGTGCTTGCTCAAAGGTGACATACTTGAGCGTGTCAAGATGGGTATGGCCGAGGACCCATTGACACAGGCTTTGGTGAAGCTCGCTCGAGAAGGTAAGACACGAAGGTTTTGGCTGAAGGACGAGCTTCTCTACACAAAGGGCGATAAGGTAGTTGTGCCCAAATGGAATGGTTTGCGAAGGAAGCTACTCAAGGAATGCCACGACACAAAGTGGACTGGACATCCAGGTCAGAAGAGGACATTGGAATTTTATTGGAGGCCGTCTACTATTGACCTCACATGTGCGAGGACGTGGAGGACTACGTGCACACTTGTCTTGTGTGCCAACAAGATAAGGTGGACCACCAGCGACCTGGGGGCCTGCTTGAGCCTCTTCATGTGCTGAGTCGGCCATGGGAGAGCATCTCAATGGACTTCATCTCTGCCTTGCCTAAGGTGGGGACACTTGGGTCTATCTTTGTAGTGGTAGACCGATTCTTCAAGTACGAGACCTTCATAGCTGCACCAATGGACTGCACTGCAGAGGAGTCCGCGTGCTTGTTCATTTTCCATGTGGTAAAGTTTTGGGGCATCCCGAAAAGCATTATCAGCGATCGAGACCCCCGCTTCACGAAAAAGTTTTGAAAGCAGGTGTTCAAGATCCTTGGGTCGGACCTACACTTCTCGACCAGTTTTTACCTGCAGACGGACACGGACAGACGGAGCAGGTCAATTCCCTACTCGAGGAGTACTTGCGGCACTTTGTGAGTGCCAACCAGCTGGATTGGGTGCATCACTTAGACATCGTCCCGTTCTGCTACAATCTCCAAAGGAGCGAGTTGTCTCACAGTAGCTCGTTTGAGTTGGTAACGGGTCGACAATCGTTCGCCCCGCACACGCTAAGTACGGGGACGTCAGAAAAAAGTCCCGCGGCTCACCAGTTTGCCTCGGACTTCAGGGAGAAGGCGGATATTGTCAAGGCATTTCTGGAGAAAGCCGCACACAAGATGAAGAAATGGGCCGATGCCAAGCGAATGCCTATTGAGTACAAGGAAGGGGACATGGTGATGGTCAAGCTTCAACCGCAATAGTTCAAGGTGTTCCGCAAGGTGCATAAGGGACTGATTCGCAAGTATGAAGGCCCATTCCCCGTCCTTAAGAAGGTAGGCAAAGTTGCCTACAAGCTCGAGCTTCCCGTCAAGCTGAAGATCCAACCCGTCTTCCATGCAAGCTGCCTCAAGCCTTATCATGCAGACTTGGAGGACCCTCAGCGAGGAGTTTTGAAGTGGCCCACGACGATCATGACTACGTTTTTCGACAAAGAAGTGGACGTCGTGCTTGACTCAAGGACCACTCGTCGACGAGGTGTTTCTCCATACGTGGCGTATCTCATCAAGTGGAAAGGAATGTCGCACGGCGAATCCAGCTGGGAACGCGCTGACACGTTGCATCAGTTCGAGGACCAGATCCAAGCGTTCCTCAGCGGACGTGTGTGACGGGAACGTCAACGCATTAGGTGAGGGAGAATGTCACGAACCATATTTTGTGGCCCTACCAAGATCCAAAAAGCTTCCAGAATTCTGCACATGGAGAAATATATTTTCCATTCTAGAGACTTTCTATTTAGTTATTTGGCCTTAATAAATAATGGATGGAATATTCTTAGGATATAGAATAATTTCTAACATATTTTCGAGAATAATTCCTAGAATATTTCCATTTCAGAAGGTTCCTGTAAACTCTTGAGACAATATAAATATGAGGAATACTCAGTAAGCTTTTCTAATAGTAATAAAAAAGCTTTCAAGTTTATACCTTATTCCACTATTCTTCATTTTTTTTTTTTCACGAATGGTAGGGAAAAAAAAATTTGACTAAATCCGTGACATAGTGGTGATATAGATATAAACAATAATTATACTGATTGCTACACAATAGACACAAGAGCAAGTTGAGAGCTGGGGATCACTAAACCACTGACTCTGATCTGGCCCCAAACAACAGGTTTTCAGCAGTGGATGATGTCAAATTAGGAAGGATGACACTTCTCTCCACACATTCTGGACAAAGAAACGCAATATGATGCAGTGCATGACGTCATATGCTCTCCAGTTTTAATTATACCAGGACTCGGGCCCTGTTGTCACCTACATGTTGGGACTTATGTTGGTCAGTCATAATGGCTTGAGATTCATCACTAGTATCGACGTGGCTATTTTTTTTTTCTTACTAAAATTTTAATTTTACCATTACTATTTTGTTTGAGAACTTTTGAAGGAAGAAAAAAAAAAATTTGAAAGATTTTTTTTAAAAAAAAAAGTAAAATAAAAAAAAAGTTAATTTTTTTTTTTTTTTTTGGATGAAGAAAAAGTAGGAGAAAGAAAATTCTAAATTTTTTTTTTATTTGTATATAGATAGAGATATAATTATTATTTAGTACTTAGTATTTTTATATTATAATTTATATGAAAAATAATTGGATAAATTATTCCATATCCTCTCATTTCTTTCCATTTTTGTTTCATTTTTTGGAGAATTTTTTTTTAGTTGTACTCACTTAAATTATTTTCTTACTTTTGGGAGAAAATATTTTTTTCACTTTTCTTTCTTTCAATTTTTTCCTTTCCTAAACACTATCTACAAGAAACAATAATTTTTCTGACAAATATCATCGCCATAATTTCAATCTTCTCCGATTATAATCAGACAAGCTATATATAAAGTTCAAAAACTGTATATATATATATATATATATATATATATATATATATATATATATATATATATATATATATAGCCAAGGAGATAACCATATCTATACAATACTAAAGGGACATATGACAAGTAGACTTATCTATATATAACTAAGAAAAGTTCCATGAGAGTTTTTTTTTTCTAAAAATATTTTTATCTATGTTTACTAATTATTATTATGTATTAAATTTAACATTGGTAGTTAGATAATTATGTATAGAAAAAAAAAAGATGTTTATTTTTTCCAAGTACTAAAAATTAAATTTTTTTATACTTTTCTCATATCTCAAGTAGTAAAAATTTAAAGACTATTATTTGTTCTTTTCAAGTAGTATGAAATACGTACAAAACACGTTCATATATATATATTAATATTTTATAAATATATTTTAACTAAAAGTTACTCTCTCAAAGTTTTCCAAAATGTTATGTATATAAATCTGGGTTTCCTAAGTTAATACAACTGTTTCCTATGTTAAAACATTTTTTTATATATAGGAGATTATATTAATCTGTGTCAAAGTAATAACTCAGCATTTAAATATATAAAATTGTTAACTTTACAATATATATATATATATATATATATATATATATATATATATATATATAGAGAGAGAGAGAGAGAGAGAGAGAGAGGTGAATCCAAAAATTTAAGTTGGAGTGGACTATACTAGACTAGACTAGGGTGGATTAGAAGTGGACTAACACATATAAAAAAAAAAAAAATCAAAAATTAAATAAACATATGAAAAAAAAAGCATAATTTTTTTTTTTTTTTTGTATATATATAATATAAGGATCTCCACTCCTATGTATTCCTTATTTTTTTTAATGATCACAATCGTTGATATTGTTTAAGTAATCTAATTTTAACCGTTGATTTGAACGATGATCATAGAAATACTTTGGAATATATATATAATGTTTCTAAAAAAATTGAGTTTTATATAATTTTTTGTTTCCATGCAAAACTTTGAATAGTATTAGAAATATATATTTTATACATCTTGGATGAAGAAGCCCCCAAAAGATTGAAGATTAAAGTTAAAATAAATCTGAATAGCATAGAACAATTAGGTTTAAAAAGAAAATAGCATTGGTGTTGGTGTTTGTAGTGTGAATTATGTTTTAAATTATAGAAGTAGAAACTAAAATTTCTGACCTGAACCCCCGAGTGAGATCCCTTGTAGGCAGCTTGAGTCCCCCCTCAGTGGAGGTCCCATGATAATACTCCACACCAGCAGCTGCAGCCTTCTTTCTCTTCCTGGTGCTCGCGACGAGCACACGTGCCAGGGCGGTGAAGGGGCTCCCCTCCGCCTTCCGGCGCCGATAGAACCGCCTCCCAGCCATCAGCACCACCACGCTAGCCGCGGCGGCCGCGGCGCAGAGCCCGAACCCGAGGCCCCAGCTGACGCTGTCCTGGACGTAGACGATCACGGTGTAGCCGAGCACGGTGGAGACGTAGAGCATGACCAGGTACCAGTTGAAGAAGGTCTCCCGGTCCTTGCCCCCGTCGAACTGGTCCGCCCCCATGGTCATGGTGTTGAACCGGGTCCCCCCGGTCCCGACGGACAGCAGGGCTACGGCCAGGTACAGGACCCCCGAGTGGAGCCCCGAGGGCGCCTCGCAGACCTCGGCTGCGCCGGCGGGCGTCTTCGTCGTCGCGCACGGGGCTGGCCTCAGCGACCGGATAGTAGCCGTCAACGTGAATACGTTAAGTGCCTGCATGCACATGCATATTTGACTTGTCATGTGATCCAAGTTCGCTATAATTTGATATTGTAACTTTGGAGTGAGTACGTACGTACGTATACGTACCAGGAAGTTGATGACGGTGGAGAAGGCGACCACGGGGAAGCAGCCGAAGAAGGCGTGGGAGATTATGGCACCGGCGACGGGGGCGAGGCTAGTGCAGCCGTTCACTATGTTGTAGATTTGTGCTGCGTCGACGTTCTTGACGTTGTACTCTCTTATGAGATACACAATCATGTTGTTGGCCGCTCCGCTGAGAGAGAGGCCTAGCCCCAGCATAGTGCCTGCAGCGTATATATGAATATCTATCTGACGTAGTTAAAAAAGTTATAAAAACAAAATACATAAATTTCAACTAATTTGTCTAATTATAGTAATAATGATTAAGGTGGGAAGACAATTCGACTTGAAGAGAAAGAACGTGGGGACCTGCGAGGAAGGGGAATGTGATCCAACCCCCTTGTTTTCGAGCTCTCTGCGACTCGCCGGCATCGACCGGAAGGTCCTCACTGGCTTTGGCATCCATATTTTGCTTGGTCTCTTTGGAGGCTGATGAAATATATAATCAATCCCCTTGCCCTCTTATTCAGTAAATTAATTAATCTGCACTCTATTGTAATCGATTTAATATTTAAGGTGTCACTGTCTTCTTTTTTTTACTTTCCTACTTGCTGCTAATGGTTGTTGCAAAGAAAAAGACGATACATAATGACATAGAACATGTGGAAAGTAGTAGCCTCCTTTTCCTGCATCGACGACGACGGTTGTATATAAGTTGGAATTCGCAGAAATTTATCTTAATTATAGTCTTTTATATATATATATATATATTAGATCCACAAGAAGACATTTTTTTCTCCTTTTCAATTTTTTTCTAATGTTATCTAACTTGAAAATGCATTCAATCTCTCGTAATATTTATATATATATATGACAGATATTTTGTGAGACAAAGGAGATGGTCAAGAAGAGCAGCACCCATGATGCTTTGGTTACGGGATGGTTGAATAATAATGTGTGTGCTACCGCTAGCTGGGCCCAATTTTCTTGTTGCGAGACAGAGACGACACAGCAATGATTTTGCATCCAAGCATGCCTGTCCATTGCATATTATGTACATATATAATTGCTTTGATTCAGGTTTAGTTTGAATGTAGTTTGGCAAATAGATCTGGGATCAAATGTATATTTCAGGAATACTCACTGGACTAAGGTACCCTTTGGGGAGGGAGGGGAATGGAAGTAAGAAAAAAGTTAGGGTAAAATGAGAGGAAAATTAAAAGTGATGATGTTTGGAAAGTGGGAGTAGAAATGGAGGAGGAAAATTTGAGAAAATTTTTTTACTTGGGTACCACTACATATTTTTTTCCCCCTCCAAAGTGGGAGAAAAATTGAGAGAGATGAGAAGATTTTGGAAGAATTTATCCAACTAGCCCTAAAAAAGTTTAGCATAAATTATTATTTGATAATACAAATGATTAAATATTAATTATATCTCTATCCACAGACAAACAAAAAATTATTAATTTTTTTTTCTACTTTTTGTTCATCCAAATAAGGAGAAAAAATTAACTTTATTTTTATTTTCCAAATACAATGGAAGTGTTCTAAAACGTGGAATTGAGCAAGGAGTTGGACAGACTTCAAACTCATCGATTAAAAGCAGAGTTAAATATCTACAAGATAAAGACGAATAATGCCATTGCAAACAAAGCATGAAACCTAAAGCATAGTTTTGAACAAGGTACGACACTAAAGAAAAAATTGGTTACGCCATCCGAAAGTTGACGATCTTTCCATATTTGAGAATAACAACGAAAAACAGTTGTCGACAATATGTCTGTTGATGTCAAAAGTGTGTCGTCAAGTCACCGTCATTCCGACTACAAACCGACAAGACAACGACGGAGGTTTACCGTCGAAAAGACGACAAACAAACGATGCACATTACTTGACGACGGCATATTGGCACATGTATTTTTAAGGTAATCGACTAATCATCGACGACCTTTCGATGCGCTAAGCGACGTGTTGGCCACGTTCTTGTATTTTTGATACGCTATTTTCAGTTTCTGAAACTCTTCTTAGCGGTGGACGAGCAGGCACAAGTGTTCATCGCTCTTCCATCGTCGTTCATCGTCTGTCCGTTGCTCGTCCATTTCTAAGCGTATTAAAATTGAAAACATTAATTAAAAATATGTTCAAAACTATGTACATGCAATTATAATACTTTACACATGGCACAACCCACCATAGAACTCATGTCCAATTAGACTTTCAGTGACACAAAACGTTTAGTGGAAACTCAAAAACACAATCAAAATATAACATACAAGATCCGACGCAACCCGTCGTAAAATTCATGTCCAATCGGACTTTAGAGGCAAAAAACATTAGCGGGAAAACTTGAAATAGAAGAAAAGGAAAATAATTATACACCCAGCACAACTATTCGTATAATTCTCATAAAAATACAAGTATAAATACAATACACCCAAAATGTCACGTCCCGATCTCTCGCAGGCTAATCGGCCGTCCCCGCTAGGCACGAATCATTGCGCCAGAGCTCCCGCGGGACGATCGCTTGACACATCTGGACGTGATGCCGCACGAGCGTAAGCCGCGCTCGTGCAAGGCCGTGGTCCATGCAGGCGGTAAGAGGTCTAAGCCACAGAGTTGCACAGATTATCCAAGTGCAGCGGAATAATAAACGCATAGGCGATTGATAACAAGTTCACAGAGTCGTCAATAGCGGAAGCATTGAATAACACAAGTATAGAAGTAAAGAAAACTCTTTATTGATATTGAACAAGTGTTACAGGCGGCGCTAGACCGAGATTATAAGTCATTCAAGCCTCTCTCTCTGAAATAGCAAAAGCATGGCAAGTGGCTATATTTGTGGAATGATACATGGGCGATGTTCCAACATTATGTCTTATATATGTGCTTCAATTCCGGACGCAACGCTCCAAGGCTCCAGAGTGAACTCCACGTCTTAGCATGCACGAAAAAGGCATTCGCACCGAACGAGGTTCTTCCGCACCCTGCAAGCAATCTGATGGGCTATTAGTACATGAATGCACTGGTGGGGAGGCTACTCGTCCGCTCGACAAATCAAAATACGTTATATAGACTTCGTGCACCATCTATTAAGTTGTCTTTCTATTCTTGTCTTAGGATCTGTTTTATGATATTTATGCAAAGCCTAACTCGTGTGGCAGTGCGTCGTACGATATAAGAGGAAACACGGCGAGACTTACCAACTTACCATTATCCTTCCCTGTCCAAGGCAAACCAAGTTAATTCATGCACGAGCATATATAATAAAATCCAGGGGCAATAGCATATGCAAACACAAGTGTTGTGAGCGAGATTATGTTTCGGGTACACGATTACACAGATTATCCGAAAGTGCTGGTTTGGATGTTTGTCATGCCCCACTCCCAAAATACGTAGGACTAGAAATACGTGACACATCCAGCCGTATGTATACGAACTCCAATATATGGAAAACCATATACATACGTACGCTGTACATGAATATCCAATCCACCAGTGGTAATATACTGTCACAACAAGTCACACAGAATCTATATCTCATCCACCACACAAATAATCAATAGGAATAAAAAGCTGAATAATAACTGAGTATCAGGATGAGTATGCAGTCTGATAGTCAGGTGGAAACAAATCCACTACAAAATGTCTATACTGAAACAGTGGTAATATAATCACAGTTATTCTGAAGATAAGTCCTCCTCAGTCTGGTAAGTAGTATCCAGGCCAGGTCCGTACTCCTGCGGATACTCCTGCTCGTCCATATCTGGAAAGGGACCAGGTCCTCAGAGGGACGTAACAAGATACATATAAACATACCAATAAAGTACTGAAATATAAACATTCCTTGGGTCGCCTAACCGTCTAAGTGAATGCAGTTTTGAGGACAACATTGAGTGTATGGGAAAGTGTAGGCTAGATATATGCTGACGTAATTCACCAATAGTGACAACTGGCTAGTATATGCCACATATGCCCCCCCAAATACAAGGGCGCAATGTTATATAATAACGTCCTACCGCTCCGAAGAACGGGGAATCTTGCATAGTATATAATGTCCATATCACTCTGTCGGGTGTGGAATCTGCATAGAGAAAGTGGGTGTCCCATACGTTTATTAGTCGTCCTCCCCGCCCAATGATCTATGCATGTTGCATCCACAACATGATAATACCTCTAAATAACTGCCAGGTCTACTAGCATACAAAATTTCTATCAGCAGTCATCCCTAACGCACTGCCCATGCGTACAGGAGGCCATCCCTGTCACGCTGTCCATGATCTATATGAGACTCACAACTCGTGTAACAACTGTGTTACGACCAATGAACCTAATGATGCTCCATAATACTGGGGTGGTCTCATAAAGTAGGTCCAAAAATCTACTAAATAAACATCTATATAAGCAGAATTAAACATGCATGTATCAACTGGAATGTAAATAATCATACTATGGCAAGGTATACTTGCCGAGCAAAATCCTGTATAGTGCACGTCCCACTGTGTTAAGTTGTAGCAAGAAGAAGTGGGTTAGGGTTTGAGAGTTGTAATATATATAGGGAACAAGAGGCGGTGGAATGAGGCGGTGGGTGATGAGTCACATGCGGGGTGAGTTGCTGCTGTTTCCCTTTTATTGGTTTTGGTTTCGCTTGAGGAGAGTTTGGTAATAACATAGAGATAAGAGGCGGTGGTATTGCTGCTGATATTTCTCTTCACACGTGTGTAGAAGGAATTAAGCGGTGAAATCTGCTTTACGCGCGGAGTGTTGTTTTACGTGCGGAGTGGTAGAGGTTTGCTTTACGCATGGAGCAGTGAAGGTCTGCTTTACGTGTGGAGCGGGATTTAGGCGGTGGGGTTCCTTTACGCGTGGAAAAAGGGAATTAAGTGGTGAGGGTTTTTACGCTTGGTTTTGTTTTACGCGTGGGGTTGTTTTACGCGCATAGAAGGAAAAACAAAGTTGGTTTGCTACTGCTGCTGATATTTCTTATTGGGTTTAGGTTTGAGGTTAACGGGTTTCGGGTTTGAGATCCAATAGGAATCCAAGCCCATTTCTTTTGTTTAATGAACTATATATATATATATATATATATATATATATATATATATATATATATATAGTTAGTTAGATTTTCCAGAAATTATATTGGTGCATATGTAACTGTCCAAAGGGTCTCCTACATGAAATAAATTAGAAAAAATTTATAATAGCCCCATAAATCCTCTAATAGCACAAACACCTCAAATAAAATATTAATAAAAATCTATTCCTCTATTTAGCTCATAATTAATTAAATAACTAATTAATAATATAATAAATACGGTTTTCAGAATTAGGGGTTTTACATTCTACCCAACTTATAAAATTTTTGTCCTCGAAATTAAAACTAAGCCATGGTAGAAAGTCAAAAATGGTAGGAGATATTAACAAAGTAAATTTATACCTTGGTTAATGAATAGGTTCGAAAAATGTTTGCGCATGTCGTCCTCACGTTCCCAAGTAGATTCTCCTGGCGCGCCATGCTTCCATGCCACGCGGACCAAGGGAATAGACTGGTTCCTCAATACTTTCTCTCGACGATCGAGGATTCTCACGGGTTGCTCTTGATAAGACAAGCTCAGCCCAATGGTGATCTCCGAATGGTCTAAGACATGACTATTGTCTGCCACATATCTCCTGAGCTGCGACACATGGAATACGTCATGTATTCCCTCAAGTGAAGGTGGTAGCGCAAGTCGATATGCTACTTCTCCCACACTCTCTAGTACGTCAAATGGTCCAATATACCTTGGACTCAACTTGCCGTGCCCTCCGAATCGAATGGTGCCTCTGGCAGGTGATATCCTTAAGAAGACATGATCGACCTCTTTAAATTCCAAGGGACGAAGATGAAGGTCTGCCCATTGTTTCTGCCTATCTTGTGCTGCTCGCAAGTGTCCTTGTATCTTTTTAACTGTCTCAACGGTGTTGACCACTAACTATAGTCCCAGAATTTAACGTTCTCCCATGTCACCCCAACACACAGGAGACCTACACTTCCTTTCATACAATACTTCAAACGGAGCCATCTGGATGCTTGCCTGATAGCTATTGTTGTAAAAAAACTCTACAAGGTGTAGGTGGTCCTCCCATGATCCTCCAAAGTCTAACATACAAGCCCTCAACATATCCTCCAATGTCTGAATAGTACGTTCTGACTGTCCATCTGTCTGCGGGTGATAAGATGTACTAAACTTCAGACGAGTTCCAAGACTCTCTTGCATGCTTCTCCAAAAGTGCGATGTAAAGCGTGAATCTCTGTCTAATACAATGCTGACTGGTATGCCGTGCAATCTCACGATTTGCTTCATATATAGGTTGACCAAAACTTATATAGATTGGCCAACCCTAAAAGGCAAGAAATGGGATGACTTGGTGAGTCGATATACTATTACCCATACTGCATCTTTACCACTTGGACTTTTGGGAAAACCCGTGACGAAGTCCATAGTGATGTGCTCCCATTTCCACTCTGGAATTGGAAGTGGTTGCAGTAACCCTACTGTTCTCTGGTGCTTCGCCTTTACTTGTTGACATACCAAACATTTAGCTACAAAGCGAGCTATCTCTCTTTTCATTCCATGCCACCAAAAGTGTTGTCATAAATTATGATACATCTTGGTGCCTCCAAGATGAATACAATATATCGAACTATGAGCTTCTGTCATCAGCTCCTGTCGAATCTCTCTATTTGGAACATAAAGACAATTACCACATCGTAATATTCCGTCATCATGAATGTGCAGTCCTGTCTGCTCTCTGGCCTCCGTTCTTTCCTTTAATCTTCGAAATCTGGCATCCGTAGGCAAAGCTGTCTTGATTCTCTCTACTAGTGATGATTGTACTTGCAAATTTGCTAGTGTTCCGTCTGCTCCGGGTAATATCACTTTAATGCCGAGACATTGCAAGTCCTCCAGTAATTCTTTCTGTGTCGTTAAGAAATAAGCTGCTGGCTTCCGCCTTAACGCGTCGGCTACAACGTTAGCCTTGCCTGGATGATAATGTAGTTCTATCTCAAAATCTTTCATCAACTCAAGCCATCTACGTTGTCTCATATTTAACTCCTTCTGCGTGAAGACATACTTCAGGCTTTGTGGTCTGTATAGATTTCTACTCGTTCCCCATATAAGTAATGTCTCCATAGTTTTAGAGCAAATACAATGGCTGCAAGTTTCAAGTCATGAGTTAGATAATTCTTCTCATGTACTCGTAACTGTCTAGATGCATATGCAATTACCTTGCCATGTTGCATCAATACGCATCCCAAGCCTTTTCCTGATGCATCACTATAGATTACATAGCCTCCTGATCCTGATGGTATAGTTAATACTGGTGCTGTAGTCAGTCCTTCTTCAACTCTTCAAAAGTGGCTTGACACTCGTTGGTCCATATGAACTCTTGATCCTTACAAGTCAAACGAGTCATAGGTGTTGCTATCCTTGAGAAGTTCTCCACGAACTGTCGGTAATATCCCGCAAGTCCAAGGAAACTTCTCACATCTACTGCTGATTTAGGAATAGGCCATGTCTTGACTGTCGAGATCTTTTCTGGATCAACAGAAATACTATCTCCTGTCACCACATGTCCAAGAAATAAGACCTTGTCCAAGAAGAACTCACATTTACTGAGCTTTGCATATAGCTGCTCTCTCCTCAAGGTCTCTAGAACAACCCGCAGGTGCTTTTCGTGCTCCTCGTGGCTCTTTGAATAGACAAGTATATCATCTATGAAGACGACCATGAACTGGTCCAAATACTGATGGAAGACTCGATTCATTAAGTCCATAAAGATAGCTGGAGCATTGGTCAATCCAAATGGCATGACCAAGAACTCGTAGTGTCCATATCTTGTCCGAAATGCGATCTTCGAAATGTCTTCCTTCCGTACTTTCACCTGGTGATATCCCGATCTCAAATCTATCTTTGAGAACATCTTGGCTCCACTAAGCTGATCAAATAAGTCATCAATGTATGGCAGTGGATATTTATTCTTCACTGTCACTGCATTCAAGGCTCTATAGTCAATGCACATACGCACTGACCCATCCTTCTTTGGTACAAACAACACTGGTGCTCCCCAGGGTGATGCACTTGGTCGGATGAAACATTTCTCTTCTAGTTCTTTCAATTGTGTCTTCAGTTCATCCATCTCCTTCTTCTCCAATCTACAAACATGTGATGCTATGGGTGCTGCTCCCGGTGTCAATTCAATCAAAAACTCTATGTTTCTATCTGGGGGTAGTCCTGGCAATTCTTCTGGAAAGACGTCTTAGAATTCTAAAATAATGGGATGATAGACAACATCTTCCATTGTGAGTTGCATACCATCAGGGATTTCTGTGGATCCTCGTGCAAACTCAAGTTCAGGTTGGCCGGGTACCTTAAAAAGAATGCTTCCTCCAAAACAATCGAAGAAAGCGTGGTACTTGCTCAGCCAGTCCATTCCAAGTACAATATCAAAAGTTGGCATAGGAAGGACTAAGAGTCAGGCATTCATCTCTCTACCATGTATCACTATAGGACACGATCTACAAATTCTACTAATAGGTACAACTCCTCCTTAGGTAAGAATTCTAACACAACTAGGTAAAGGTGTAGAGGTAATATTGTGTTTTACAATAAATCTAGATGATATGAATGAGTGGATGGCTCCCGTATCAAACAATGTCATAGCGGAAAAAGTAAAAGCAAGAGTGATACCTGCTATGACATCAACCTCATGATCCATGTCATCTACTTCTATTGCAAAAGCTTTCCCATTCCTCTGCGGCTGTTCATGCCTAGCCCTCAAGTATTGATCCTCCTGGGTAGGTAGCGGTGGTCCTCGCTGAAATCCTCCTGCTGCTAGAGGTCGAGGTGCTCCTGGTTTAGTTATTTGCTGAGCTGGCTTCGGTGCTGGAAGTGCTAGCCTCTGTGCTGGCGGTAGAAGTGTTAGTGTTTGTTGTATAGGACAGTCTTTCATCATATGTTGTCCGGAACCACATCTCATACATTGCCCCAGGCGAGTTCGACAGTCCCTTCTAATATGTCCACATTTCCCACAATGATGGCAGAGGGGCTTCTCTGGGATCTGGTATGGTCCCGCTCTATGCTGGTACTGTTGTTGCTGAGCTAAAGGACGTCTGATAGGTCCTCCTTGTTGTGTCCTGGCCGGTCCCTGTTGTATCCTTGCTGGTTCTTATTGTGTCCTCAGTTGTCCTCCCTTTCCTCTGCTGATAGTTTCTTGCAATCTGGCTTCTGTTAGTAACTCGGCATAAGAGATCCGGGACTGTGAGCTAGTGTAGTGTTGGAGCTCCTGAGTCAGTCCGTGATGGAATCTCTTAGCCTTGGCCAAGTCATCTGGAATCAGAGCAGCGCCATATTTACTAACCCGACTAAACTCGACATCGTACTCGTCAACTGTTCTGTTCCCTTGCTCCAAGTGAAGAAAGTGATCGTACAATGCATCTCTGACGGTGTCCGGGAAGTACTTCCTTTCAAAGCACTCCAGGAAATGCTCCCAAGTCTGGTATGTACCCAGCTGACGCTCCATGGATTTCCACCAGTGGTGAGCATTACCATCTAGAAGCGTCCTTACACCCGTCATCCACAGCTCTGTAGGTAGCTGCGATGCCTCCAATAACTTTCGAGTGTGAGTGATCCAGTTGGTAGTTTCCTCTGGATTCTCAATGCCTTTGTACGGCCTCGGACCCATCTGTATAAAGTCCTTTACTGAACCAACTCTAGCTCGAGGTTCTAGAGCTAGTGCTTGAGCTGGTACAATAGTCTTTGCAGCCATTCTCTCAAGTGCTGCTAAGAATTCTTGTCTCTGTTCTGCTGCTTGCTGCCTCTGCTCTGCAGCTAGTGTGGCGGCCTATTGTCGTTGTTCCTGCATTATCATCTGGAAGAATTGGAATAGTTGTGCCTGGCCATCCTGCGGTGTCGATGAGACTGGAAGGGTCCCATTAGGTGGAATAGGAAGATCAGATGGAACTGGATTGTGAATCTGTTCATCTGGTTCCGGAAGTCTAGGATTTGCAGAGATCTCTCCTTGAGTCTGACTATTGACTCCAGGATTTGTGTCGCCATCAGCGATAGTACATCCTTTCTGCATATCCATCTCTTTGCAGGTGATGTACACAACGTTTAGAGGAAGTATAGGAATCAAACAGGATGTAAACATTTTAAATAGAATGTAGAGGCATGAAATAGGCTAGAATTTATCCGCGTAAAACATGGCTTCAGGGCTAGCCACGTAAAGCAAAGAAGCGTAAAGTAGAGATTCAAAGTCGTCAGTGTAAAACAGAGATTCAAAGAAGTTGGCGTAAAGTAAGACTTCAGAGTTTATCTGCGTAAAGCAGAGAATCAAAGTAGTTTTGGCGTAAAGTAAGGTTTCAGAGTTGTGAAGTCGGCATAAAATCTGTCTGCGTAATACATCTGCGAGTAAAGGGTCGCTGCGTGTAAAATCTATCTGCGTAAAGTCTAGCATACTTTGCATCATAAAGTACGTTACGAGGAACTCTTTGTATTTCCTCGGATGAATTTGTCAGATACAGTGAACCTGACATCTAACAAAAGTACCGCACGAAGATCGAGAGGACGGCTGTGATGATGATTTTGCACAGAGACCCAGGTTGTCGTCTAGTGATATATTTGATACAAGTCATTTTACGCTTCCAAAAGGAAGAAAAGTTGAGTCTTCTGAATACGCTGCCTACAGAGATGAGTTTTTACGCTCAAGATGAGACAAAATCATATACCACGTAAAAAAGCTGTCTCTGCACAGGGCTCGAGGCATATCTCTGTATTTAATGTATGAGATTTGGTCATGACTGGAAAACTAAGGCTGTGTCAAAATACGCTTATCTCACCATTCTTATATTTTACGCCTAATCAGGCTACTCTACGCTGGTTATATATGAATCTTCAAGTTTATGCAGGATGATTACCTACGTAGCTTGTATGTCGTAATCTTACAAAGGGACACGTGTTAGTAGTCATAACCGCAGCGTTAAGTAGACAGTCTTCTTCATAGTTTGCCCTTTTTACGCCAACAGGATAGTGATTTGGCTTTTATGCCAGCTAGGTAAAGGTTCTGGTCACAACGTAAAGGGTCCTTGACGTAAACTTTGTTTATCCAAAACATAGGATGGTTGAAAGGAAGAATGAGGTTTAGTCAAGTGTAGATGAGATCCTTATACTCTATTCCTATACGCAGGCTTTTTTGGTACTGTTATGTAACCAAGACAATATATTCTGGACCTGCATGGGCCACCACCAAAAATATGTCACGCCCCAGTCCTAAAATACGTAAGACTAGGAATACGTAACACGCCCAGCCGTATGTATACAAACTCCAATATATAGAAAACCATATACATACGTACGCTATACATGAATATTCAATCCACCAGTGGTAATATACTGTCACAACAAGTCACACAGAATCTATATCTCATCCACCACACAAATAATCAGTAGGAATAAAAAGCTGAATAATAACTGAGTATCAGGATGAGTATCCAGTCTGATAGTCAGGTGGAAACAAATCCACTACAAAATAACTATACTGAAACAGCGGTAATATAATCACAGGTATTCTGAAGATAAGTCCTCCTCAGTCTGGTAAGTAGTATCTGGGCCAGGTCCGTACTCCTGCGGATACTCCTGCTCGTCCATATCTGGAAAGAGACCATGTCCTCAGAGGGACGTAACAAGATACATATAAACATACCAATAAAGTACTGAAATATAAACATTCCTTGGGTCGCCTAACCGTCTAAGTGAATACAGTTTTGAGGACAACATTGAGTGTATGGGAAAGTGTAGGCTAGACATATGCTGACGTAATTCACCAATCGTGACAACTGGCTAGTATATGCCACATATGCCCCCACAAATACAAGGGCGCAATGTAATGTAATAACGTCCTACCGCTCCGAAGAACGGGAAATCTTGCATAGTATATAATGTCCATATCACTCTGTCGGGTGTGGAATCTGCATAGAGGAAGTGGGTGTCTCATACGTTTATTAGTCATCCTCCCCGCCTAATGATCTATGCATGTTGCATCCACAACATGATAATACCTCTAAATAACTGCCAGGTCTACTAGCATACAAAGTTTCTATCAGCAGTCATCCCTAACGCACTGCCCATGCGTACAGGAGGCCATCCCTGTCACGCTGTCCGTGATCTATATGAGACTCATAACTCGTGTAACAACTGTGTCACGGCCAATGAACCTAATGATGCTCCATAATACTGGGATGGTCTCATAAAGTAGGTCCAAAAAATCTACTAAATAAACATCTATATAAGTAGAGTTAAACATGCATGTATTAACTGGAATGTAAATAATCATACTATGGCAAGGTATACTTGTCAAGCAAAATCCTGTATAGTGCACGTCCTACTGTGTTAAGTTGTAGCAAGAAGAATTGGGTTAGGGTTTGAGAGTTGTAATATATATAGGGAACAAGAGGCGGTGGAATGAGGCGGTGGGTGATGAGTCACATGCGGGGTGAGTTGCTGCTGTTTCCCTTTTATTGGTTTTGGTTTCGCTTGAGGAGAGTTTGGTAATAACATAGAGATAAGATACGGTAGTATTCCTACTGATATTTCTCTTTACACGTGCGTAGAAGGAATTAAGCGGTGAAGTCTGCTTTACGCGTGGAGTGTTGTTTTATGCGCGGAGCGGTGGATGTTTGCTTTACGCACGGAGCAGTGAAGGTCTGCTTTACGCGCGGAGCGAGATTTAGGCGGTGGGGTTCCTTTAAGCGTGGAAAAAGGGAACTAAGTGGTGAGGGTTTTTATGCTTGGTTTTGTTTTACGCGTGGGGTTGTTTTACGCGCGTAGAAGGAAAAACAAAGTTGGTTTGCTACTGTTGCTGATATTTCTTATTGGGTTTAGGTTTGAGGTTAACGGGTTTCGGGTTTGAGATCCAATAGGAATCCAAACCCATTTTTTTGTTTAATGAACTATATATATATATATATATATATATATATATATATATATATATATATATATATATATAGTTAGAAATTTCAGAAATTATATTGGTGCATATGTAACTGTCCAAAGGGTCTCCTACATGGAATAAATTAGAAAAAATTTATAATGGCCCCATAAATCCTCTAATAGCACAAACACCTCAAATAAAATATTAATAAAAATATATTTCTCTATTTAGCTCATAATTAATTAAATAACTAATTAATAATACAACAAATACGATTTTCAGAATTAGGGGTTTTACAATGTTCAAATGTTTCTATTACTCACAAGTGTCTCATATTCATATCGTTTAGTTATTTCAGATTATTGGATGCGATGCAATGACTCGCACGCGGATAACCGCTAAGCGAGGATGGCTTATCTATATGACAAAAGTCGTTGGCATAGCCATAAAGGACGGGTTACAGTCTCGAGACAAAAATGATATGCAACGTAGATGGCGATCCCCGCTACATAACACTCTGTCCATAACATGCGACTATACATATTGTTCCGTCCGGATCGGTCCCAGCGCCCCGACAACCGTCCGCGGAAACCATAAACCTTGTGCACAAGTTGTCTACGACATGCAAGTCTTGGGTCAATCCAGATTCATAACGATGATTCTTAATTCTTTTCTGAACGAGCATTGTTCCACGAGCTGTGATTCATTGCTTTACTTAATACGATTCTCGTTCAGTATTCAACTTGACTTGATGCAATCTAAGGCAATACGAGCATGAGACAATCACATAGCATGATCTGTCTTTGCATAGTCTCCCTGAGCCGTTAGATTGAGTACAAGACGAGTATCACTTTTCTGAGGTGTTGCGATATTATCTTGCTTAACTGTCCATTGATGCAGTCCCCTAGTTCAGAAAATGCCTTGGCGACCTAACGGTCCCAAATACTTTCAATGTTCGTACTTGCACGGAACGACTATTAGATAGTCTTTCGGTGGTTTGGATGAATGCAAGGTAAGATAATGTCTACTTGATTGTGGTATAAGTTTTATGTGGCAAGCATTGGAACGAGGCAATGAATACAAGTTAGCATATGAGCAGGCAAGCATACATTTATATTGAAACTTAAGCATTCACTTTGTCACGTGTCTAGGGTAAAGCAAGGAGTAAAACCGTAAGGACATACCGAGCGACATAGTCCATGGACGTGCAGTGTGTCACGCCCCAATCTCCCGCAATCTTAATAGTCCCCACTGAACGTGAATCACCACGTTGCAGCGCTCCCGCAGGACAATCGTTCTCATCGGGACGTGATACCGTACGAGCCTGGGGTTGCGCTCGCACAAGGCGATGTTGTCAAATACCAAAGTTATTATCGAAATGACCAAGTTGCAGCGAAAGTCAAGTATTGTGTACCAAGCACACATCAGAGTATATGTAGCGAAGCTCTCGATAGGGTCCAAATAAAATATCACAAAGGCGATGCCACAAAGGCTAATGCAATACCCTTGCTCTTTCTCTAGCCCACAAAGGTACTTACCGTTCATACATAATGTCCCGTATATCCAAGCAGCGCCACTACACCTGCGTACCTAAAATAATGCCCACAAACGTGGGTCAGTACACAGCCGTACTGGTGAGTGGGGTAACCCACTCGTCTAAGCCGACACTAAGTAAAATAGTGAATGCAAAAAGTTATACGGTGATCTTTCTAGTTGAATCCTAGATTCATTTTATGGCATAGGGTATGACATGTTAAGGAAAGCTGTAAATCAAGTTAAGCATGCAAGCATTCAACTCAAACCAATATACAAGCAAATATAGCCAACTCGAAGGAAACTAGCATGCAAACCGTCTTACTCAAACCAAAGCAACAAAGAAACCTATCGAACCATTATCCAAGCCTCAATATCAATCCTCAATCCAAACCTTATAATCCAATCTTCGATATGCACACTCTTGCCGAGGCAAGGTGGCCGTCGCCTAAATGAAAAGCACAAACCAGACCAAAGTAAAGCAAACCAACTCTTATCTATATGAAGTGTCTGGCCAAGCCATAAAGGACTGATCGGACTGATCAACTGCAGTTTTATCCGATCCAGACCGGGTAGCTAGCCCAACTGGTCGTATCGAACTACCGGCACCGCGCCCAAGGCACGTTACCATTGTTTCCTCCATGGACGAACGATCTCGGTGCTCCAGAGCCTATCCCGTTCGAGGAAACCAAACCCCGTGCAACACAGGTTGTCCGTGACCGATACAGACACCAAGTAGGTATGACGAGAGGATCGAACATTCTCACCCCACCAAACGATCCTAGACTCATCCAACCAAATATCCATTACCATTCACCAACATATAGCCCAAGGCACAAATCTCAAGTTATCCCCATAGGCACTATGTCGCTTCTCGACATAGTGTTCCAATTGGTGCAACACCCCTCGCTCAGAACAATCCCGTGGCACAATGCCCCAACAGTGGCACAATGCCCTCGCCGATGGAGTTGTTCGGTTTTGAACCACAACTACACGCTTTGCTTGACAAAGCGTCCAAGTGATACTTGTACATGGATGCACGCTTGTCACACCCCGATTCCGTGGAATCGATAGTCGTCCCCCGGGCGTGACCGCCGTACGGGCCTAGGTTGCGCACCGCACAAGGCTAAGTATTTTATTTTTGCATAGCGAGCACATATTCAGAGTACGCAGATAAATTGAAACGCAGATTTAAAGCATGGAAAAGTTCTCTTTTATTGATAATATGAACATCTATTACAAACTCTTGAACAGAGTCATATGGTTGCCTCTCGGGCTTACAAAAGTGTTGACACAAAATGAGATAGTAGTCATGTACATTACATCCCTATTAAACTTCAAAATGTAAAGACCTCCTGGTGGAATGATGGCCTTTCCATGGAGCTGTATTATGTTTTGCATAGCTAGCTCCTTGCTTCAGAATACTTCAAAAGTTGGCACGAATCATGACGTGCCTACAGCTGGACTGGATTGGGGGATTGACTTCTGCTCCTCGCTCGGATCTCCTTAGTACGGGAAACCTGTTTCAACGAGGGTTAGTACATCGAAACGTACTGGTAAAGGCAAGCTAACCCAGCGACCGTCCGCAGAAACTAAGATCTTGTGCACAAGTTGTCTATGATCGAGCGTAGTACACTAATTTAACAGTCGAGGCAAATCAGGGCAATAACAGGGCAAGATCTACTTTTGTATAGTCTTCTTGTTCAGTGTATTGCATTCAGGATGAGTTCTATACATAGCACAATTTAAAGAAGTGTATACATTCTAACTTGTATTATACATATGATGAACATTCCAAACGAACAAGCATGTAAATGAGTAACCGTTCACAAGTTTGATTGACAAGCATAATAATCCAAGTCTATTCCCTTATTATCTTGAAGTCTTTTAGTTATTATTTGGTATCGTTTGATCGGACAAGCAAGAATTCAAGATTTTAGGTGTGAAGACTGGAAGAAGGGCCAACTGAATCGAATATAAGCCACTCACTTAGTTTGTTGGAAGGAAGAAGGAAAGAGGTGCTTTAGGAGTCCGTTCGAGCGTTGCCTACTGCTGGTTCACCTACATTGCCACGAACAGCTGATCAATACCTCTTCCACTCTTTCCAATATCGGAATTGAAGTGTAGTTCAAAGAACAAAAATAATAAAATCCATCGAAACCGTTCAAGAAAACTCAAGCAAATCCAAAAACCAACTCAAGGCACGAAAGCAACAAGCGACAGCGAAAAGTAGGCAACCAAAGATGCAGCGGAGAGGTCCCTCCTGACTCTGCCACTAAGTCGATCCCAGGGGCACGGTCCACTGAATATGGGAATCGATTCCGAAGAAACAAATCCATAACGAGGATGAGTTCTTGATTCAATCTATCCCGATCGAACGATACCATCTTGTATTTCTTAGCCGTGCTCCCCGAATAGGGGAAACGTGGCACCACATCCTACCCAACAAATTGGAAGTTTTGTCCCGAAACTTAGGAATAGAACCTACCACTAGGAAATAATGAGGGGAACCTTTCCCTCATCTCAGATTCAAGCTCCGAAGTGGATTCTTCGATCGAATGATTCCGCCAAAGCACGCGCATGAGAGAAATCGAACGTCTTCGGAGCAACTTTTCTTTCCGATCCAAAATTTACACAGGCTGTTCTACATATGTCAAGTCTGCCTAAAGATTCAGTTGTCCAAGATCTACCACGTGGCTCGGGTCGTACACATACTTTCTAAGTTGGAAAACATGGAAGATATCGTGCACATCGGATAGTGACGGTGGTAGGGCAATCTGATATGCAACTGAGGCAACTCGCTTTAGTATCTCGAACGGGCCGACAAATCTTGGACTAAGCTTTCCCTTTGCTCCGAATCTGGTGACTCCTCGCATGGGCGAGACTTTGATAAATACCTGGTCTCCTTCTAGAAACTCAAGTGGTCGTCGATGTGTATCAGCGTAGCTCTTTTGGCGGCTTTGAGCTATCTTTAGTCTTTCCCGAATCAAGCGAATCTTTTGGACAGTCTGTTCCAAGAGCTCAGGGCCAAGGATCTGTCGTTCACCAATTTTGTCCCAACAGATCAAGGATCTATACTTCCGTCCATATAATGCCTCATACGGCGCCATCTGAATGCTAGATTGGAAACTGTTGTTGTATGCAAATTCAGCTAACGGTAGATGCAGCTCCCAACTTGTCTTCAGGTCCAAGGCGCAGAGTCATAGCATGTCTTCGAGGATCTGGTTGACACGTTCCGTTTGGCCGTCGGTCTGTGGATGATAGGCGGAGCTGAACTTTAACTTCGTCCCCATTGCTGACTGCAGGTTTTCCCAGAAATGCGATATGAATCAACCATCTCTATCGGAGACCATGGATACGGGCACGCCGTAGAGCCGAACGATTTCGTTGAGGTAGATTTGAGCCAAGCGATCGGCGCTCCAAGTACTCTTTATAGGCAGGAAGTGAGCTGACTTAGTGAGGCGATCGACAATAACCCAAACAACATTATTTCTCCGTTGCGTCCTTGGCAAGCCAACAATGAAATCTATTGTTATATGTTTCCATTTTTACTCCGGAATAGCGAGGTTCTACAGCTCTCCGCCTGGTTTCTGGTGCTCGGCCATTACCCTCTGACAAGCCATACAATGCGACACGAACAGCGCCATATCTCGTTTCAAGCCGTACCACCAAAATGTCGTACGGAGATCGCGATACATTTTTGTGCTACCCGGATGAGAAGTATAACTAGCATAATGGGCTTCAGTGAGTATCTCTCTTCTGAGGGCCGCATCGTCTGGAACACACAATCTTTCCTTCACTCGGAGCATCCCGTCCGTGCCTACCGCAAAGTCGGTTGTCTTTCCTGCTGAGATAAGAGCTTGCATCTTTTGCAGGAACATGCTATCTGTTTGATAATAAACGAAAGAAATAAAATAAGGTTTATACGAAACCCGCTCTTTGGTTTACAAACAAGAAGTACAATTAATCCTATACGAGGATGTCAAGTACAAATTTTTAATCTGGGTAAATATTGCTATAGGAGTCTGATCTGCAGTCGATCACTTTGTCCCTTGGACCACACGATGATGAAGAAGTGCTGAAGAAGGCAGATAAAGCTTCGAAGATTGCAAAGGGGAGTGGATGCTTGATGCCAAAATAGTCGATCACTACTCTCTGTTTGAGCTCTGGATTCTTCTCTCTCTTTGACTTTTCGACTCTTAATTCTTCGACCTTTCCACCCTTTTTTCCCCGACCTCTGTCAATAGAGGTCTCTATTTATAGGATTTTTAGTGACAGCAACCATCCAGTCGGCGTAGAAGCCGGGTAGTGGAGAGTATGGCACTTTTTACGCGACTGTTACAATAACCGTTATCCACGTATAAATGACCTTCTGAATCTGCGTGTGACGCGTGTCCCATTAAGAGATAATGTGTATAACTGCTACGAAGATTACGGCATGCAAGCCACGTAGGTAGCTGTCCCTTGCGTAGAAAAGGTTGGCGTAGAAGCCAATAACTGTCACCATGGCGTAAAAGCCAAAGAGTTATCAAACTGGCGTAAAGGCCAGGTAGGCGTAGAAGCCGAGTAGGCGTAGAAGCCTGATGCTCTTTCCTTGACTGAGGCCTTGAGCGAATTCTGGACCGAATAGCCTTAATACGCACCAATACAAAATGTAGCCTGAGTTGGCGTATTTCAAGGAGATAGCTTACATCGTGCTCCTTATAGCTGAAAATAGCCCGGTGGCGTATTCCAAGGAGGTAGCGTACATCGTGCTCCCATAGCTGAGAATAGCCTGATGGCGTAATGTGCAAAAGTGATGATGTGGACGTTTTAGCCGAAATTATAGCTTTTGGAGATATAATCAAATCACTTGCATTAAATGCAGAGATCTACCCCCATTCTGCGCATTAAATGCAGAGGCGTGTCTCGAAGATCTGCCACCATCCTGCGCATTAAATACAGAGACGTATCTCGAAAATCTGCCACCATTCTGAGCATTAAATGCAGAGACGTGCCTCGAGCCCTGTACGAAGAGCAGCTTTTGACGTGGCAGTCTGTTTGTCTTCTGTGGAGCGTAAAAAGCTCACATCTGCCTGTGTAAAACTAGGCAGCGTATTCCCTTGTATGCATAAAAGCAGTTTATGCCAAGGAAATGTCTTTAAACGACGGTTTGGGTCACTGTGCCGCACCATCATTACAGCCGTCGTCTGGATAGTCGTGCAATACTCTTTGTTAGGAGTCAGACGTCAGGTTCACTGCATGATTTGACTGGTTCATTCGAGGAATATGAAGCGTTCCTCGTACACTTCTATGCTGCATTAAAAGCGGATGAGTTTTACGCCATAGAGGCAATATAACACCCTTTTTATGCTGAAGCAGTCTGAACACACTGCCCTACGCGGGTTGTCCTTGAGCTTATATTTTACGCTGTACTTAGCGAAAAAGCTCTGTTGTACGCCGATGGCTTTGAAGTTATATTTTACGCTGTCTAGCACTAAAATGCCGCGTATGACTCTGCAGCGTATTTTTCATGCTTCTACAAGACCCCCTTCAAAGTTTTCAAATTCCTCGTAATTTGAAACACTTTGAATGAAGCATGAAACGGTCAAGTCTGACTCGTTCTTCAAGGCTGATTTCTTGGCGGATTATCGGGGATTTGTCGGGATTTGATGTGTTCTCTTTTGCCTATATAAAGGCTGAGGAGTTAACCTGTTCTTCCCATATTTCCTTCACCACACAGAGATGATTGCTGGAGTTCGTTGGGTCGACTTGAGGAAGAAGAAGACCATGTTCTTCCATCATGTAAGGAGCCGAAAAAGAAGGCATCTTCGAGCAAATGTCCTCTGCAACGATGGATCATGGAAGGATATCATAGCTTCCTTTGCTCGGGATAATCAGCAACTTCATATGGCGGTTCATCCAGGAGAGAGGAAGGGTCACATTAGACCACACAGCTTGCAAGCTGTATTTTCTTCTGTCGTTCATGGACGAGAGCAGACAAACTAGCTCTGTCCTCGAGTATTGAGTTGGGTCTAAAACCTCAACTCAATCTGTCATGGCGTATGGAGGATGGGCTCTGAATAATTTAGACAGGTCCAGTTTTGTATCCTCCCGCCATTAATTATTTTCTTGTTAATCGGCCGCGTAAATCGACTAACTGCTGAAGAAGACAGAAGAAAATCTCCACCAAATACGAGAACCTGGCAGAACAGATTCTGGGGATGATCTTTTAATGAAGATGAGGAAACTCTTTGTAGACGAGATTTCTCTCATATGTAATCATGAAGATAAAGAAAAACCCTTTGTAGACTGGATTTCCCTCATATATAATCATGATTAATAAAATCGTCTTCTTCTGTGCATCTGATTATTTTGCCATATATTTTGCTGTGATGAAGTCTGAATATGTGTAGCTTCGACACGTCTGGATAACTTTACGCCGACTCTGATAGAAAGAGTATTTGGTTCCGTCCTGTCTTTTACGTATAACTGAAGATGCACAGAAAACCGCTTAGCATTTAAGTCAAATATTCGGACAGTCCTGCTGTTAGGAATGAGGAACTGCGTAGAATTCTGAACTGTCACTTCTGATAAGAAGAATTTTTTGTTCAGACCATCATCTTCAAGAATGATTTTTCGAAAATCCCTTGAAATAGGACGAGAAACGGCTGTCAAAACTGAGTCGCCATCTTGAACTATAGATGAAATTTTTAGACTGGATTCTGGATGAACTTCCAATCGACCCAAGAAGAAGAGTCATTTTCAATGTTGAACTCTGTATGCTTTGGGTACTTGGGATATTTTGAGGCCAAGAAGGAGCATCTTCTGCGTGAACCTTTGCAATTGACCACCTTGAGATTTGTTCATATATATATATGCATACTCTGGCCTGCGCATTTTCAGATATGCGGAGAGTCATAGATCTGTAAATGTGGATGAGCATAAAATTATAAGTTCGTAGCCTCTCGAGCGTAAAAGCTGCTGAGCATAAAAGCATCAGGGCGTAGAAACTGTAGATTTGTAGCCTCTGAAAAAAAGCTTCCGAGCGTAAAGTTGTAGATTTGTTGCCTCTGAGCGTAAAAGCTACTGAGCGTGAAATCATAGATTTGTAGCTTCTGAGCGTGAAGTCGTAGGTTTGTAGCCTCTCGAGCGTAAAAGCTACCGAACGTAAAAGCATCCGGACGTAAAACCATAGACTCATAGCCTCTGAGCGTAAAACCGTAAATTTATAGCTGTCGAGCGTAAAAAGCACCTTGGCATAAAACCACGAATCTGCTTTGCACGAAAACTTTTTGAATTCGCTGACTGTCCACCTTCCCTAAGAAAGCTGTCTTTTGCAAAAAAAAGCTTTCGTCTCTTTGAGTTCTCTCCTTCGTTTCTTCTCTAAGCATTCCGAGTTTTTAGCAATGGCCCCAAAACCAATCTCCTCATCTAAGGGAAAGAAGGCTGCCTCTTCTTCTCGCTCCTCAGCCCAAGCAAGAGCGACTCCCGTCGGGTAGGGCGAGCCCCGCTCTGAACAAAGTGTCCCACCGACGAGCTGTGCACCGGGCGTTAAAGGTAAAGCTTTTTTGAGATGAAGAACGAAGAAAACCCTTCGCACACGTTGTACGTGAACGCGCTAGGTCATTTCCTGTGCTGATAGCCTCTTCGAGGAAGATGATGCACATAGATGTTTCATCTTTTATGCCCATATTTCTAATGTGTAAGCGTAAAAACTCCATATTTTTGCAGTCTGGCGTAAAAGCTTTGACTGTCAAAAATTGGTGTATACTACAAACTTTGAGTGTTACGCTCTGGATGAAAATTCCGGCGTAATAACTCAAACTTTGGCAGTCTGGCGTAAAACACAGACTGTCAGAGTTTTGTGTATACTGCCAGTCTTGAATTTTACGCCTTGGAATGAGATTCCAGCATAAAAAATCAAGTTTTTTACAGTCTTGGCATAAAAGCACAGACTGTTGTTTTTCGGCATAAGCTGCAAGATGATAAGGTCTAGTATAGAAACTAACGTGTTTTTCTTGCACTTTGTAGTTAACTTGCATGTATCTCCGTTGGCTGAGGTGATGGGTTCTGCTGCTGGGATGCTGCATTCCAATTACCTGAAAGATTTGTCCCATGTGACATTTCCTATTTCTGGATCCCAATATCCTGAAGGAAGGGGAATCATGATATTATCTCAAGGAGAACGAATGCTGTTGAGCACGATCAATGGAGAGCCCCTGGCGTATATAGACGGGGCACAATATCTAAAATCGGCTTTTCTCTTCGGGGATATGATTGACAAACAATCCCAGACGAAGCCCAAGAAAGAACTCTGGGTTTTTCCTGCCGGGGGCTTGGTTCTGTATCTGCCCAGGATGCTGAGAGATTATCCTATCTCGGCATTCTTCCATGCCATGCATCCCAGGAGGATGTCGTGGACTCTGACTCCCAATCTTCATGGCCAGCTGGGGAAGATATTTTACCAGAAAGGATCCGATCAAGGGTCATTTGTAAGCCGCCCTTCCGGCTTGGTCATATCGTTCAAGGGATTGTATCCGGACAGTGTCCCGAGTGAAGACACTTCACTGCTCCAACCAGTTCAATTACCGACTTTTTGCAATGACTTCATGGGTCATGGAGGAGTATACCCCAAGGTTAATCCTCGAACCAATGGGTGGGTTACCCCTACAAATCTTCGATGGGCTCGTTTAGCTGACTGGGCCCTGAAGCATTTTCAGACTGAGCTGGAGAGCATTGGTCTGTATGCAGCTGTGAATGCCACCAGTGTTGGGTTATCTCTCAACCCCAACCTATTTTTGGCTTTGATGGAGAGATATATCTCGCTCACCGGGACTTTTGCCACTCCATTGGGGGAGTTGGGATTGGCCCTTCACGAAATGACAGAGATTTCAAGACTGCCAATGGGGGATACTCCTTATGAAGAGTATGTTCCCACAAACCGGGAGTTGGGGGATACAGACCCTCGGGTAGTGGCAGTGTACCAGGAGCTGATGTGCCACTACCTTGCTTGCACTGCCTTTTATAACGAGCCCTCTGATTTGGCTCATACCAACAAATGGGCGTCCTACCTCTTCTTCCATCAAGCTAGGACTGCTAAGCCAGACAAAGTCATGGATTGCAGGGATAGGCCTTTGAGCTTTCTGAGCGTGCTTAGTGCTCAGGTAGTCGATGATCTTATGGAAGATGCTGGGGCTTCAGATCAGATTCTCGACGAAGGGATAGGGAAATATCCTGCGGGCACTAAAGCCTACAGTTATTTGAGGCATTGCCGCAGGCCTCTGTCCAAGGAAGCTCAATTGGCTGGCTTCCTTTCTATATGGCTGCGCCGACTGGTAGTACCCGATATTAAATCTGCGGATCACATTCACCGCAACACCTTATGGCCTGCAGTGCGTCTGGTGTTCGGGGCAAGACTGGGCTTGCTCCCTGCCATGGTATGCCGCATACAAGCTGGCCTGAGGGCCATTACTGATAGGCTGCTTGCCGATGAAACTCGACGTGACAGCTTTTCCAGGGCAGAATTACCGTTCCTGTATTTGATGGTATGGTTAATTCTTCAAAACCCCAGGGTGATGTCTCCTGGCTCTGGCAGTAGCTCGGGAAGTAATTTCTTGTTGAATTACAAGAATTCCACCTGGAACGTGACCACAGTTTTAGACTGTCGGCGGACACTAAATTTTAGTCACAGCTGGAAGCTCTTCTGTACCATCCCCTCTGTACATCTCAATCAACATGGGAGCAGACTTCGGGATTTAGGTGAAGAAAAGACCATTCTTTCTCCTGAAGCTTTTAATTGGTTGGTCTGCATTAGACCTTCCTATTTATTGTACAGAAGTGAAGATCAATGCTTCTTGGAGCCCTACCTGCCTAGTCGGTTCGCCAGGCAGTTTGGGTATGACCAATTGCACGTGGGCAATGTCGTCACCAGCTTCAAGTCCAGGGGTGGACTCATTGATGGAGCGAGAGGGTGGAGATACTTCATAATGGGTTGCACTGGAGCAGTTTTTACTGTGCCCGCGACTTCACTCTCCATGGAGTTGCGCATCCTCCATTCGTATACCCAGTTTTATGTGGAAACCAACACCTTCCATCGCGATCTTGATATGCGTAGAAGTTTTAGGATGCCCTCTTCTAAGTCAGCGGGAATAGATGAAGTCCCGTCAGTTTCCTCTGACGAGGGTGATAATTCTGTCAATCCAGATGAGCCTTTGTTGGCAGTACCGAGAGGCGAAATACCTCCACCTGCAGGGCCTCTGGTTATCTCTGGTAAGCGAAGGGCTCCTGTTCTGAAGGAGACTTCCCCTCGCAAGAAGAAGAAGACGGTCGGTGATCCTGTCAGGACTTCCCAAACTAAGTTTCCTAGAAGTGAACCTGTTGTTTCCCCTGTTGGGGACGATCCTTTGATTAGAGGTTCCTCGCCTTTTAGAGAGGGAACCTCTACAGTTCCGGTTGGCAGTGCCGGAGAATCTTTGCTCGAGGCTGCTGTCGCTGCTACCGCTTCAGGTAGTGGTACGAGATCGTCTTCGAGGCCAAGCAAAATAAGGATATCTTTATCCAGCTCAGCAACGGGAGAAACCCCTGCCGCATCTGTAAGTATACCCAGCGAGATTCCACCTGATGAACCTCGATTGGATTTGGGTGAAGACTCGGAAGAATACCTGCCAATGTCAGTTGGCACACCCCCTTCTCCAGGTATGACAGCTCACTTAGCATCATTAAGAAATGATTTAGCTGTACTGGCCGCAAACGCGACATATATACCATCGGCCATGGGTAAATGTCGTCTTTACGCCTCTTTTAGAAAAATTAACGTCATGTTGATATTAACTTTCTTTTGTCTTCTTTTCAGGGGAAGACATCTACGGGGAGGGCAGTGTTGACGCGCCTTTTGGCTCTATTTCAGCTTCTGCCGATGACATGGAGGTGTCCGACTTCGAAGAGAAAATATTTTTGGGTGCCGGCTCTCCCGAAATGGTTCTGATACCTCAAGAAGAGGATGAACCTGTCATTACGACAATGCCTCCTTTGAGTGCGCCGGTTACTTCGTCCGTTGTTGGCGTATCTTCTTTTGTCGCACCATCTGTTGAGGCGACGACTGTGGCAACATCGTCTGCAGTCATTCCTGGAGGGAGATTCGCCAATATTGCAGCCACTCCCAGCGTCCATTCGGATCTAGCCATGTTGACTGAGCAGTATACTAGTATCTTCTACACCACTTTGAAAACGCTGATATCAATGGTGATGGAGAAGAATCTAGGCTTCGAGGTGCTGAGGAGGTCCTCTCAGTTTGCGATAGTGTCGATCAGAGACTTCAACGACGCTGGGAGGGCTGATGTGTTGGAGCAGATAGTTAATGGTTTGGAACAACCCATTAACGAATATTTGCAGCTATCTCGAGGCAATATTGACGGTCTCGTTCAAGCTAGGTATGACTCCTTAACTGCAGAGCTTGCTGGTCAACTGGAATCTCTGAACAAATCCGTCCAGGAATAGCAGCAGAAGATGGATCAAGAGCGTACCGAATTGGAGTATGTTATTCTTCAGCTGACTCAGTGCGAAGCCGAATATGAGAAAGAGACAGCGAGGGTCCGTAAATTAAAAGATGAGCTCGCTCAAGCAGAGACGAAGGCTCTCTCTTTGTCGGCAACCCGAGATGTGCTGAAGGATCGAATGGAGACTGCTCAGCAGAATCTGACACATGTGGGTGTCATCCACGCAGGTTTTGTACAAGTTCGGTCTGAGCTATCTTCTTTGAATAATGATGCGGCAAGGTTGGAGCGGGCTCGCATCGACGTCTTGAACTCCAGGGATGAGAGAATGGTTGCTCTGGCGCGGCAGATTCGCGACTTAACTGCTCCCCCCAAATAATATACTTTTTTTTGCTTTTCTATGTAATTTTGCTCTTTCTGGGAATAATAAAGAGTCTTTATCTGACTTTGTGGACCCATCATTTTAGAATATAAATGACAGGCTAGGGTGAAAGTGATATCAGAGGTAATATGGACGTGATATACTCTCGGTAAGCTTCAGCTGGACATATCTATTCAGAGGTTATATGGATATGATAGAATATGCTCCAACTAAAATTTGTACACAAAACACTATCAGAGGTAATATGGATGTGATAGGTCTTGTAGTTCTAAATTAGTTAAACATATCTATTCAGAGGTTATATGGACATGATAGAATATGATCAAACTAGTTTTGTTTTGGAAGTAGTATTGTCAGAATAAAATCTTCACCATACTCCATTTAAGCAAAGGAGATTAAGCGTAGTACCTCTTCAGGAATTTGCCGTTGATAGGAGCCATTAACAAGTCTCCATTAGGCTTGGCTAATCTATAAGCGCCGTTTGAGAACGTCGTCTCGATCACATAAGGGCCTTCCCATTTGGGCTGGAATTTACCCTTACTCTTATGAGTAACGATCATTGGCCTTCGTACGGCTAAAACTAGCTCGCCAACTTTGAACACTCTTTCCTTCTCTTTTTGATTAAAAGCTTTGGAAATGCATGCCTGGTAGAACGCAATGCGCTATTGAGCTTGGAGGCATTTTTCATCTAATCCTTCTACCTCTTGAAGCTTTAATAGGTCATTCTTTTCTCGAGTCAACTCATTAGCCACTGCTATCCTGAGTGACGGAATTTGGAATTCGATGGAGAGAACTGCTTCACTCCCGTAAACCAATGAGAATGGGGTACAACCTGTCGGTGCTCGTACCGTTGTGCGATATGCCCAGAGACATTCTCCTAGCTTCTCATTCCAATCTCTCTTGTTCGAAGAGACGAACTTTTTCAAGAGTTTGATAATGGTTTTGTTGAAAGCTTCCGCCAAACCATTAGCAGCAGGATTGTATGCCGTAGAGGCCACATTTTGTATCCAATTTTTATCGCAAAATCGATGAAACGCTTGGCTGATGAATTGAGGCCCATTGTCATGAATTATCCTTCGGGGTATCCCAAAGCGATAAATGACATGATGCTTGATGAAGCTGATCACATTAGATGTCTTCAACTCAGCGAGGGAGATTGCCTCTGCCCATTTGGAGAAATAATCCGTGATGGCCAATATGAACCGGTGACCTCTGGAAGAAGACGGATGAATAGGACCAATGATATCCATACCCCATGCTTCGAAAGGCCAGGATGCAACCGTAGGGTATAAATGCTCAGAAGGTTGATGTATAAAGTCTGCATGAACCTGACAGGCTTTGCATTGTCTTGCATACTTTATTACATCTGCGATCATAGTAGGCCAGTAATAGCCCATCCTCCTGATACGATCCTGTAGCTTAGGACCGAGTTGATGCGCTCCGCATACGCCGTCGTGAGCTTCACGGATAATCCGTTGTGCCTCGTCATCTGAGAGACATCTCAATAGCAGTCCGTCGTAGGTCCGGCGATATAGACACTGTAAAGACACATCAAAATAGAAGCGTAATGATCGTCTTTTGACGGATACGGCTTCTTTAGGATCCTCCGACAAGATTTCGTATGCCACAAAATCTATAAAGGGACTTCTCCAGTCTCTCTTGGGAATATCTGTGTTCACAGCGTAGCTGCGTTCTATGTGAAAGTTGTTTTTCACACAGAATAAATCTTTGTTAAGAAGGATCACCGAATTCTGCCTTCTTATAGGAATAGCTAAATCTGCAGCTAGACTGGCTAAGGCATCCGCTTCCAGATTCTGAGATTGAGGCACATGTTCTAGGAAGAACCCTTTGAAAGTCATGGCTATTTCAATCGTTGCTTGGTGATAAGGGATGAGGTCTGGATTTCGGACTTCATATGTTCCTCTGACCTGATTGACGATCAGCTGAGAATCACCGAAAGCTTCCAAGTATTCGACATCCAATTCTTTAGCGACTTGGAGCCTGATTAGTAAAGCGTTATACTCTGCCACATTATTAGAACAGGGCTCGCTAAGAGAATATGCTCGATAGATGACAAGTTTATCAGGAGTGACCAGGACAATTCCTACTCCTGAAACCACATTTCCCCTTGGCCCAGTCCTGGAGGCACCATCGAAGAATAGTTGCCATGCATCACTTTCTATTGCGGAATTATATTCTGTAACTTCGTCGGGAATGTCCTCGTATAGTTTGGAGGTCTCCGGGATCGGATGAGCAGCTAGGAAATCAACCAACGCTTGGCCTTTGATGGACTTCTGGGGGACGTACACCATATCATACGGTGTTAATAACATCGCCCAAGTCGCGAGTCGGGAATTAAGAACACTTGGCTTGTTCATCAATACCCGAAGAGGATTGATCCTGGAGATGATATGAATAGTCTGGCCTGTAACATAGTGTCGCATTTTCTGAATAGCGAACATCAGAGCCAAGCATTCTTTTTCTACTGGATTATACCGGTGTTCATCTCCGACCATCATCCTGCTTAGGTAGTAGATAGCCTGTTCATGACCCTCATCGTTCTTCTGTGCGAGGAGAGCTCCCAGAGAATGATCCATTGCTCGAACATACAGCAAAAATGGTCTTCCTGTGACGGGAGGCACCGGAACTGGAGGATTAGTGAGGTAGCATTTGATATCATTAAACGCTTGCTGACAGGTTTTGTCCCATACGAAGGATACACCTTTCTTCATGAGACGAGAAAAAGGCTGACGTCTCCCAGAGAGGTTGGATATGAATCTCCGGATATAAGCCAGATGACCTTGAAATCCCCTGAGTTCCCTCAGATTACGGGGTTGTCGCATTTCTAAGATGGCCTTGACTTTATCAGGGTCCACTTGAATGCCTTTAGCGATAATGACAAATCCCAGAAATTTGCCACTAGATACACCCAGAAAGGACTCGGTAGGATTTATTTTGAGTTGATGTTGGCGCATCAACTCAAATACTGTCTTCAAGTCTTGGATGTGATTATCCTTGAGGCGGCTTTTGACAGCTATATCATCTACGTAATATTCTACTATTTTGCGTAAATATCCATGGAATATGTTACTCATAGCCCGTTGGTACGTAGCCCCGGCATTCTTCAATCCGAAGGGCATGACCGTATAGCAATATACCCCCAATGGTGTCCGAAAGGTAGTATGCTTCTCGTCTTCAGGATGCATCTTGATTTGATTGTATCCTGAAAATCCGTCCATGAAAGACATACGTTCAAAATCGCACGTATTATCAATCATGACGTCTGTAATGGGAAGAGGAAACTCATCCTTGGGGCAGGCTGCATTCAGATCTCGGTAATCGATGCAGACACGTACTTTCCCATTTTTCTTCATGACCGGGACAACATTGGCGACCCAGTCGGGATGTTGTTCTTCCCGGATGAAACCGCAGGCTATCAACTTCTTGATTTTAGCTTCAATGGCGTCCATCATATCCGGGCAGAACCGACGTTGGTGTTGCTTCACAAGCTTCAAATCGGGTAATATATTGAGCTTATGAGTAGCCACTTTTGGATCAAGACCTGGAATATCCTCATAATTTCACGCAAAAACGTCGATATATTCTCTTATCAGCTGGATTATTTCTTTCCTTTCTTCTTCGGAAAGATTGTTACTGATAAATATCGGCTTTGGCGAAAGTTCATCCCTAACATTAATCTGGATGACTTTATCTTCAGTGGAAGGTTCTCTCTGCTCGAACCGGAGTTCCCACTGTGTATCCATTTGCTGAGCCCAAGAGTCATTCTTAAACGGTTCAGATTCTTGTTCGTCTGCTTCGAGGGAATCTGTCAATATCGCATTTACTGATAATGCTCGTTCGAGATCATCATATGATGAGCCGGAGGACGGTGAGCCGTCTTGAGAAGAGGGAAAGATATCCTCATTGGACTCAGAAGTTGTAAGGGAGGTGGTATACCCTAACCCGAAACGAGTTCGTTGACAGTAGGGATCACCGTGCAACGACATTCGTCTTCCTTTTCCATAGTTGAGACCTGGTTCCAACTTCAAGTCATAACCCATACTTTGCATGATCTTCAAAGCTTGCGGGCTGTATCTATGAACTTGTATTTTACCAGCATCGTCATTGAAAGAATCTTCTTGTACAGTCGGTTCATTGCGCATGCAACCGAAGACTATTGAACGCTGACTGCTGCAAGTAGGCGGGACAATGAAGATAGAATCTTCATGTGGTCCATATGTCGTGATGACATTAGATGATGACGCTACTTCCCACACATACAGATGATAGGAATCTATAGCTTCCAAGAATTTTTGTGCTATAGGTTCTATATCGTCATGGGGAGAGGATTCCTGATTTGGAACTTGAGCGTCAATATACTGGAAAAAAGGATCTTTATTATCATCAGAAACCACGTTCCTGGTTGTATTTACATCAATCGGCTGCCTGTTGCGCCGAAGGTTGATGACCAAGGGTGGAGGCTTCTGGTTTAAAGTGATCACTAGAGGATCACCTCCTTTTCCTGACCTGGTTTTGTTCAGGTAGATAGCCATAGGCTCCATGGTTTTCGAACGAGTAGTTCGCCCTTTCACCTTGATTGACAGAGGTTGCTTGGCAGAGGGTTCTTCTGGCTCCCGGTGGGATTCCTTCTCTGCTTCGCCTGACACCTCCTTCATGTAGTCTTGAGTGTATAATATGGCATCAGAGTAGTAGGATTCTACTCCTTTAAATGGGTTCAGGTCAGCAAACTTTATTTGTACTATTCCTTGGCATCTACATATTTAAAGCATTGATGTAGAGTCGAAGGAACGATGTTGTGGTAGTAGATCCATGGTCTACCCAGCAGAATATTGTAGGATACCTCTGAATCAATAACATAATATGTAGCCACTGATCTGAGGTCGCCAATCTGGATCCTCAGACGAATCTTTCCTAATGGCTTACTTTTTTTGGCGTTGAAACCCACGATTGTAGTGGTGGTATAAGCCAATTCGCTGGTAGGAATCCTCAGTGGTCTGAGCAGACTATGAGGAATGATGCTGATCGATGATCCCGGATCTATATGAATCCGGTCAACCTCCATGGAACCAACGTGCCCGGTGTAATAGAGGGGTTTATCATGTCTGTTATGTTTTAACAGCATGTCATCTTGAGTGAAAGTGATATTCGGGACCACCTCCATCACACTATGGCATTGAGGACATGCCACGGGTTCTTCGTCAGGGGACTTGAGCTGGGTCATGTATGCATCCGCCTGCATTAATGCTTCACTCAAGGCTTGACGAGTGTCCTTAGAAAGCCTGAGTAGTTCGAAGATGGACAACCTGGCTGGTGTATTAGCCAATTGGGCCAGGATGTCGAAGTTGTATGGCTTCTCTAAACCTTTGTTTTGAATATTTTTCAAAGGTTTATCGAAGCGCACTTCTTTTTGCTTCCCTTTGTCCGCCGAAGTTGGTCTCGAAGGACCGGCTTCTGGTATGGCGGGTTCCGGTTCTGAAGGCTTGGCAGCTGAAGTGTCTGCCGATGCATCGTCCTGACTTGCTCCATAGTCCTTGAGGTAAGCTTTCCCTGAACGGATTCCAGTAGCCAAAACCTCGTCTTCTGATGCCGAGTGTACCGTAACCATGTGACATGGTTTATGCTTCGAGTTCTTCTTAGACTTAGCCTTAGCAGCTTGAGTATCTTCCTCGATCTTCGACACCAGATCTGGATGAACCTACATAATCTCGCCCCGCTGGGTAGTTAGAGGTACCAGGTCATGATTTTGACCCCTAGCTGGAGGAAGATTAACGATGTTCATCATTGTCCGGGAAATAGGTGTAACACCATCCGGGACTTCTTGGGGAGGCAGATTACCGAATTGCAAATAGATCATGTTGGCTGTGACCGTCTTCTCGCTGTTGTGCAGAGTGATGGCCTTAGCATCGATCAGCTCCTGGATCTTCCTCTACAGTACATAACACGCCTTTGTAGGGTGGTGTATGTATCTATAAAAGATACAGTACTTGGGGTTATTAGTAATGCCGACTTTATTAGGCCGTTTCACCTCAGGGAGGGTAATCTTGCCGCTTTTGACGAGACACTCGAATATGCTCGGAATATCGTTGTCGTCGAAAGAGTATACTTCAATAGGCCTGGAAGTCCCAGATTTCGTCTGTGTGGTTGCCGCCGTCTTTTGCCTGGACGTGTTGATCGCCAGAGCTTCTTTTCCTTTGGCACCACGAGGATGGTCGCTGTTGGAAGATGACCTCTTACCTCTATCAGAGGCAGATATCATGATTCCGTTATCACGCGCCTTCCGACTATTGTCCTCAGCGGCTACCACTGAGATAATGAAAGAGGGCCAATCATGGAACTGATATGGTCCTGTGAACACCGAGATCACGGGAAGAAGGTTCTTCCTGTAAATGTCCACCAATGCCGAGTCTGGAACTCCGGAAGGCATTTGCAAAGTGGCTTGACGAAAATGTTCGATGAAAGTGCGAACGTTCTCTTTTTTCTTCTGCTTTACTTCGATGAGAGAGGACATAGACATGTCCATCCCTCCCTCGTAGAATCGCACGAGAAATAAAGTCTTGAAATCTTCAAAGGAAGTAATGCAGTTGTCCGCAAGACTACGGTACCACTGATAAGCCACTCCCGAGAGACAGCCTTTGAACACCCGAGTGAGGAGGGCGTCATTCCCCTGTAATAACACCGTCATCATACTGAAGTAGTTTATGTACTGACTCGGTGATGTTTTTCCCTCAAACAAAGCCATAGTATGTGGTTTGTATTTAGGAGGAAAAAGGGACCTCATCCTAGACAGCGGGGTAAGGCTGGTTGATTCCCAATTTCTTGAGCTGATCTTTGTGCTTCAAGGCATCAAATTGGACTTTCAACTCCCGTACTGCCTGCATCGGATCTTCAGCCGGTAGCGGGACCACGGAGTGATGAGGGATCAGTTGTACTACAACTCCAACAGTAGGCAATACATTCTCCGAGTTAGGAAGTGGGGGAGCTGCTGACTCTTGATCTAGAGAAGGTTCCTGATTCGCGTTGGATAGTGGTAAGTCCACCCCCACACGTATCTGAGTTGGAGGGACCGATGCTTGAGCCATAGCAGCTGTGTGTTGAGTCAGCATCATCTGGTGCGTATTCTCCATCATGGACTGTATCTCCTTCAGAGATGTCTCTAGTACAGCAATGTGTTGCTCAGTGTTCCCCGACGGGAAAGCTTTCTCGCGTTCATCTCCAATGGCATAGACTCCCATTTTCCTGGGTGTCATTGAAGGATTAGTATAGGTCTCTGTAGAAGTTGACTCTATACTTTCAGTATCTGATTCGGGAAACTGGCGACCCCCAGTATCGAAATCAGAAGTGTATGAGGCCGGTTATCGTGACCTCGAACGGGTGTTTCGGAACACCCTAGCTTCAGTGTTCTTAAGGAGCTTGTCGAATCTCCTTTGGCTTGGAGTTCTAGAGGGATGACGTCTTGAGTTTGACCTTCCGCTAGGAACATGTGAAGCCATGTTCACTGATACATGTGTGGGCTCTTCCTCCTGGAAAGACAGAGAGTAGTTCAACCGGTCAAAAATCGACCGTTTTGCTTCAGAACCGCAATAATTAACTACAATCCTATGACTATTATAATAGTGCTCCCTAGGAGGCGTAATAGACATGCTGGAAGATCCCCTATCCTTGCGTTTCTGGATCAGATACTCACGCAAGTCAGGAGGATTTACAGAAGAAGAAGAAGAAAAAGATGGCTTGTTCCTCTTTTTTACATCAGTCGGCATACGGATGTTGGGAACCATAATTCTCCCTGTGCCACCCGTATACAACAGGTTGGCCATCTGGGTAGCGGATGATCCCCGGGGAGTGTGTCTTTCCGCAAACTGAGCATTCTTTACGCTGAGGGGCTTCACCTGGCATAATTTGGAACTCTGCTCAGGCTGGCGTAAAACTGAGGAGGTCCTCAATCGGCCTTCAGCTTCTCGCATGATCCGGAGGGTGGGCAGATTCTTCCCTTGCTGGCGTAAAGGCCGAAAAGTTGAGTAGTCCGCCACTTGCTTTCCCTTGTGCAGATTGCAAGGATCATCTGCTTTTCCGCGGAGGGCAGATGCATGTTTACGCGCGGAGCATGTTTGGAATTTCTGATTTGGCGCTAAGATATTGTCAGAAATTCTGTCTGCAACGTCTTCGACGGAAGACTGAATTTTACGCGCAGAGCGCGGAGTAGACTTCTGGACTAGCGCTGAGGCATCGTCAGAAGTTTTGTCTGCCACGTCATGGACGGGAGACAGAGCTTTACGTGCGGAGCACGAAATAGACTTCTGGACTAGCACTGAGGCATCGTCAGAAGTTTTGTCTGCCACATCACAGACGGAAGACAGAGCTTTATGTATGGAGCGCGAAGGTTGCGCAGCTACAACCTAGTTGGTCGGAGAAACCGGAGAGTCGGCAGGAATGGTAGGGGATGTCCTGGGCATCCAGACCTTACGCAGCTTCCCGTTGTCTTGAACAAAGAGAGAGTGAGAGCTACCCCCTGCTCAAAGCATATCTTCGTAGGCAGACTGGTCGAACTGGACGACCAGTGTCTTCTTCTTTGATCCTACTGATACTACATCGTGTTGAGCAATTGCTTTCTCGTTAGATGAGAAAGAGGTCCCCAGCAGAGTCGCCATCTTGTGTTTGATAATAAACGAAAGAAATAAAATAAGGTTTATACGAAACCCGCTCTTTGGTTTACAAACAAGAAGTACAATTAATCCTATACGAGGATGTCAAGTACAAATTTTTAATCTGGGTAAATATTGCTATAGGAGTATGATCTGCAGTCGATCACTTTGTCCCTTGGACCACACGATGATGAAGAAGTGCCGTA
This sequence comes from Iris macrosiphon, assembly GCA_036927795.1. Lineage (NCBI taxonomy): Eukaryota > Viridiplantae > Streptophyta > Magnoliopsida > Asparagales > Iridaceae > Iris > Iris macrosiphon. The sequence goes on along the minus strand of JAYESA010000009.1, from coordinate 91,961,807 downwards.
GGAGGCAGAAAAAGGTTCGAAGATTGCAAAGGGGAGTGGATGCTTGATGCCAAAATCGTCGATCACTACTCTCTGTCTGAGCTCTGGATTCTTCTCTCTCTTTGACTTTTCGACTCTTAATTCTTCGACCTTTCCACCCTTTTTTCCCCGACCTCTGTCAATAGAGGTCTCTATTTATAGGGTTTTTAGTGACAGCAACCATCCAGTCGGCGTAGAAGCCGGGTAGTGGAGAGTATGACACTTTTTACGCGACGGTTATAATAACCGTTACCCACGTATAAATGACCTTCTGAATTTGCGTGTAACGCGTGTCCCATTAAGAGATAATGCGTATAACTGCTGCGAAGATTACGGCATGCAAGCCACGTAGGTAGCTGTCCCTTGCGTAGAAAAGGTTGGCGTAGAAGCAAATAACTGTCACCATGGCGTAAAAGCCAAAGAGTTATCAAACTGGCGTAAAGGCCAGGTAGGCGTAGAAGCCGAGTAGGCGTAGAAGCCTGATGCTCTTTCCTTGACTGAGGCCTTGAGCGAATTCTGGACCGAATAGCCTTAATACGCACCAATGCAAAATATAGCCTGAATTGGCGTATTTCAAGGAGATAGCGTACATCGTGCTCCTTATAGCTGAAAATAGCCCGATGGCGTATTCCAAGGAGGTAGCGTACATCGTGCTCCCATAGCTGAGAATAGCCTGATGGCGTAATGTGCAAAAGTGATGATGTGGATGTTTTAGCAGAAATTATGGCTTTTGGAGATATAATCAAATCTCTTGCATTAAATGCAGAGATCTGCCCCCATCCTGTGTAACGCCCCGCAACCGCTCGGAGCGTTACGCTGAGTCGGACTGAATAAATCAAATGCTGGTTACATTTGAAATATCGGATTTCGGGAAGAAGGATTAATCGAGTTGGTTTCAATGTGCAGATGGCTAGCGGGATCGATAGAAATCAGGTGTTCGTTCAGAACAGTACTGAATAGCTGGATGGAAACGATAATGCCGTCTTCCTTAGTCCGATCGGTCGGATAATTTGGAGAGCACGGCCTGCTCGCACGGTCATACCAGTTGAGTAGATCGCGCTTGCATCGGACCACGGGTTCAAGGGATTGGCCGTATCGGCAGGACAGGATGCCTAACGGATTCAAACAACGTGAGTGGGCTCTTTCCCTTCTCCTCTACTCCTTCATGCCTAATAATATGGAAAACACGTAATGGCTTGTACACTTGGGCTGAAACATTGGGAATCACTACACTGAGGCGTGCATAGAGTGTACGCCATTGGCTTGGTAGGATTGTGGCTTGATTTGGTTTGTGCGTTGGATAGTTGGAGCTAGAGTTGGAATATTACATTTGAGGCAGTTGGTTGAATACTTGGGATTATGCTTGGACAGCTGGAATGATGCATTGAGTCATTGGGAACATTGGGATTTGGGCGAGCGAGCGTGCATCCGTGCACGGGTATCACTTGGTCGCTTTGTCTTACAAAGCGAGCAGTTGTGGTTCAAAACCGAACAACTGCATCGGCGAGGGTGTTGTGCCGCTTGATGGGGCATCGTGCCACGAATGGGGCATTATTCCACTGAAACGGCATTGTGCCATGGGTTAGCTTTGAGTATGGGTGTTGCACCATTGGAAATACTGTGTTGAGAAGAGGCATTGTGCCTATGGAAATAACTTATGAATGGTGCCTTGGGCTGTATGTTGGAAGAATGGTTATGGATGTGTTGGTTGGATTATTGGTGGAACGAGTCTAGGATCGCTTGGTGGGGCAAGAATGTTCGATCCTCTCGTCATACCTACTTGGTGTCTGCATGTCACGGACAACCTGTATTACACAGGGTTTGGTCTCCTCGAACGGGTACTCCGGGGCACCGGGACCGTTCGGCCATGGAGGAGACAATTTGGGTAACGCGTCTTGGGCGCGGTGCCAGCGGTTGGAATCGATCCAGGTGGGTTAGCTACTTAGCGCTGTTTCGAGGAGAACCGCATTTGATCAGTCCGATCAAAGTCCTTTATGGCTTGGCCAGTGACTTCATATAGTATAGTGTTGGCTTGCTTTTCTTTTGTTGGTTTGGCTTTCGTGTAGGCGCGGCCACCTTGCCTCGGCAAGAGTGTGCACTGTGAGATTTGGATTGTAAGTGTTGGTTGAGGATGGATATTGAGGCTTGGTTGATGGTTCGATATGTTATCGTGTTGCTTAGACTTGAGCAGGACGGTTTGCATGCTAGTTTCCCTCGAGTTGCTTATATATTTGCTTGTCGTTTGGTTCGAGTTGAGTGCTTGCATGCTTAAACTGCTTTACAGCTTTCCTTAACATGTCATCCCTATGCCATGAAATGAATATAGGATTCAACTAGAAAGATCACCATATAACTGTTTGCATTCACTATTTTTACTTAGTGTCGGCTTAGGCGAGTGGGTTACCCCGCTCACCAGTACGGTTGTGTACTGACCCACATTTGTGGGCATTATTTCAGGTACGCAGGCGTAGTGGCGCTGCTTGGATATACGGGACATGATGTATGAACTGTAAGTACCTTTGTGGGCTAGAGAAAAGAGCAAGAGTATTTCATCGCCTTCGTGACATCGCCTTCGTGGCCTTGTCTTCGATGAGGCATTTCATTTGACCCTATCTTGAGCTTCACTGTGTATTACTCTGATTGTGTGCTTGGTACACAATACTTGACTTCCGCTGCAACTTGGTTGTTTCAATGATAATATTTGGTGTTTGACAACATCGTCTTGTACGAGCGCAACTCCAGGCTCGTACGACATCACGTCTCGATGAGAACGATGGTCCTGCGGGAGAGCTGTAAACGTGGTGATTCACGTTCAGCGGGGACTATCGAGCTTACGGGAGATTTGGGCATGACAGATTGGTATCAGAGCGCCTGGTTCATTTTCTCGGACTTGGTCCTTCGCTTCATCACAAACTCTAAATAGCTTCCGTGTGTCATCTAGCTCTTGACTCTACTCAGTGCCGCATTGGATGTTTCATGCAATAAGTCTATTTATTGCTGGTTGTGGCTGTATTTTATTCTTGGTTGTGTTGCCTTGGTTAGTTTTCGTAGGATCGCTTAGCCTCGTTAGGCGTTGTTGCATTCGTGCAGCAAGTTGGGTGGCGTTGTTGCATTTGTGTAACAAGTTGAGAGCTTTCGTTGGGTTAGCTTGGCTTGTCGTTCAGGGAGTTTCTGATTGCATCAGTGGATCAGTTGGTTGGCATACGAGATTGGTTATGTGGCATGTTGTGAGTAGAAGCATTTGATGAGAATGGATCATTGCACGAGTTGCTCGTATAGCGACTGTGTTGGATAGAAGTTAGAATTTTGGCTGTGGCGCATCGGTTGAGCAGGTTTGAGTTTGGCTCGGGAATATATGGATAAGTTGGTACGAGTTGCTCGTACGGCAAATGTGTGAGACAGTTGGGTATTGGGTTGGATCACTTGGAAGAGAGATCGTTGCACGAGTTGCTCGTATTGCGAATGTATCAGACGGTTTGAGAATAGCTGCAAGCATTGAGAATGGAACATAGCACGAGTTGCATAATAAGATTGATGGAAATATTTGGATAATTCAAGCATTGCCTGAGTTTTGTGTCAGACTTGAGTTGGGAAAGGCATGATCACACATTTTGGAGGATTCGGACGGATCTTGGATCCAGTGCAAGGAAATCGTAATGCGAGTAGTGACTTAATTCAGAGTGGTATATGGGATACCACATATTGAGCAAGGAATTGAAATACTTTGGTTGGACATCAATGGGAATTGCCTGAACGAACTCGGATATTTGGGAATACAAGTTGGTTGGTGCAAGTCGGCTGAGTTGGAAATGAAGCAGGTGAATATTGAGTTGAGTATATCGAGAACGGACTTGTGCAAATGGAAGTATCGTTGGGCTTAAGAGATGGACGAGATCGGAACGAACAGTTGGGATACGCTTGAACGAGCGATGGGTGAATCGAATGATAGCGAGCACGGACTACGATTTTGGGTAACACATTTGAGATGTTGGTTGAGCAATGAAACACGATCTTGGTTTGGAGGGACAATGCGATGGACTTGAACGGTCTGGAAGGATTTTGGATATTGCTGCTCGAGAAGTTGACTCAGGTTTAGCGAAAGTAGAATTTTGGGCAAGCTAGTGCAACAATGGTAGACGGATTCTCCGGAAGATGTGGACGGATTGAGACAACAACTAAAGGCAAGAATTTGTGGCGGACAGACTTTTGAAGATAGCTAAATGTGGGAGCAACGTCGGAATAAATCACTGTGCTGCTCGAGTAAGTTGGAAGTGCAAGGTGGGACGTGGCAAACGGATGTGAATTTGAGCAAGTCTCGAGCTTTGAGAATCGTTGAAATCGATGGTGCGAGAATCGAATATGCAATTCAAAAATTTGATGGATTCAGGACAGAACGGCGGATTGATGGAATAAGGTTTTAACGAGCGCGGTTCTCGGATTCAGAAACTTCGCTCGGGTGAATGGTTGGATTTTATTCGGATTTACAGATGAGATATAGCATGGTTTATAGTAACTGTCCATCGTGATGATTACAATTATCGAGCGTAGCTTCGGGACAACTGACCCTAGTGACTTGCCCGCAGATCAGAGATTGAATATGGTTGACCCATAGAACGACCCTTGAGGCGGCGTATTTGGGAATGCGTCGAGGGCAGATGTGAGCAATGTGATTTGGCTTATTGATTGAGAGTTGGATTTGAGAGATCCTTGGGATAGCCTTCAGCTGAAGATGCAGCCGGAAGATCGAAGCGATGGTGGGATTGGCCTAAGTCAACTGATGAGATTCAGAGTCACAGATTTTTGTAGATGGCATCGCCTTTGACTCATCGTGCTCTGGAAGGGAATAGCATTTATATGAATGGACGACTGTGGCGGCTCATTCAAATCAAATCTTTGCGAATACTGGAAGGGACAGATGTGTCTCAGATTTACAAGATGCATCAGAACTTAGTCTGGGAAGCGTGCTCATTCGGAAGGCGAAGGTGATATTCTATGCTTCGAGGCAGTGGAAGCAGCACGAAGAACTATTCCATGCGCAACCTAGGAATTGTGGCGAGTGTGTCCACGTTGAAATCGTGGCAACATTATCCCTTTGGTGTGGCGGCGAGATCTTCGTGGATCACATGAACCTCAATATAGATGTTCACCCAGCGAGGTATTGAGATTTGATGGAAGAGATGTTTGGTTGAGCTGATCTAACCAAAGTTGATATTTGGGTAAGTCGCCTAGATGGGGTAGTATCATTTGAGTTGATCGTTCGGTGCACGAGATAATATTTTGAGATGTTGCTAGTACTGATTTTCAGAAATAGTTGGATGGATTGAGTTGGAACTCGAACTGATTGATTCGGTGGAAAATCTGCATAATTGAGAATAGTTCTCAAGTGAATGTGTTGGAATGGGAATTGTGATTTGGTTCAATTGGGAGCAAAGCAAATGGACGCCTCGGACATAAAGATACCCTTGTAAATTATCCAAATTCGCTATCGCAAAGCTCGGCTGAAATACATGTATTTTAGGGACGCCTTAAATATGTGTATCGATCCAAAACTAAGCGATACGAGGAATTCGTATTGAGCTGCAAGGAGGATGTGGGAATATAGAATTTGTACGAGCATTCAGCAGTACGAGATGTTGAGTTAGAATCGTGAATATGTGAGTTGCATAGAGCAGATCCATAGAATTGGATAGTGGCATGTGATAGGAATGAGTACCAGCACGGTTCGTGGACGAACCTGATTCTAAGTGGTATATTATGTAACGTCCCGCAACCGCTCGGAGCGTTACGCTGAGTCGGACTGAATAAATCAAATGCTGGTTACATTTGAAATGTCGGATTTCGGGAAGAAGGATTAATCGAGTTGGTTTCAATGTGCAGATGGCTAGCGGGATCGATGGAAATCAGGTGTTCGTTCAGAACAGTACTGAATAGCTGGATGGAAACGATAATGCCGTCTTCCTTAGTCCGATCGGTCGGATGATTTGGAGAGCACGGCCTGCTCGCACGGTCATACCAGTTGAGTAGATCGCGCTTGCATCGGACCACGGGTTCAAGGGATTGGCCGTATCGGCAGGACAGGATGCCTAACGGATTCAAACAACGTGAGTGGGCTCTTTCCCTTCTCCTCTACTCCTTCATGCCTAATAATATGGAAAACACGTAATGGCTTGTACACTTGGGCTGAAACATTGGGAATCACTACACTGAGGCGTGCATAGAGTGTACGCCATTGGCTTGGTAGGATTGTGGCTTGATTTGGTTTGTGCGTTGGATAGTTGGAGCTAGAGTTGGAATATTACATTTGAGGCAGTTGGTTGAATACTTGGGATTATGCTTGGATAGCTGGAATGATGCATTGAGTCATTGGGAATATTGGGATTTGGGCGAGCGAGCGTGCATCCGTGCACGGGTATCACTTGGTCGCTTTGTCTTACAAAGCGAGCAGTTGTGGTTCGAAACCGAACAACTGCATCGGCGAGGGTGTTGTGCCGCTTGATGGGGCATCGTGCCACGAATGGGGCATTGTTCCACTGAAACGGCATTGTGCCATGGGTTAGCTTTGAGCATGGGTGTTGCACCATTGGAAATACTGTATTGAGAAGAGGCATTGTGCCTATGGGAATAACTTGTGAATGGTGCCTTGGGCTGTATGTTGGAAGAATGGTTATGGATGTGTTGGTTGGATTATTGGTGGAACGAGTCTAGGATCGCTTGGTGGGGCGAGAATGTTCGATCCTCTCGTCATACCTACTTGGTGTCTGCATGTCACGGACAACCTGTATTACACAGGGTTTGGTCTCCTCGAACGGGTACTCCGGGGCACCGGGACCGTTCGGCCATGGAGGAGACAATTTGGGTAACGCGTCTTGGGCGCGATGCCAGCGGTTGGAATCGATCCAGGTGGGTTAGCTACTTAGCGCTGTTTCGAGGAGAACCGCATTTGATCAGTCCGATCAAAGTCCTTTATGGCTTGGCCAGTGACTTCATATAGTATAGTGTTGGCTTGCTTTTCTTTTGTTGGTTTGGCTTTCGTGTAGGCGCGGCCACCTTGCCTCGGCAAGAGTGTGCACTGTGAGATTTGGATTATAAGTGTTGGTTGAGGATGGATATTGAGGCTTGGTTGATGGTTCGACATGTTATCGTGTTGCTTGGACTTGAGCAGGACGGTTTGCATGCTAGTTTCCCTCGAGTTGCTTATATATTTGCTTGTCGTTTGGTTCGAGTTGAGTGCTTGCATGCTTAAACTGCTTTACAGCTTTCCTTAACATGTCATCCCTATGCCATGAAATGAATATAGGATTCAACTAGAAAGATCACCATATAACTGTTTGCATTCACTATTTTTACTTAGTGTCGGCTTAGGCGAGTGGGTTACCCCGCTCACCAGTACGGTTGTGTACTGACCCACGTTTGTGGGCATTATTTCTGGTACGCAGGCGTAGTGGCGCTGCTTGGATATACGGGACATGATGTATGAACTGTAAGTACCTTTGTGGGCTAGAGAAAAGAGCAAGAGTATTTCATCGCCTTCGTGACATCGCCTTCGTGGCCTTGTCTTCGATGAGGCATTTCATTTGACCCTATCGTGAGCTTCACTGCGTATTACTCTGATTGTGTGCTTGGTACACAATACTTGACTTCCGCTGCAACTTGGTTGTTTCAATGATAACATTTGGTGTTTGACAACATCGCCTTGTACGAGCGCAACTCCAGGCTCGTACGGTATCACGTCTCGATGAGAACGATGGTCCTACGGGAGAGCTGTAAACGTGGTGATTCACGTTCAGCGGGGACTATCGAGCTTGCGGGAGATTGGGGCGTGACATCCTGCGCATTAAATGCAGAGGCGTGTCTCAAAGATCTGCCACCATCCTGCGCATTAAATGCAGAGACGTGTCTAGAAGATCTGCCACCATTCTGAGCATTAAATGCAGAGACGTGCTTCGAGCCATGTACGAAGAGCAGCTTTTGACGTGGCAGTCTGTTTGTCTTCTATGGAGCGTAAAAAGCTCACATCTGCCTGTGTAAAACTATGCAGCGTATTCCCTTGTATGCGTAAAAGCAGTTTATGCCAAGGAAATGTCACTAAACGACAGTTTGGGTCACTGTGTCGCACCATCATTACAGCCGTCGTCTGGATAGTCGTGCAGTACTCTTTGTCAGGAGTCAGATGTCAGGTTCACTGCATGATTTGACTGGTTCATTCAAGGAATACAAAGCGTTCCTCGTACACTTCTATGCTGCATTAAAAGCGGATGAGTTTTATGCCATAGAGGCGATATAACACACTTTTTATGCTGAAGCAGTCTGAACACACTGCCCTACGCGGGTTTTCCTTGAGCTTATATTTTATGCTGTACTTAGCGGAAAAGCTCTGTTGCACGCCGATGGCTCTGAAGTTATATTTTACGCTGTCCAGCATTAAAATGCTGTGTATGACTCTTCAGCGTATTTTTCATGCTTCTACACCATCCTTTTGAGCGGTCTTGACTTTTTATAACAAGTCAGGCTCGAGGCGCAGTTGTGCCACTTGCGTCCCCTTTTGTATCTGATTAGTAGTGTAATGCCCAAGGATTCAAGATCTCGGCGCAGCCTATCATCAATAGCCAAACTCCCAACGAACACTCGACTCAGTGCATCAGCTACGACGTTTCCTTTGCCAGGCGTGTATCTGATTATTAAGTCAAAGTCGCTAAGAAGTTCAAGCCAACGTCGTTATCGAAGATTCAAATCCTTTTGTGTATACATATATTTCAAACTCTTATGGTCCGTATAGATCTCACACGGTACACCATAGTGGTAGTGGCGCCACAGCTTCAACGTGAACACCACTAGAGCCAGTTCTAAGTCATGCGTTGGGTAGTTCTTCTCGTGAGGCTTTAACTGCCTCGACGCGAAGGCTATCACCTTGTCCCTTTGAATAAGGACACATCCCAGACCTTTTCTCGATGCGTCGCTATATATTTTGAAGTCGTCAGGTCCGTCCGGCAGAGTAAGGATTGGAGCAGAGACGAGGCGCTGCTTTAACTCCGTAAACAAAGCTTCACAATCGTCCGTCCAAGTAAACTTTACACCTTTTCGAGTGAGCTGAGTCAGGGACGAAGCAATTTTAGCAAAATCTTGTATAAATCTGCGGTAGTAGCATGCCAGTCCAAGGAAACTTCTAATATCGCTAGCTGATTCAGGCCGTTTCCACTGCATAATGGCTTCTACCTTCCTCGGGTCTACTGAAATACCTTGCGCCGAAATAATGTGCCCTAAAAAGGATATGTTGTCCAACCAGAACTCGCATTTACTTCGCTTGGCATACAACTTGTTGTCTCGAAGGGTTTGAAGCACCATCCGCAGGTGTCCTGCGTGTTTATCCCTATTCTTCGAGTACACCACGATGTCATCGATAAAAACCACCACGAATTTATCAATAAATGGCCGGAACACTCGATTCATCAAGTCCATGAATGCAGCAGGTGCATTCATCAGTCCAAACGGCATCACGGAAAACTCATAATGCCCGTAACGGGTTCAGAAGGCAGTCTTCGGCATGTCTTCTGGCTTAATCTTCAGCTGGTAGTATCCAGAGCGAAGATCAACTTTTAAAAACATCGTTGCCCCCTGTAGCTGATCAAACAGGTCATCTATCCTTGGCAGAGAATACTTGTTCCTGATAGTGACCTTGTTCAGCTCCCGATAATTGATAAAGAGGCGTAGCGTGCCGTCTTTCTTCTTCACGAAGAGCATAGGCGCGCCCCAAGGAGACACGCTCGGACGGATGAACCCACGATCTAGTAACTCTTGCAGTTGGCACTTTAACTCTTTCAATTCAGCATGGGCCATTCTGTACGGAGGCTTGGAAATCGGCTGGGTATTCGGGAAGGTGTCAATGGCGAATTCTATCTCTCGGTCTGGTGGCATGCCGGGTAGTTCATTCGGAAACACATCGGGGAACTCTGTCTCAATGGAAGAAGACTCGACGTTTGCGTAGTCCTGCTGTGTGTCCCGAACCGACGCTAGGAATCCCTCGCAGCCTGAGTGTAGCATTCGCCGAGCAGATGTTGCAGAAATCACCACGCAGGCCCTGGTCGCATTAGTTGCTAGACTACTAATACAGCAGAATTCGGCTTCTCCAGGCAGGCGGAAGACGACTCACTTTTCTGCACATTCAATAGTTGTCGAGCACGCACCGAGCCAATACATTCCCAAAATGATATCGTAGTCCCGAACATCTAGAACTAAAACATCAAGCGATATCTTCCTTCCTCCAATACAGATGTAACCACCTTGGCATACTGAATGGACATGTATTTTCGTGCCAGAGGGGGTGCTAACACTTAAGTCTAGATACAACGGAGTCATTTCTATATTGTTCTCCACGTCAAAATTTGTGAAAATAAAACTATGCGTTGCACCAGAATCAAATAGCACACGAGCAGGTATGTTATTGAAAAGCAAAGTACCTGACACGACGGTGTCTGAAGCCAGAGCTTCTTCCCGTGTCATTGTATAGACCCAACCTTGAGCCTGGCGACGCTCTTGCTGAGGCGCAGCTCGATTGGCCTGGTTTGCAGCAGTCTGATTTGGTTGTTGGGGACGGCGATCAGAAAGCAGGCAGGTATCAATCTGATGGGTTGCATCACCACAGCGGAGGCATGTACCTAGCTTCTTGCGACAGTCTTTTTCTGTGTGCCCCCATTTGTTGCATTAGTGGCATCGCGACCCTGTATTTCCCCTCTGATTACCGCCGTTATTTTGACGCTTTGCAGTTGTGTTTCCTCTATCGTTGCTATGGCGTTTGTGATTGGAGGTTTGCACAGCGTCGGCAGCAACGTGAGGATACTGCGATTCGTGGGAGAGGGCGTGGTTCAAAACTTCCTTCATTGTCTGGTATTGTGGAACGACTACGTGCGCATGGATGGTAGAACGTAGACCTCCTTCAAATCGTCTGGCACGACTCGCTGCATCGGGTAGATAGGAACTGGCAAACTTAGCAAGCCTGTTGAACTCGGCAGAATATTGCTTAACTATCATGCTGCCCTGCCGTAGTTGTACAAACTCGTTTTCCTTCTGTCGTCGTACAGGTGGGGGGTATGAACTCTTCCTCAAATGCGCCACAGAAGGTGGCCCATGCTATCGCCTCCCCTCCATTCTCAACTGGAAGAGATCGTCGATGCACGTCCTACCAATCGTGCGCATTGAGGCGAAGCTGCAGTTGAGCACATGTGACGTACTTTTCTTCAGGTATTTCCAGCAGTGAGAAATGATCCTCAAGTTCGGCCAACCAATCTAGAGCCACTATCGAATCCTCAGTCCCCTTGAATGTTGTATTGAAGACTTTCTTGAAGTCGCCAAAGTCGAAGGCAGTCACATCCCTCTTCCTTGGTGTTTGAGGCGTCTCAACTTCAAGCACTGGCTGCTCCACCGGGGACGCCACTATTGCTGCTGAGTGGTTGGAGGCCAAAGTCTGAACAATCTGCTGCAGGGTATCTACCTGCTTCTGTTGGACTGAGAATCGTGCCTCTATGTTATCTTGAAACTTGAGTAGTCTCTCATCTGCTCGCTTCTCAGCCCGTTCATAACAAAATTCATCCCTTTGCTGGCTAGCTTCTAACATCTACATCATTTGCTGAAGCGGATCGACTCGAGACATGGCTCGTTGGCTCCGAGAGCTTCCTGAAGTGCCAAAACTGCTCTCTTGGGCTTGTGTCTCACCCGGTGCTTGCGCTGAGGAATGCGCTTGAGCCATTCCTTCAAAAGAAGGTAATTTACATCAGGATCATAATGTATTATGGACTTATTGTATGAACACATCTCATTTTGCCTAACGAGTTCAAGAGTTCGCACAGGAATTTATCGTTAAAGAAACTTTTCCCATACGAAGGGTCAAAGGAACTTGAAGTTGTGCTCTGATACCAACATGTCACGCCCCGATTACGTGGAATCGATAGTCGTTCCCCGGGCGTGACCGTTGTACGGGCCTAGGTTGCGCACCGCACAAGGCTAAGTATTTTATTTTCGCATAGCGAGCACATATTCAGAGTACGTAGATAAATTGAAACGCAGATTTGAAGCATGGAAAAGTTCTCTTTTATTGATAATATGAACATCTATTACAAACTCTTGAACTGGGTCATAAGGTTGCCTCTCGGGCTTACAAAAGTGTTGACACAAAATGAGATAGCAGTCTTGTACATTACATCCCTACTAAACTTCAAAATGTAAAGACCTCCTGGTGGAATGATGGCCTTTCCACGGAGCTGTATTGTGTTTTGCGTAGCTAGCTCCTTGCTTCAGAATACTTCAAAAGTTGGCACGAATCAAGGCGTGCCTACAGCTGGACTGGATTGGGGGATTGACTTTTGCTCCCGACTCGGATCTTCTTAGTGCGGGAAACCAGTTTCAATGAGGGTCAGTACATCGAAACGTACTGGTGAAGGCAAGCTAACCCAACAATACCAATCAATACGTTGTTTAGATGAAGCATGCACATTTTATTTGTGGTCTTTCTATCTTGCCTTAGTTTATTTTACAGCAAGCAATAGATATAGAAATCAATGAAATACTTTGCCACCGCTCGGTGACATTTACCTCCCCGTCTGAACCACCTGCACAATACTTACCATGTCCTTCCCTGCCAAGAAGACACAAGTTAGTTTGCAACAGGTTTAAATGTACGAGGGGATCACTGGCTTGATGCCATAAGGGATGGCTCTAGTCTGGGGCGGAATGACTTGCAACGCAAGGATCAGGGCATCGCGGGCCATTGCGTCCGATGCAGGAGACTATCAAGAGTTCCGTCCGGATTGGATCGGTGCCAGTGCCCCAGCGACCGTCCGCAGAAACTAAGACCTTGTGCACAAGTTGTCCGTGATCGAGCGTAGTACACTAATTTAACAGTCGAGGCAAATCAGGGGAATAATAGGGCAAGATCTACTTTTGCATAGTCTTCTTGTTTAATGTATTGCATTCACGATGAGTTCTATACATAGCACAATTTAAAGAAGAGTATACATTTTAACTTGTATTATGCATATGATGAATATTCCAAATGAACAAGCATGTAAATGAGTAACCGTTCACAAGTTTGATTGACAAGCATAATAATCCAAGTCTATTCCCTTATTATCTTGAAGTCTTTTAGTTATTATTTGGTATCGTTTGATCGGACAAGCAAGAATTCAAGATTTCAGGTGTGAAGACTGGAAGAAGGGCCAACTGAATCGAATATAAGCCACTCACTTAGTTTGTTGGAAGGAAGAAGGAAAGAGGTGCTTCAGGAGTCCGTTCGAGCGTTGCCTACTGCTGGTTCACCTGCATTGCCACGAACAGCTGATCAATACCTCTTCCACTCTTTCCAATATCAAAATTGAAATACAGTTCAACGAACGAAAATAATGAAATCCATCGAAACCGTTCAAGAAAACTCAAGCAAATCCGAAAACCAACTCAAGGCACGAAAGCAACAAGCGACAGCAAAAATTAGGCAACAAAAGATGCAACGGAGAGGTCCCTCCTGACTCTGCCGCTAAGTCGATCCCAGGGGCACGGTCCACTGAATATGGGAATCGATTCTGAAGAAACAAATCTATAACGAGGATGAGTTCTTGATTCAATCTATCCTGATCGAACGATACCATCTTGTATTTCTTAGCCGCGCTCCCCGAATAGGGGAAACGGGACTCCACAACGCTCGCCTCGAATTCCCGATGTTCCAACCAAGATATATAATTCCAACTGTTTCTCCAACTGCCCCAAATGTAATACAATTCTAGCCCCAACTATCCAACGTGAAAACCAACTCAAGCCACAAATCTATCCAAGCAAACGATGTACACTCTATGCATGCCACAGTATAGTAATTTTTAAGTTTCAGTCCAAGTGTTCAAGCCTTTACGTGTGTTCCATATTATTAGGCATAAAAGAGTAGAGGAGAAGGGACAGAGCCCACTCACCAAGTTTGATTTCGTTAAGCATCCTGCCCTGTCGATACGGCCGATTTCTTAAACCCGTGGTCCGATGCAAAGCACGATCTACTCAATTGGTATGACCGTACGAGCAGGTCGTGCTTCTCCGAATCATCCGACCGATTGGACTAAGGAAGACGGCATTATCACTCCAATCCAGCTATCCCGGTACTGCTCTGAACGAACAACTGATTCCCATCGAACTCCGCTAGCGATCTGCACATGAAACCAACTCAATCAATACTTGTTCCTGTAAACCCCCTCGTCCAGATTCCAGCATTTTAGGATTAGTTTTAGCAATTTAGGATTTATTGCAATATTTTAATTTATTTTGCTTACGTATCCTATTAACTTGTGCACCTGTCCATCACCGAATTATTTGGAGCTTTACCTTGACAGTTATCCCCGAACAAAGTTCACATACCTGTCCTAGACATGTTAGTCTATTTTCTTGCACTTTGTGCAACTCCCAGGTGCCTTACTTTGAGCCTCGTTTGAGACGCACAATTATCGTTACAAACGTACGTAATTGAATTCCTAGATCTGTACCCATCCCTGTTCCAATAGAGATTAGAGACCCAACATGCACCTGTTTTGCCCAGACAAAAATACGTTAATTTTCTACACTGAGTATACTACATTTAGTGTATTGGCACCGCATTAAAATTATGGCCCTATCTGCCTCTAAATAAATAGAGAACACCGTGCGCAGTATTTATTGATTAATTAAATACGATGGCCCGTATTACCCTAGAAAACCAGGCCCGGTCCCTGTCCAGACTCACCCCTATCCCCTCAGGACCCTCGCACAGCAAGTTTCCTCAATTCTGTGAATTTTAATATTTTCAGGAATCGGGTATTTTTCCCAAACAATTTCGTAATTGTGCAATTTCCCAAAATAGGACCTTTGCGCAATTTATGAAATTACAGGAACTTTTCTGCAAATTACAGTGTGAGGTGTCACCTCTTGATTGGCCGGTGAACCTGCACCGTCCATACCAAAAGGAGTCCAGATTCGATGTATTTGCATAAAGTAAATATCCAATTGTAAAATTATAATTTAACCCTTAATTAATTTCTATTAATAAAGGAAAAATCCTAAAAGAGAAACCCAAATCCATAACCCTAGCCCAGCCCGCCGCTGTCAGCCGACCCCCCCCCCCCCCCCCGCCGGAGTAGTTCCCCCCCCCCCCCCCCCCCGCGCGGCAAGTCTCCCCCCCTGCCGCCGCTGGGCTCCGCCGCAGCCCCTCCGGCCTCGACGTACTCCCCCCCCCCCCCCCCGAGCCCCTCTTCTCTCTCGACTGGACCCTCTGGCCGGCCTCGACAGCCACCGCCGCCATCTCCCTCGACTCTGACTGCCACCACCACCACCCCCCGTCGACTTCCTCCATCATCAACCACCTCCTCCTCCTCCTCCCTCGAGCCCTCTTCTCCCTCCGCCTGATGACCCCCACCCTGTCGATTCCGCCACCACCACCATCATCATCGTCACCATCTCCTCCTCACCATGAACCCCTGGCCAAGACCACAACCACTCCTCTTCCTTCCTCCTCCTTTTCCCTTCTCCGGCCTCCGCCGGTGGACAGCCTCGACCCGACTGCTGACCCTGAACGTCGGTCGACTCCCCTCCGACACAACGCCGAGCAGACCCACTGCTGGCCCTCGCCCCGACTCGCTGGACCCATCCGCCTCTGCAAACCGCCGAGTCTTCCATCAACCACAGTGACTCGCCGGATCCCCTCGACTCATCCCTGACGGCCTGTGTCGAGTTTCCCCCGACTGCCCGGCCGACTTCCTCCTCTCCTCTCGCTGTCTTTCTTCAACGAAGCCCTGACCCGGACACAGCAGGATCCAACGCGGACACAGGAGCTCTCGACCAGGACACGAGCAGGACACGGACACGAGAATTTAGTTTCCACGGAGCCCTGTTCAGGTAACCCGTTCTAACTCCTCGTAATTCTGTTTTTAATTCTGTCAGATGTGACATGTAGGCTACGTAACCCTCTCGATGCCCGTGCGACCCGCTCGGTGCATCGCGTCCTGTGGCGATCGCGGCACGCGATCGAAAAACAGGAAAAATAACGACCTGATTCACCCCGGAACTGAGTACGCTCCGCCAAACGGGATGACTTGGTCGCACGCGGTCTTTACCGAAATGTGCGCGCCGTTGATACGGACGTGCAGGATTTTGCAGAAGTTGATTTGGATGTGCGTGCACACCGGAATCAACGCGTATCCGCCGACAACGTCCCGTATCCGCCTGTTCTGGAATATGCTGCAACTTTGTGTACACACGTCATATCGAAACGAAACTTGCGCCATCGGACTCGTAGCGATACGCTGGTCCTGTGATCCAAGTTTGGTTCGATTCTAAGAACGTTGACAAAATCCCATATCGTGGGCCCCACAGGCTCCACTTGACGGGCGATTTTGTGACCGGCTCATCGGAATCCAATTCTGGAAGTTCCGTTGGGTTCGTATCATCGTTCCTGACTTGTTGACACTAAGTTTGGAGAATTTGGAGACCTTTGACCCTGACACATTTTTTGGTGCAAAGCGGCCCCCACATGTGGACCCCGCTTTGACCAGAAACTGCCATTTTTGCCCCTGTGTCCAAATTGGACTTAAGGACAGGCGTTTTTAGCTATTTGATATTTTCTGAGACTGTTAGTGATATTTATTTCAGCATCCGGAGACATTTATTCTGAGGCCATAGTTTTTGACTCTTGGTATTTGACATCTGGACGTTATATTTTGCAGCTCTCTTGCCAGGCAAGTATACCTTGCCTTGTTGTACTGTTTAAATTCAATTATTGTTAGTTACATGTTTATCTATTTTAAATATAAATGTGCGCGTCCGAGAAAACTCGGGTGCAGTCAACGAAGGCGTTGACGTTAGGACTTGTGTCTGACCTAGTGTCTAGTAGACCCACCTAAAAGTTGTGAAGTTATTGATATAACTTCCCAGGCCTTGACACGTATCATTACACGTCACAGAGTGAGTTCATGTAGGGACACGTGCCTCATGCGCGACTGGCCATCAGTGTGAGCAACACGTGTAACGGTATGTAGCTTAGTTATTTATTTTATTGAGACTTGCATCATAGTATGAGATGTCCACGTCGTTTTCACGACTTGTATACCTACATTGGGCGGGGAAGATTACTAGTAGGCGTATGGGACACCCCCCTCCATGATGTTATATCCTTCGTACCATGCCCCTCATGGTCGATTGCAGAGTGCCCATGCATCTGGGGCATATGACACATATACTAGCCAGTCATGACGATTGGTGAATTACGTCAGCATATGTCTAGCCGACACATTCCCATGCGTACTACCAGGTCTTTAAATTGCATTCACTTAGATGGTTAGCACACCCCCTTTATTTATTCACTATTTACATACATGGCATGTTATTTTTCTGTATCTTGTTATGTCCCTCTGAGGACCTGGTCCCTTCCAGGTGTAGATGTTCCTGAGTATTCGTGGGAGCGCAGATCCGGACAGGCTACTTATATTCCGAGGAGATATTCTCTTCGAGCCTCGTGACTGTCAGATGCTGTTATTATATGGTGTGTATCTGGTTCCTTTTTATATTCTATTTCGGCAGTAGATTTGTTTGTTTCCATCTGACTGTCATTCCTAGATATCTGTATTGAGATCTAGTTACATGGTTATTGGTTATTCATATTTGATTTCTGTGGATGAGATTTAGATTATACCCTGTGACTTGTGATAATTTTACCACTTGTGAATTATTGTTCATTTTACAGCGTACGCTCGTATATATGGTTTCCATATATTGGAGTTGCCATATATACAGGCGGCTGGCATGCTTACGTGTCCTAGTCCTACGTATTTTGGGACTGGGGCGTGACATGTTTTTAGTGGTGGCCCATGCAGGTCAGAGCATATTGTCTCGGTTACGTTACTGTTCCGAGCAAGCCTGCACCTAGGATTAGAGCATAGGATCTCATCCAAAATTAACTATGACTTATCTTCCTTCCAGTCTGTCCTACTTACAAAATTGCATCATGCTTGATTCATGTCCTTCCCTAATATTCCTTAAGTATAGCCCCTGCTAGAATATAGGAATCCCTGTTGATAGGATAATAATTAGAGTAATATTCCTACTTAGAACACAACTAGGGCTTTGAGACGTCATTAAGTTCAGACTACTTAGTGAACCCTGGTCTTCCTTATTACCTAAATAAACCCTAGTCTTCCTTATTACCTAAATGAACCCTAGCATCACTACCTATAGATTAACTTACCCTTATCCCTTGATGTAATTAGGTATTACTTGAGAGTAGTATAAACACGACTAGGATTAGTTAGAGAATTGATCATAGTGTTGACCCTAGTCTTGAGGAACCCATAGAAATCCAAGGTTGAATACTAGGACTAAACTCCCTCGACCAGAGTTTTACGCCAGAGACCCTTTACCCTTGTTGGCGTAAAACCCATTTGACCGTTGTTGGCATAAGAACCAAACGACTGCCTAGTTGGCGTAAAAGCCAAATGACTTCCTGTTGGCGTAAAAACCAAATTATGCAGGAGATTGTCTCCTTTACGCCGCAGTTATGACAACCACTACCCACGATCCCTTAGTCTTCCTTATCCTGCGTCATGCAAGCCACGTAGGTAACTGCCCTGCGTAAACCTGATAATTCATGAATAATAGATAACCAGCGTAGAGTAACCTGACTAGGCGTAAAATATAAGGATAGGATGTGAGCGTATTGTTACAGCCTTAGCTTTCTCCAGTTGACCAAATCTTGTGCATTAAATGCAGAGATACGCCTCGAGCCCTGTGCAAAAAGAAACAGCTTTTGACAGGACATCTGGTTTTGTCTCACCTCAAGCGTAAATGACTTGTATCCAATAAAGTCACTAAACGACAACCTGAGACTCCGTGCAAAATCATCATCACAAACCGACCACTCGATCGTTGTGCAAGTACTTTTGTTAGATATCAGGATTCACTAATTTTGACTGACAAACTCATAAGTTTCTCGTACAACTTTACGCTGCAACGAATGCTAGACTTTACGCAGGAGATATTTACGCGCAGATTTCTACGCATAGACTTATTACGCGGACAGCTCTGAAGCTCTACCTTACGCTTCTCTGTTTTACGCGGATAGCTCTGAAGCCATGCGTTACGCCAATTTATTTTTCTGCTTTACGCAGACAACCTCGAACCCTTACCTTACGCGAACTTTCTTGAAATCTCTGTTTTAGGCGGACAACCTATAGTGTTTAAATAATTATAGAACTTATAAGGCCATGCCTCTTTTGGGTCAACTAGCATCTTAGAGAAGGATTTAGAATAATAACTGTAGAGATTGTAAAATCTTGTATTTTTGTGAATTTAAATTGTTTTGTAATTTCTCGTATCATAATCTAGCGTACTTATATTTACTGTCCTACTTTGACTATACTGTTATTATAGCCTAGTTTTGCAAGCTTATTCTTTATCAAACTTGTTCATAATATATGTATTATTGGAGTACTACACTAATACATTTCAGAATCAGTGTATTACGGTCTGATCAACCATAGTACACTTGGTTCGTCCTTCGCATAATTACTTTATGTGGATTGAGATATATAGTAATTAGTAGACAGATGTACTTGCCCTCTAGATATGTCTGAGCATATCGTATCAGTTACCTAACTGTGCTGATATGAATATGTGAATAGGGATTACCAGAATAGAATTTCAATCCACAACTGCCTTGACAATTCCCCTTTGAATTCTTTAAAATACCTTGACCCTCATACTTCTAATCTATTACCTCCCCCTTGAACTCTTGATTACTGTTTTCCGTCTTCCCTTATTTCGGAAGGACGAAACCTCGTACTTAGTATAAATACGAAGTGTATTATTTCTGTAACCATTTCTGTTTGTTTCTTGGGTAATTACCAAACCCTATTATTGGATTAGATTTCAGTATATAAACTGTGCTATCCTTTAGAATGACCTTCGCTACCTACCTACGTTTTATTACGTTCCTGATACCTGCATCACTAAGGCAGCAAAATTTTTTAATTTTTGCCTCGTAACTTGGGTCAAGTTCAGAACCCAAGTATTGTGATAAAGAATGTATCATTTTGTTGTCAGGAGTCAAAATGGATTTCACCTGAATGAACAATTGATTGACTGACTGGATAGCAGCACCTGACTAGGTTGACTTGTAAGGATCCAGAATTCCTATGGACCGACTCACCAAGTCAGCACATTTCTTACCTTTAGAGTTGGCCAGTCTGCAGAAGCTTTAGCTAACTTTTATGAGACAAATCGTAAGATTGCACGGCATACCAGTCAGCATTTTACCAGACAAGGATTCGCATGACCAGAGTTGGTGGTCAACACCGTAGAGACAGTTAAGTAAATGTAAGGACACTGGCGAGCAGTGCAAGACAGACAGAAGCAGTAGGCAGACCGTCATCATCGTCCCGTGGAATTCAAAGTGGACGATCATGTCATCTTGAGGATATCACCTACTTGAGACACCATTCGATTCGGAGGACGCAGCAGATTGAGTCCAAGGTATGTTAGACCATTGACATGCTGGAAAGAGTAGGAGTAGTGGCATATCAACTTGCGTTACCACCTTCATTGAGGGAGTACTTGATGTATTCCACGTGTCGTAACTCAGGCGATATGTGACAGACGGCAGTCATATTCTCAACCATTCGGAGATAACCATTAGGCCAAGACCTGTCGTATCAAGAGCAACCCGTGGGAACCCTTGACCATCGAGAAAGAGTATTGAAGAACCAGTCTATTTCCTTGATCCGCGTAGCATGGAAGCCTGACGCACCAGGAAAAATAACTTGGAAGCGTGTGGACGACATGCGTAAACGTTTTTCGAACCCATTCGTAACCAAGATATAAATTACTTTGTTAAATTATATCTTATGCCGTCTTTGACTTCTACCCCGGCTTAGTTTTAATTTCGAGGACGAAATTTTTATAAGTTGGGTAGATTGTAAACCCCCTCGACCAGATTCCAGCATTTTAGGATTATTTTTAGTAATTTAGGATTTATTGCAATATTTTAATTTATTTTGCTTACGTATCCTATTAACTTGTGCACCTGTCCATCACCGAATTATTTGGAGCTTTACCTTGACAGTTATCCCCGAACAAAGTTCACATACCTGTCCTAGACATGTTAGTCTATTTTCTTGCACTTTGTGCAACTCCCAGATGCCTTACTTTGAGCCTCGTTTGAGACGCACAATTATCGTTACAAACGTACGTAATTGAATTCCTAGATCTGTACCCATCCCTGTTCCAATAGAGATTAGAGGCCCAACATGCACATGTTTTGCCCAGACAAAAATACGTTAATTTTTTACACTGAGTATACTACATTTAGTGTATTGGCACCGCATTAAAATTATGGCCCTACCTGCCTCTAAATAAATAGAGAACACCGTGCGCAGTATTTATTGATTAATTAAATACGATGGCCCGTATCACCCTAGAAACCCAGGCCCGGTCCCTGTCCAGACTCACCCCTACCCCCTCAGGACCCTCGCACAGCAATTTTCCTCAATTCTGTGAATTTTAGTATTTTCAGGAATCGGGTGTTTTTCCCAGACAATTTCGTAATTGTGCAATTTCCCAAAATAGGACCTTTGCGCAATTTATGAAATTATATGGACTTTTCTGCAAATTACAGTACGAGGTGTCACCCCCTGATTGGCCGGTGAACCTGCACCGTCCATTCCAAAAGGAGTCCAGATTCGATGTATTTGCATAAAGTAAATATCCAATTGTGAAATTACAATTTAACCCTTAATTAATTTCTATTAATAAAGGAAAAATCCTAAAAGAGAAACCCAAATCCAAATCCAAATCCCTAACCCTAGCCCAGCCCAGCCCGCCGCCGTCAGCCGACCCCCCCCCCCCCCCCCGCCGGAGTAGTCCCCCCCCCCCCCCCACGCGCGGCAAGTCTCTCCCCCCCTGCCGCCGTTGGGCTCCGCCGCAGCCCCTTCGGCCTCGACGAACTCCCCCCCCCCCCCGAGCCCCTCTTCTCTCTCGACTGGACCCCCTGGCCGGCCTCGACAGCTACCGCCGCCATCTCCCTCGACTCCGACTGCCACCACCACCACCCCCCGTCGACTTCCTCCATCATCAACCACCTCCTCCTCCTCCTCCCTCGAGCCCTCTTCTCCCTCCGCCTGACGACCCCCACCTTGTCGATTCCGCCACCACCACCATCATCATCGTCGCCATCTCCTCCTCACCATGAACCCCTGGCCAAGACCACAACCACTCCTCTTCCTTCCTCCTCCTTTTCCCTTCTCCGGCCTCCGCCGGTGGACAGCCTCGACCCGACTGCTGACCCTGAACGCCGGTCGACTCCCCTCCGACACAACGCCGAGCAGACCCACCGCTGGCCCTCGCCCCGACTCACTGGACCCATCCGCCTCTGCAAACCGCCGAGTCTTCCATCAACCACAGTGACTCGCCGGATCCCCTCGACTCATCGCTGACGGCCTGTGTCGAGTTTCCCCCGACTGCCCGGCCGACTTCCTCCTCTCCTCTCGCTGTCCTTCTTCGACGAAGCCCTGACCCGGACACAGCAGGATCCAACGCGGACACAGGAGCTCTCGACCAGGACACGAGCAGGACACGGACACGAGAATTCAGTTTCCACGGAGCCCTGTTCAGGTAACCCGTTCTAACTCCTCGTAATTCTGTTTTTAATTCTGTCAGATGTGACATGTAGGCTACGTAACCCTCTCGATGCCCGTGCGACCCGCTCGGTCCATCGCGTCCTGTGGCGATCGCGGCACGCGATCCAAAAATAGGAAAAACAATGACCCGATTCACCCCAGAACTGAGTACGCCCCGCCAAACGGGACGACGCGGTCTTTACCGAAACGTGCGCGCCGTTGATACGGACGTGCGGGATTTCGCAGAAGTTGATTTGGATGTGCGTGCACACCGGAATCAACACGTATCCGCCGACAACGTCCCGTATCCGCCTGTTCTGGAACACGCTACAACTTTGTGTACACACGTCGGATCAAAACGAAACTTGCGTCATCAGACTCGTAGAGATACGCTGGTCCTGTGATCCAAGTTTGGTTCGATTCTGAGAACGTTGACAAAATCCCGTATCGTAGGCCCCACAGGCTCCACTTGACGGGCGATTTTGTGACCGGCTCATCGGAATCCAATTCTGGAAGTTCCGTTGGGTTCGTATCATCGTTCCTGACTTGTTGACACTAAGTTTGGCGAATTTGGAGACCTTTGACCCTAACACATTTTTTGGTGCAAAGCGGCCCCCACATGTGGACCCCGCTTTGACCAGAAACTGCCATTTTTGCCCCTGTGTCCAAATTGGACTTAAGGACAGGCGTTTTTAGCTATTTGATATTTTCTGAGACTGTTAGTGATATTTATTTCAGCATCCGGAGACATTTATTCTGAGGCCATAGTTTCTGACTCTTGGTATTTGACATTTGGACGTTATATTTTGCAGCTCTCTTGCCAGGCAAGTATACCTTGCCTTGTTGTACTGTTTAAATTCAATTATTGTTAGTTACATGTTTATCTATTTTAAATATAAATGTGCGCGTCCGAGAAAACTCGGGTGCAGTCAACGAAGGCGTTGACGTTAGGACTTGTGTCTGACCTAGTGTCTAGTAGACCCACCTAAAAGTTGTGAAGTTATTGATATAACTTCCCAGGCCTTGACACGTATCATTACACGTCACAGAGTGAGTTCATGTAGGGACACGTGCCTCATGCGCGACTGGCCATCAGTGTGAGCAACACGTGTAACGGTATGTAGCTTAGTTATTTATTTTATTGAGACTTGCATCATAGTATGAGATGTCCACGTCGTTTTCATGACTTGTATACCTACATTGGGCGGGGAAGATTACTAGTAGACGTATGGGACACCCCCCTCCATGATGTTATATCCTTCGTACCATGCCCCTCATGGTCGATTGCAGAGTGCCCATGCGTCTGGGGGCATATGACACATATACTAGCCAGTCATGACGATTGGTGAATTACGTCAGCATATGTCTAGCCGACACATTCCCATGCGTACTACCAGGTCTTTAAATTGCATTCACTTAGATGGTTAGCACACCCCCTTTATTTATTCAGTATTTACATACATGGCATGTTGTTTTTCTGTATCTTGTTATGTCCCTCTGAGGACCTGGTCCCTTCCAGGTGTAGATGTTCCTGAGTATTCGTGGGAGCGCAGATCCGGACAGGCTACTTATATTCCGAAGAGGTCTTCTCTTCGAGCCTCGTGACTGTCAGATGCTGTTATTATATGGTGTGTATCTGGTTCCTTTTTATATTCTATTTCGGCAGTAGATTTATTTGTTTCCAACTGACTGTCATTCCTAGATATCTGTATTGAGATCTAGTTACATGGTTATTGGTTATACATATTTGATTTCTGTGGATGAGATTTAGATTATACCCTGTGACTTGTGATAATTTTACCACTTGTGAATTATTTTTCATTTTACAGCGTACGCTCGTATATATGGTTTCCATATATTGGAGTTGCCATATATACAGGCGGCTGGCATGCTTACGTGTCCTAGTCCTACGTATTTTGGGACTGGGGCCTGACAGTTCCCAAATCCAATAAATTGAAATGTAACCAGCTATTGCCTCATTCAATCCGACTCAGCGTAACACACCGTGCGGTTACGGGGTGTTATATAATATACCACTTAGATTCAGGTTCGTCCTCGAACCATACTAGTATCCATCATTTACTAGCATGCCGCTTGTCCAATTCATAACTCTATTTTATGCAACTCACATTCTCTTAATCCCGATTCAGTATCTCGTTCGCGCTGAACGCTCGCAGAAATTCTATATTCCCTCATCCTCCTTGCAGCTCAATACGAATTCCTCATATCGCTTAGTTTTGGATCATACACATATTTAAGGCATCCCTGAAATACATGCATTTCAGTCGAGCTTAGCAATAGCGAATTTGGGCAAGTTACAAGAGTATCTTTATGTCCGAGGCAATCATTCGCTTCAATTCCAATTGAACCAATCCTGACGTTCATTCCAACATATTCGCACAAGCGTTATCCTCAAGTATGATGATTTTCCACCGACGATCTTTCCACCTAACTCAAATCAGTTCGTGTTCCAACTCAATCCATCCAGCTATTTCTGAATCCACACTAGCACCCCGTTCTGCATGAACTATCTCCAAATATTATCTCTTGCTCCGAACGATAATCACAACTGATACTACCCCAGCTAGGCGACTTACCCAAATATTAAACTTTGATTTTAGATCATCTCAGCCCAACACCTTTTCCTTAATCTCAATACCTCACTGGGTGAACATCTATATTGAGGTTCATGTGATCCACGAAGATCTCGCCGCCACGCCAAAGGAATAATGTTGCCACGATTTCAACGTGGACACACTCGCCATAATTTCTAGGTTGCGCATGGAATAGTTCTTCGCGCTGCTTCTACTGCCTCGAAGCACAGGATATCACCTTTGCCTTTTGTACTAGCACACATCCCAGACTAAGTTCTGATGTATCTTGTAGATCTGAGGCATATCTGTCCCTTCCAGTATTGCAATAATTTGATCTGAACGAGCCGTTGCTTTAACTTCACAAGCTAGTTTCACAGTCGTCAATTCATATGAATGTTATTCCCTTCCGGGGTACGACGAGTCAGAGGCAATGCCATCTTCAAAAATCTGCAACTCTGAATCTCATCAGTTGACTTAGGCCATTCACACCATCGCTTCAATCTTTCGGCTGCATCTTCAGCTGAAGGCTATCCCAAGGATCTTCAAATCCAACACTCAGTCACTTAGGCCAATCCCCAACACACACTACTCACATCCACCCTCGACGCATTCCCAAATGCGCTGCCGCAAGGGTCGTTCTATGGGTCTGCAATATTCATCTCTGATTTGGCGGTCAAGTCGCTAGGGTCAGCTGTCCCGAAGCTACGCTCGATAATTGTAAGTCATCACGATGGACAGTTACTACGAACCATGCTATATCTCCTCTGCAAATCCGAGCCATAATCCAACTATCCATCCGAACAAACTTCTGACTCCGAGAACTTCATGCACTACCTCTGACGAATCTGTCAACCAAATGCTGCTTAACCACCTAGAGTCTTTCTATCTATCCAAGCCACAATTCGAGAACTGCGCTCGTTGAAACCTTCTTCCATTAATCCGTCGTTCTGTCCTGAATCCATCAAGTTTTTTGAACTGCCATGTTCGACTTCTCGCACTACCACTTGCAATGATTCCCGAACCCAAAGACTTGGTCCAAATCTTTATTTGTATGCCAGCTTCACAGTGCACGTCCAACTTGCTCGGGCAGCACAGCGATTTGCTCCAACGTTGCTCTCTCGTTTAGCTATCTTCAAAAGTCTATCTACCACAATTCCTGCTCTCGTATCCATTCCTTAGCCCGTCTTAATTTTTATCTATGTTCCGATTAGTCCACACACTCTCAATGACTAGTGCACGGTTCCAACATAAATCTCAAATCCATATTGCCTTTACTTATTGCCTCAATCCGTCTCAGTACAGCAAGGGTTAACTTCCAATCTGACTTAACATCAACTAATCTTGCCTAATACCCGTTCACGTCTTCCGGAGAATCCGTCCACCATCTTTGCACCATCTTGCCAAATTTTACTTCCGCTAAACTTGAGTCAAACTTCCCGAGCACCAATATGCAAAATCCTTCAAGTCCGTACGAATCTATCGTATTGCCCCTCTAAACCAGATTGTGTTTCATTGCTCAACCAACAGCTCCAATGTGTTTCCAAAGTTCGTAGTTCGTGCCCGCTATCCTTTGATTCGCCTATCGCTCCGCTCAAGCGTATCCCAACTGTTCGTTCCTTATGTTCATCTCTCTCTTTGCATTCATGAATGCTCTACCGAACTTTCAAATCGTGCAAGCGAACTCTGATATTCAGCTTTCCATCTGATCAATCTCAACTTGTTTCTAATACTTGGCCTACCTCAATCCTTTAAATTTTCAAATACTCTTTTTATTGCTTGTTCCGATCTCGTCCATCTCTTAAGTCCAACGATACTTCCATTTGCACAAATTCGTTCTCGATTGCTCAACTCAACATTCGCTTGCTCCATTTTTCATTTTTCTAACTCAGCCGATATGCACCAACCAACTCGTATGCCTGTTTCCCGTGTCCGTTGAGGCAATTTTTTTGAGGTCTATCCAACATATTCCAATGCCAAGTTCACTATATGGTATACCATATACCACTCCGAATCAAGTTACTACTCGCATCATAATTCCTTTGTACTGATCAAAGATCCGTTTGAACCATCCCTTATGCGTGATCCTGCCATCCCCAACTCAAGTCTGACACGAAACTCAGCCAATACATGAACCATCTAACTCGTCCATAAATCTTGCTAGATGCAACTTGTGCCATGTTCCATTCTCAATACTTCCAGCTATTCTCAAACCGTCTGATATTTTTGCTACACGAGCAACCCGTACAACGAGCTCTTTCCATGAAATCTAACCCAATACCCAACTGTTCCTTACATTTGTTGTACGAGCAACTCGTATAACGCTATCCTGATATCCCCAAGCCAAACTCAAACCTGCACAACTAATGCTCTATGTGATATACCCAGCCAAAAATCAAACTTTCATCCAACACATTCGCTACACGAGCAACTCATGCAACGATCTATTCTCATTCGATGCTTCTACTCACAACATGCCGCATAACCAATCTCGTATGCCAACCAACTGATCCACTGATGTAACCAGAAACTCCCCGAATGACAAGCCAAGCCAACTCAACGATACACCTCTCAACTTGTTGCACAAAAGCAACAACGCCTAACGATGCTAAGCGATCTACCAAAAACCAACAAAAACAACGCAACAAAAAATAACATGCAGTCACAACCAGCAATATATAGACTTATTGCATGAAATATCCAATGTGGCTCCGAGTAGAGCCAAGAGCTAAACAACACACGGAAGCTATTTAGAGTTTGTGATGAAGCGAAGGACCAAGTCCGAGAAAATAAACCAGGCGCTCTGATACCAATATGTCATGCCCCAATCTCCCGCAAGCTCAATAGTCCCCGCTGAACGTGAATCACCACGTTGCAGCGCTCCCATAGGACAATCGTTCTCATCGGGACGTGATGCCGTACGAGCCTGGAGTTGTGCTCGCACAAGGCGATGTTGTCAAACACCAAAGTTATCATCGAAATGACCAAGTTGCAGTGAAAGTCAAGTATTGTGTACCAAGCACACATCAGAGTATACGTAGTGAAGCTCTCGATAGGGTCCAAATAAAATGCCACAAAGGCTAATGCAATACTCTTCCTCTTTCTCTAGCCCACAAAGGTACTTACCATTCACACATAATGTCCTGTATATCCAAGCAGCGTCACTACACCTGCGTACCTGAAATAATGCCCACAAACGTGGGTCAGTACACAGCCGTACTGGTGAGCGGGGTAACACACTCGTCTAAGCCGACACTAAGTAAAATAGGGAATACAAACAGTTATATGGTGATCTTTCTAGTTGAATCCTAGATTCATTTCATGACATAGGGTATAACATATTAAGGAAAGCTATAAATCAAGTTAAGCATGCAAGCATTCAACTCAAGCCAATATACAAGCAAATATAGCCAACTCGAAGGAAACTAGCATGCAAACCGTCCTACTCAAACCCAAGCAACACGGAAACCAATCAAACCATTATCCAAGCCTCAATATCCATCCCCAATCCAAACCGATAATCCAATCTTCGATATGCACACTCTTGCCGAGGCAAGGTGGCCGCTGCCTAAACGAAAAGCACAAACCAGACCAAAGTAAAGCAAACCAACTCTTATCTATATGAAGTCACTGGCCAAGCCATAAAGGACTGATCGGACTGATCAACTGCAGTTCTACCCGATCCAGACCGGGTAGCTAGCCTGCCTGGTCGTATCGATCTACCGACACCGCGCCCAAGGCACGTTACTATTGTTTCCTCCATGGTCGAACGGTCCCGGTACTCCGGAGCCTATCCCGTTCGAGGAAACCAAACCCCGTGCAACACAGGTTGTCCGTGACCGATGTAGACACCAAGTAGGTATGACGAGATCCTAGACTCATCCAACCAAATATCCATAACCAAATTTCCATAACCATTCTCCAACATATAGTCCAAGGCACAAGTCTCAAGTTATCCCCATAGGCACTATGTCGCCTCTCGACACAGTGTTCCAATTGGTGCAATACCCCCTCGCTCAGAACAACCTCGTGGCATAATGCCTCAACAGTGGCACAATGCCCTCGCCGATGCAGTTGTTCGGTTTTGAACCACAACTGCACGCTTTGCTTGACAAAGCGCCCAAGTGATACTCGTGCACGGATGCATGCTCGCCCTCAAATTCCCGATGTTCCAACCAAGATATATAATTCCAACTGTTTCTCCTACTGCCCCAAATGTAATACAATTCTAGCCCCAACTATCCAACGCAAAAACCAACTCAAGCCACAAATCTATCCAAGCAAACGACGTACACTCTATGCACGCCACAGTGTAGTAATTTTCAAGTTCCAGTCCAAGTGTTCAAGCCTTTACGTGTGTTCCATATTATTAGGCATGAAGGAGTAGAGGAGAAGGGACAGAGCCCACTCACCAAGTTTGATTCTGTTAAGCATCATGCCCTGCCGATACGGCCGATCCCTTGAACCCGTGGTCCGATGCAAAGCACGATCTACTCAATTGGTATGACCGTGCGAGCAGGCCGTGCTTCTCCGAATCATCCGACCGATCGGACTAAGGAAGACGGCATTATCGCTCCAATCCAGCTATCCTAGTACTGCTCTGAACGAACACCTGATTCCCATCGAACTCCGCTAGCGATCTGTACATGAAACCAACTCAATCAATACTTGTTCCCAAACACAACAAATTAAAATGTAACCAGCTATTGCCTCATTCAATCCGACTCAGCGTAACGCACCGTACGGTTGTGGGGCGTTATACAGTGTAGAAAATGAAGCAGTGTACTACTAAGAGTATAATGTTCTACTCGTGGCATATCGGGGTCTACTTGCACAGACAGAGATAGCATACGAGGGTCCATATATAAGCAAAGTTTTATTTCCATGTTCTAACACAAGCAATACAAATTAGGATTATTCCCTTAGCTAGGTTCGTTGTATTCATTATTAGCATGCATGGGTGATTCACCTAACGACTAGCATGCATTGTCCATATTTTAAGTGTGCTGGCTAAGCAAAGACAAGTTCATCGTAGCCACTCACCTTAGCAATGATTCGCCTCAGTCGAGCGATACTCCGAGCGAGCCTCTGAAAGCCTAAGCCGGAACTCCTGAAGAGTTGGAAAATCCTTTTGCCTCAAACGAGTATTCTCGCTGAGCAAAGCGGGTCGGGACGTTGCACTTTTGTCGTTTGAATCGGCAGTCCGCTTAAGCAGAACGGGTCGTTACATTATACACCACTCAGAAAAAGTCTCGTCCCCGAGACTTCCTGAGCGCAGGTCATTCTATCGCATTATTGCATATATCCCAAGCGTAGCAAATCGGTACCACTATATCTAATTTGTTCGAACGGATCTCCTACTCACTCCTTACACCGTGTCGCGTGTATGCTGAGTCGGTCTCATTGCGCCTTAGCACAGAACATGTTTCTTATTGCGGGGTACGTTATAATCCATCTTGAATAACGATCTAAGGCCTAGGCAAACTTATACAAGTCGTTATACTTGTCCATGTGGATGTTCACTTGCACTACCATTCGAGATCAGCATATCGCGAGTCTGGATCGTGCACATATTCAAAGCGTCCTTCAAACATATGCATGTCAACCAACTTAGCGATAGCGAAATCTTAACACTCGAGTTTCACATATCATTGAGTCTTGGATCGTGCACACGTTCAAGGCGTCCCTCAAACATATGCATTCAACCAAACTTAGAGATAGTGAAATCGGACAAGCTACTTTTAAAATCTCAAGGGTTCTCGTTTTATGATTCACAAGGATACTTCTGATAGGGTCAATCAAATTCTATATCGTTTTTCATTCCAACTCAAAATCAGGTATTTGCACTACCGTTAAGCACGATCTATCCGATATCGACTAGCGTTCATCCGTTTGAGTCAAATATAGCACACGTATCGTTCTAAGTCTAACTCTAAGTCTTGCTGCCCAGTTCTATAGCTTGTTCAAGCAATGTTCTAAAGTCGATCACATATTTCACTCGACACAGGGTCGTCTGCCTAATTACTAGGTCAGCTCACAAGGTCATAGGTACAAGTTCAAGCACACGATCCATCGTGCAAATTTGTCACACGATACTCGCTCCAATTCCTAGGGTCAAACCATTGTTCATTTGTACGGGATATTCTACCCAAGCTCGTTTCACTCAGATTTCTAAACATCGAGCACGGATCATCCTACTCTCATTAGCACGTTCGTTTGTACGGGGGTTCAAGTCCGTTCAGTCAAATCCATGATATATCCAAGTTGCAGGACAAGCATAGTGATTTGCATATTCTATCTCCTCAAGTATGTTTGATAGAATCCATATATCTATTCCAAGTCTAGACCACCAAGCCAAGATTCAATTCTAAACCTTAGATTAAAATTTTAAGTCGTCCAACCTAATTCATGTATCCATTCACGAAACCATCAAGCGTGATTTATTCCAGGTTCTAGGCTAACTTATCCATGAAACACTTCCAATTCACTTGCATTTCCAAATTTGTCTTATTGTGTCGAACCACAAGTCAAGATGATCCATTAGTTGTTACGCTTCGATCTTCCGCAAGCACGATCACCCTCGTTGGACGTGAGATCACCACGTCAACGCTCCCGCTTGATAATCGTCCTAATCCGGACGTGACGCATGTACGAGCATAGAGTTACGCTCGCACAAGACAAGAACGTTTAAATGTTACGGTTATCTTCGGCACGATCGAGACACCTTATATTTCACCTTGCTTCATCCAAGTTATATATATTTATCCACCAAGTCATGTCTGTTCATGCAGTGATTATAATTCGTCTAGCAAAATCATCCAACTTCAACCTTATCGTTCGATAATTCCATTGTCTTACTTCTAGCATTCATCAAGCAACTAGTTTTCAAATATTTCAGCCCAAGTCTATTCCATTTTTGATGCGTTCCATTCATCGAGTTTGTTTGGAATAATCACTGAACATGTTCCCGTGAGTTCGATCATCCCCGTCGTACGTGAAATTACCACGTTGGCGCTCCCACAGGATAATCGTTCTCGTTGGGACTGTTTTCGAATGTTATCTTCGAACTAGATTTGTCACGCCCCAGTCCCAAAATACTGAGGGACTAGACACGTGGCAATGGCCAGCAGTACGCACCGATGGACAACCCAATTTAATGGATCCATCAGGGCATACTTAAGCTGTAGTACAACAATAAGGGTCTAGATATACTAATCTCATCCACAGAAATGAATACAACAATATCAGAATCATAAAGAAAGATCAATCTCAATATAATATAAACTCGGGAAAATAACCCGATAATGAGTCTGAATACATCTGTCAAGATACAAGATAAAGATAACCACAACAAATACTGAGTATGGAACAGTATATACTCAGAAGATACCCTCGGTGATCACGCGTCTACTGGATCTGGTACTGCTCCAATGTCTGCTCCTGATAATGCTCCTGCTCCATAAACCTCTGGATCGATCTCGTCTGCAATATCTGGAGACATAATCCGGATCCAGGTCCTCAGGGGACAGCAAGGTACAGAAAATACAAGCCAAAATAAATGCAGTAATGAAACAAATAGGGTAAATATATATAACCAACTAAGTGACATGCAAGTGAGAGATTTAGTCATACTCGGGCTGAGACTACTACAGGATCAGTGTCGGAGAAACCCATAGCAGTATTCTCTCGAGGGCCAGTACGGTACCAAAGTTCTGTTTCCAGAGACTAAGGCACTTCCATTAAATTATTATATATATATTCAGCCTTTTGTATGGTAAACCTTTCCCCACCCAATGTAACCACGCATATCATGACCATAACGTCTCATGTCCATGTCAAGCGGGATCATAACTAATGCAACCAGTCATACTATATCTTAGAATATAATGTCCAAGTCCTGTATCTTATACAGAATCACCACGAATATCTCGGGAAAATCCTGTCTCATGAATAGTGTCAAGTGTCCTAGGTCAAAGCGTACTTGGTAAGACCAGTACGAGAAGATAAAGTGTCACGAATGTCCATCTCTAGATGACCGTACCCAACACCGCGTACGGTGTTGGCACCCGACTAATAATCGGACGCTAAGTACGTCACACGGTCCTAGGTTAAGCATGCTCAGCAATAAAATGAAGCAAGGAAAATATGTAACAATACTGCAGAGTTTGGCAAGGTACACTTGCCTGGTAAGGAAGCTGCGATGTACCAATAACCTGCTCCAGAAGTCGCGCAGAACAAATCCAATATCCTATGTATTACAAATTTATCACGTCAAAAGATAATTTATTTTAATTTATTTAATTCTGGAATAGTTACTCTAAAA
This sequence comes from Iris macrosiphon, assembly GCA_036927795.1. Taxonomy (NCBI): domain Eukaryota; kingdom Viridiplantae; phylum Streptophyta; class Magnoliopsida; order Asparagales; family Iridaceae; genus Iris; species Iris macrosiphon. The sequence goes on along the minus strand of JAYESA010000009.1, from coordinate 91,928,217 downwards.
TTTTATTTTAATCTTATTATTCTGATTTTTATGTTAATTCCTAAATTTTGTCCAAAGAAACTGAATTTTATCAACTCGAGACTCATGGCACGCAAATCGAGGCGATCTGTTGACCGAAAAGTCAACCGACACAAACTCAACTTTCATGCATGATTTCCTGTAGATTTCAGCGTCAAAATATGCTAGAATTTACGGGTCGTCCGAATTCAAATTCGTTTGGAAATTATGGCACATACAAATTTTGTATTGTGCACCGATGGCTAAATTCTAACCTAGAAGTTCTACAGAATTAATAGTATATAAATACTTTAAATTAAATTCTGGGAAAAATATATGTCGATGATCTCGACATTAGCTTTCCGAAACTTTAAACGGTTCATGATTCTGATTCCTGGTTCTCCCGGAATCGCGAAAACATCGAAACACATCTATTTTCGGATATGCTGTGCTCTACGAATTTTCCAGAATTTAATACTCATAATTTAGAAAAACAATTTATATAATCAGAAAGCTAACCTCATTATCGTTCTAACAAAAAAAACTAGGCCTCGTTTGGAGTCCGGAGCTAGGAGATATCGTCTTTTTAATTCGTCATAACTAGTAGAAAGTGAGGCTGAATTTATGACGAATTTTGACTATTTTTGGACGAAAAAGAGAGGAATTTGGGAAAAATTATGAAGGATGAGGTATTTATAATAGTTGAGACTACTTAATTAAATACAACTAGGATTGGTTAATTTGGATAGGATTATGATGAATTTAAATAAGGATATGATATACATTAAGTTGTATTCCTAGTAGGTTCATGATTTGAATTAATTTAAAGTAGAGTTTGAATCTATCTCAATAATTTATAATCTTGAATATAATTAAATATAATACAAATAATTTATAAAATCTTATTAATATCTATTAACACTAAATTAGCATATATCTAATATTAAGACTATATATATCCAAATAAATCCTAATTAATTTTAAAAATCTAAAATAACCTAAAAATGATTCTAAATAAATATTTATATAAGTAAATATATCAAGAAATTTATTTGCTAATTAAATAACAGAATACTCTAAAGAAATTCAATACCTATAATAATATAAAATATACACAAAATATCTATTTTGGGTGAGGGGGTTTACAATCTACCCAACTTAAAATAATTTCGTCCTCGAAATTAAAATAGAACATGGTTTCTCTCTATCTAATCTCACTTGATCACAATCTAAAAGAATTTATCTCAAGTTTAATAATGTAATTTCTACCCAACTTAGAATTTATCCATCTATCACATAAGGCTCTTACATTTAAGAAAAATATTCCTCGATTTATTTTCTCATGTCATTTAATCCTCAAAACTTTAACACCAACTATATCATATGTGATATACCCTTAATCAATTATGAAAGATAGTCACCAAATAATATGATTGGCCTATGGGGCATATCTTGTACTATTCGTGTATCACTTATATCCAAGCACGAGATTTCGTCTTTCCGAAACAAGGAAAGACGGAAAGCAACGGAAAAGAGTTCAAGGAGGGGTAATAGAATGGAAGTATGGGAATCAAAGCGTTTAAAGAATTCAAATGAGAATTGTCAAGACAGTTGTGGATTGAAATCTTAATTTGGTAATTTTCTATTCGCATGCTCACATCGGTGCAGTTATGTAACCGATACGATATGTCAGACATGTCTAGGGCAAGTATATTCGTCTACTAATCACTACATATCTCAATCCACGTAAAGTAGCGTTACGAAGGGCGAATCAAGCGCACTAAGGTTGGCCAGACCTTAATATACTGATTCTGAAATGTATTATTGTGGGCCTCCCCAATAATACCTATGTCATGAACAAGCTCGATAAGGAATAAGCTTGCAAAAACTAGGCTATAATAGCGGCATAAGTCAAGGTAGTATAACAATTATAAGTACGCTAGATGATGATGAAAGGAGGTACAAATTAATTCAAGTTCACAAAACAACACAAAATAAGCAATAATAAATAAAGAATACCCAGTCTCTTACAGTCATCATACAACCTCCTTGTCTAAGTCGCTAGTCGACCAAATAGGGACAAGGACCTCTAAATTCCATTGTCTGAATAAACACTATCTTCTTACGCAAGTCTAAAGTTGTGTCATCCTTGTTTACTTCGTCAATGGGTCAATAGGGCCAGGTGGTACTATGTTGTGAGGCATACTACCCAACTTATAATAAACTAATACTGAAATCTCTTAAGGATATCGTGGAAACTCTTGTTTAAGGTCTACGAGAAGGGTCTTGGTACCTATTAGGGTATCCTCCTATATTACATAGGTCATGGTCGTCTTAAGCCTTAGTCTTAGTACTTATAGGACAAGCGTCGATAGTGAGGATAGAAGAGTTACTAGCCGTTAGGGGGAAAGGGATCTAACTGGTATCGAGGTGGGGGTACTAATTACGTGACTTAGAGCTAAGGGGTAATCATTGGGTCATAATCTACATTACTAACTTTAACTGTCAAGTTCTAATTACCAATCACATAATTCAAAAATTCAAGAGTAACAACCAAAATAAACAATAAGGAGCGCACAGGAGTCAAGGCAGGATGTAAGTTAAGAAATTAGTTCGAACCCGATATAGATGTCAAGAACGATTCAAGCAAGTGGATGAGATCCTTATCCTATTCTTATTGCAGGCTTGCTCGGTCCCTAAGTTGAAACCGAACAATTTAGTCGGACCTGCATGGGCCACCACAAAAACCATGTCACGCCCCAGTCCCAAAATACTGAGGGACTAGACACGTGGCAATGGCCAGCAGTACGCACCGATGGACAACCCAATTTAATGGATCCATCAGGGCATACTTAAGCTGTAGTACAACAATAAGGGTCTAGATATACTAATCTCATCCACAGAAATGAATACAACAATATCAGAATCATAAAGAAAGATCAATCTCAATATAATATAAACTCGGGAAAATAACCCGATAATGAGTCTGAATACATCTGTCAAGATACAAGAATAAAGATAACCACAACAAATACTGAGTATGGAACAGTATATACTCAGAAGATACCCTCGGTGATCACGCGTCTACTGGATCTGGTACTGCTCCAATGTCTGCTCCTGATAATGCTCCTGCTCCATAAACCTCTGGATCGATCTCGTCTGCAATATCTGGGGACATAATCCGGATCCAGGTCCTCAGGGGACAGCAAGGTACAGAAAATACAAGCCAAAATAAATGCAGTAATGAAACAAATAGGGTAAATATATATAACCAACTAAGTGACATGCAAGTGAGAGATTTAGTCATACTCGGGCTGAGACTACTACAGGATCAGTGTCGGAGAAACCCATAGCAGTATTCTCTCGAGGGCCAGTACGGTACCAAAGTTCTGTTTCCAGAGACTAAGGCACTTCCATTAAATTATTATATCTATATATTCAGCCTTTTGTATGGTAAACCTTTCCCCACCCAATGTAACCACGCATATCATGACCATAACGTCTCATGTCCATGTCAAGCGGGATCATAACTAATGCAACCAGTCATACTATATCTTAGAATATAATGTCCAAGTCCTGTATCTTATACAGAATCACCACGAATATCTCGGGAAAATCCTGTCTCATGAATAGTGTCAAGTGTCCTAGGTCAAAGCGTACTTGGTAAGACCAGTACGAGAAGATAAAGTGTCACGAATGTCCATCTCTAGATGACCGTACCCAACACCGCGTACGGTGTTGGCACCCGACTAATAATCGGACGCTAAGTACGTCACACGGTCCTAGGTTAAGCATGCTCAGCAATAAAATGAAGCAAGGAAAATATGTAACAATACTGCAGAGTTTGGCAAGGTACACTTGCCTGGTAAGGAAGCTGCGATGTACCAATAACCTGCTCCAGAAGTCGCGCAGAACAAATCCAATATCCTATGTATTACAAATTTATCACGTCAAAAGATAATTTATTTTAATTTATTTAATTCTGGAATAGTTACTCTAAAATCTTATTTTAATCTTATTATTCTGATTTTTATGTTAATTCCTAAATTTTGTCCAAAGAAACTGAATTTTATCAACTCGAGACTCATGGCACGCAAATCGAGGCGATCTGTTGACCGAAAAGTCAACCGACACAAACTCAACTTTCATGCATGATTTCCTGTAGATTTCAGCGTCAAAATATGCTGGAATTTACGGGTCGTCCGAATTCAAATTCGTTTGGGAATTATGGCACATACAAATTTTGTATTGTGCACCGATGGTTAAATTCTAACCTAGAAGTTCTACAGAATTAATAGTATATAAATACTTTAAATTAAATTCTGGGAAAAATATATGTCGATGATCTCGACATTAGCTTTCCGAAACTTTAAACGGTTCATGATTCTGATTCCTGGTTCTCCCGGAATCGCGAAAACATCGAAACACGTCTATTTTCGGATATGCTGTGCTCTACGAATTTTCCAGAATTTAATACTCATAATTTAGAAAAACAATTTATATAATCAGAAAGCTAACCTCATTATCGTTCTAACAAAAAAAACTAGGCCTCGTTTGGAGTCCGGAGCTAGGAGATATCGTCTTTTTAATTCGTCATAACTAGTAGAAAGTGAGGCTGAATTTATGACGAATTTTGACTGTTTTTGGACGAAAAAGAGAGGAATTTGGGGAAAATTATGAAGGATGAGGTATTTATAATAGTTGAGACTACTTAATTAAATACAACTAGGATTGGTTAATTTGGATAGGATTATGATGAATTTAAATAAGGATATGATATACATTAAGTTGTATTCCTAGTAGGTTCATGATTTGAATTAATTTAAAGTAGAGTTTGAATCTATCTCAATAATTTATAATCTTGAATATAATTAAATATAATACAAATAATTTATAAAATCTTATTAATATCTATTAACACTAAATTAGCATATATCTAATATTAAGACTATATATATCCAAATAAATCCTAATTAATTTTAAAAATCTAAAATAACCTAAAAATGATTCTAAATAAATATTTATATAAGTAAATATATCAAGAAATTTATTTGCTAATTAAATAACAGAATACTCTAAAGAAATTCAATACCTATAATAATATAAAATATACACAAAATATCTATTTTGGGTGAGGGGGTTTACAAGATTTCAAGATCGTTCTTCCAAACTCCAAGCCAAATCCATTATCGCTTACACTTCTATTCAAGCGATATTGTATTCAGGTCCAATTCGTTTGTTTCAATCTGAAATCGCTCGTACGATCCTCCAAGTTTCTAACAAGTTTTTATTAACCAAGATATCGATTTTCATCTCTGTGAATCCCTATTCGGTATGAGCCTTATCATTTATTCAAGACATTCTTAAATCGTTCAATCCGACTATCGCACGAGACCTATGAATCCGTTTGAATATTTTTACATGATCCATACACCACTCAAAATTGAGTCATCCAATTAAATCCATATTCGATTTGTATCTTCCGACACGAAATACCGTTTGAGCTATTTCCAAAAATCCAAGAACAATTTTCTATATTCGCCTTAGCGATAATCTGATAATGTTTCTATTGGTTGCCATTATAAGTCCGACTTATCATTTTTCCTGAACGATATCCCAATCTTGTTTGCAACTAGCTTGCACCAAAGGGTCTTGGCGCGCGATACTCTATACAACTTAGCCGAAAGGCTGTATGCATAGCTAACCGTTCGGGCAATATTCAATTTCGTACTCTAACCAGTTGAGTAATCATGTATAGGCATTCGAGTTTGCACATTACATGCAAGTTCTAGCACGAGTTTAATCCCACAAGTCTAGCACAAGTCGGCACAAATGCCTTCGTATCACAATTTTCTACAAGCAATCATATCATTCATATGCACTTTTGAAAGTATTTAGACTCATTGTTTGGAACATTCCGATGGGACATTGAGAGAAAGCGTGCACTTAACCCACGAACGAGCTTTCAAAACTGAGAAAATTGAAACAAAGTCCAAAGGCGTATAGCCATGCTCTGATACCAATATGTCAAGCCCCGATCTCCCGCGGGCTAATCGTCCGTCCCCACTAGGCATGAATCACCGCATCAGTGCTCCCGCGGGACGATCGCTTGACCCATCTGGGCGTGATGCCGCACGAGCGTAAGCCGCGCCCGTGCAAGGCCGTGGTCCATGCAGGCGGTAAGAGGTCTAAGCCACAGAGTCGCACAGATTATCCGAGTGCAGCGGAATAATAAACGCATAGGCGATTGGTAACAAGTTCACAAAGTCGTCAATATCGGAAGTATTGAATAACACAAGTATAAAAGTAAAGCAAACTCTTTATTAATATTGAACAAGTGTTACAGGCGGCGCTAGGCCGAGATTACAAGTCGTTCAAGCCTCTCTCTCTGAAACAGTAAAAGCGTACCAAGTGGCTACATTTGTGGAATGATACATAGGCGATGTTCCAACATTATGTCTTGTATATGTGCTTCAGTTCTGAACGCAACACTCCAAGGCTCCAGAGTGAACTCCACGCCTTAGCACGCACGAAGGAGGCATCTGCACCGAACGAGGTTCTCCCGCACCCTGCAAGCAATCTGGTGGGTTATCAGTACATGAATGCACTGGTGGGGAGGCTACCCATCTGCTCGACAAATCCAAACACGTTATATAGGTTCCGTGTACCATCTATTAAGTTGTCTTTCTATTCTTACCTTAGGATCAATTTTATGGCATTTATGAAAAGCCTAACTCGTGTGGCAGTGCTCCGTGCGATATAAGAGAAAACACGGCGAGACTTACCAACTTACCATTATCCTTCCCTGTCCAAGGCAAACCAATTTAATTCATGCACGAGCATATATAATAAAATCCGGGGGCAATAGCATATGCAAACACAAGTATTGTGAGCGAGATTATGTTTCGGGTGCACGATTACACAGATTATCTGAAAGTGTTGGTTTGGATGTTCAAATGTTTCTATTACTCACAAGTGTCTCATATTCATATCGTTTAGCTATTTCAGATTATTGGATGCGATGCGATGACTCGCACGCGGATAGCCGCTAAACGAGGATGGCTTATCTATATGACAAAAGTCGCTGGCATAGCCATAAAGGACGGGTTACAGTCTCGAGATAAAAATGATATGCAACGCAGGTGGTGAGCCCCGCTACATAACACTCCGTCTATAACATACGACTATACATATTATTTCGTCCAGATCGGATCGGTCCCAGCGCCCCGGCAACCGTCCGCGGAAACCATAAACCTTGTGCACAAGTTGTCCGCGACATGCAAGTATTGGGTCAATCCAGATTCATAACGATAATTCTTAATTCTTTTCTGAACGAGCATTGCTCCACGAGCTGTGATTCATTGCTTTACTTAACACGATTCTCGTTCAGTGTTCAACTTGACTTGATGCAATATAAGGCAATATGAGCATGAGACAATCACATAACATGATATGTTTTTGCATAGTCTCCCTGAGTCGTTAGATTGAGTACAAGACGAGAATCACTTTTCTGAGGTGTTGCGATATTATCTTGCTTAAATGTCCATTGATGCAGTCCCCTAGTTCAAAAAATGCCTTGGCGACCTAACGGTCCCGAATACTTTCAGTGTTGATACTTGCACGGAACGACTATTAGATAGTCTTCCGGTGGTTGAATGAATGCAAGGCAAGATAATGTCTACTTGATCGTGGCATAAGTTTCATGTGGCAAGCATTGGAACGAGGCAATAAATACAAGTTAGCATATGAACAGGCAAACATGCATTTATGTTAAAACTTAAGCATTCACTTTGGCACGTGTTTAGGGTAAAGCGATGAGTGAAACCGTAAGGAACATACCGAGCGACATAGTCCATGGGCGTGCAGTGTAGAAAATGAAGCAGTGTACTACTAAGAGTATAATGTTCTACTCGAGGCATAGCGGGGTCTACTTGCACAGACAGAGATAGCATACGAGGGTCCATATATAAGCAAAGTTTTATTTTCATGTTCTAACACAAGCAATACAAATTTGGATTATTCCCTTAGCTAGGTTCGTTGTATTCATTACTAGCATGCAGGGGTGATTCACTTAGAGACTAGCATGCATTGTCCATATTTTAAGTATGCTGGCTAAGCAAAGACAAGTTCATCGTAGCAACACACCTTAGCAATGATTTGCCTCGGTCGAGCGATACTCCGAGCGAGCCTCTGAAAGCCTAAGCCAGAACTCCTGAAGGGCCAAGTTGGAAAATCCTTTTGCCTCAAACGAGTATTCTCGTTGAGCAAAGCGGGTCGGGACGTTGTACTTTTGTCGTTTGAATTGGCAGTCTGCTTAAGCGGAACGGGTCGTTACACAAAATACCAATATACCCAAAGTAACAAAATATAAGTACAAACATACCATAAATAGAAATAACTATTGTTATTACTCTGGTGGTGGCGGGACATGGAAACATATGACATTCGGTGGAAGCGAACAAAGGATCCTTGCAACCAGATCGGCTGCCATGCCAGGATCAGCAGGGTCAGCATGTGCAACATGGGCTACATAAGTATCAGGTGCAGCAGGGACAACAGGAGTATCATGTGCAGCAAGGGAAGGAGTAGATGAACTCAACATATTTATAGTTGTATGCATACGCTTTATATGTGACTAGAGTTCGGTCATATATGACAGGAGTCCGATAATAGTAGTAACCACTTGTGTTAAGACTGGATCCGGAGGAGGCAGAGTTAAGTCTTGATCTTGGACAAAACCAATTGATCACTTACGAGTTAAGTCTTGTATATCAACTTCTCCGTTACCTCTAATTTTCTCTATAATAGCATCAACCTCTATATCATTTCTAGTGCCTTCATTTGATTGTTAATGTATAAGCTGAGGCTTTTAGACCTCGTCCTCCTGGTATGCTAGCTCTCTAATATTGAACGTGTTTCTAGCTTTAATTACTTTCCACCAGTCAAATCGATCTCTACGATGTTTTGGGTAACTTGTATAATAGAGCTGGAACAACTTGACTTTCCATCACAAAAGAGTATGACTCTCTATATCTCTATTGGTGTTTTATATTGATAAATCTGAATTATTTGTTAAATTTTCGGTCTTGATTTGGTGTTTTATCGAACCAATCACATTTGAACATCACAATTTCCATAGCATACCATAATAATAAAATTTTGGTTCATCTTCGTAGATGGCATTCCTCATACAAATTCCAGAATTCTTTGCATTGAACCCATCAATAACAAGTTCAACATTTATGAAAATTTGAATTATTTTAAACTTGAAACCATTAATAGTGAAATGCTTGCTTCCTTAATCGGCCCCAAGACTAAATAATGATTTTCATTTTTTATGTAAGAAAACTTGTAATCACATATCGATTATTTCGTTAGTCACAATATCTACAAAAATCGTACAACACCATTATCCAATAAGGTATAATTTATAAACAATCTCTATTTGAAGCTCCTCTTCATTACTATTACATCTTACTAAATATTAATGGAAATATCTGTCACTACTTTGAGAAAATTTGCCTCTAAAAATTAATAGCGTCAGATTACCGACGATTTTTTTGTGTCGAAAAACAGAATGTCGCTAATCAAAATTCGATGTTGAGACATCAGCGGCCCGAAACACGGTTCGGACCCGGTCAACTGGCTGACCCGACCTGACCCATAGTAAACCTGAGTTCAAATTGGATTGGAAAATTTGACCCGATAGTCCAGACTGGACCGTCCCGGTCGAAGACGTGAGCATGGAGAGTTGGCTCCTTTTCATCGGCGTCGTGGAGGAAGTTATCAGGGTCAAAGAGTTGTCGTTTGACACCTGCATTCCAGCCTTGTGTGTTGGTGCTCCTAGTTCTGGAAAGGTAGGTAAGGCCAAGAGATCTAAGAATCCTAACAGAGCTATACCCCAACAAATCACGAACATGCGTTCTGCACCTTCTTCCCAATCCAAAGCTACTTCTAAATCGCTTCATGGTTAATTGTGCAACCCGGGAATCAAAGTTACTTATGTTCAGTGGCGTAGTCATGATTTGAATGCAGTGGAGTCAAAATCGACCAATAAAATTTTAATCAAAAAATTATAAAAAAATGTAAAAAAAAAATTGTATAAATTAGTCACAAAATTCTATTTTCTATACCTAATTTTTGTCGTATATTCTAGTTTTTTGGATGTAATTATTCATTTTTTCATTCAGATCAAAATATTATTAGCATTAAAGTACACATTTATAATCCAATATAATTATAATCCAATATAATCAGAATCGTAAACTTCATTGTCATTCCATTCAGGTCATAAAACGTTCTCTCTTTTTATCATTTTTGACAATTTGATCGAGGTGATTTAGTATACCTTAAAACATATACTTGAATCCTATATCATGACCATTGTCATTCTAGGATCTTATGATAATTAAATATATGTTCTTCCTTAAGGAAAAACAAGATTAAAAATATTTCATTTCCAACCACTAATTTACTTTGACTTCATTTTTTTTTCTTAATCAAAGCATGTTATAGTAGCAAACAATTATATTCCATCTAAGAACAAATAAGAGAAAAATCAATTAGGACATGAATCAATCAGAGGATAAATCATTTAGGAATCATTTTAAAAAATTAGGACATAAATCAAATATATTTAGAGGTGTTACTTGATGGATAAGGGAGAAAGAGACGAGAGAGGAGAGAGATAGGTGCAACACGATGGGATAGAGGGAGAGAAAGATGCACGACCGAAGAGACTGAGAGAAGCACACAAAAATAGACTCAATTTTTTACTATTATATATATATATATATATATATATATATATATATATATATGGGAGGGGATATTGCACCAATAGTAATTCTTATATATATATATATATATATATATATATATATATATATATATATATATATTGGAAGAGATAATTGTGTTACAGACTCCTGGCCCGAAGGCCTACAAACTCGGCCCAAAGGCCCCACACATCTCGGCCCGTAGGCCCACACCCATCATCAACTCACCACTTAATTCCCCTTCCCCAAAGGAAAATTAAATGGTGTCCAAGAGGCTCGAACCGCAACCTCCTGGGTAATATGCATCGGTCTTAACCACTAGGCTAGACGTCATATATATATATATATATATATATATATATATATATATATATATATATATATAATCTGTTTCCGGAGCTCCGCCAAAGTCCCGTCCCTCTGCACCGTCGGATCGGAGGGCCCGCGTGCGTGCCCACTCGATCCAACAGTCGAGGTCCCGATTCGCCCCATATATATATATATATATATATATATATATAAGAAAAGTTTAGGCTTCATCATGAAAGTTTGTTTTTCAAATATGTCCTTACATATCTATAATAATTAAAATTATTTACTAAATTTATGAGAGCAGTTAGGTAATTACATATATATAAAAATTAAAGGGGTTGTTCTTTGCTCCTCCCAACAAGTCTTGCATGATTATTTTTCTTTGCCCATTGCTTAGTGTATATATATATATATATATATATATATATATATATATATATATATATATATATATATATATATATATATATAAGTGTTGTATATATATATGTATGTTTTTGTTTATGTATATATGTGTGTGTATAGGTGTGTTTGTGTGTGTGTTAGTGTGTGTTTGAGTGTGTAGTGTATGTGTGCTGTGATAGATAGTGTAGTGACCCTAATTGAGTACTTGTGTTATCTTTATCATATTGTTCCACCGTTTGGTTGAGATCTTGACAGGTACTTATATATTATTGTGTGAGATTGTTAGCTAGATAGTAGACCTAGACAGCGTTCAACCGCCGATGCTGCGGCGTAGGCTGGACGTACCCACGACTCATGCCCGATATTTCGGGTGCGGGTCGTGACATTCATGATTATAGTAAAGGCTGGATGTGGTCAAAAATGTATTAATTCTTCCATATTTGCATGCAGCTAGTATATTATAAAAAAATAATTGAGTGGGGTCACATGATTCCACATGCCCATGGTTGGCTCCGTCGGTGCTTGTGTTATGTCTTCCTCCCTTGCTTTCTATGGAGGTTGGGTGTTATCCAATGACTGTGAAAGAGGAGATATTAGGGGATACAAAAATAAGAGAATCTCGATCCCTTATATATATATATATATATATATATATATATATATATATATATATATATAATTGGGGTAATTTACCATAACACCCAAAATATATCCGTTATTTATAACGTTGGAGGAGCATTTTGGTAAATTATCCTCCCAAAAGCCATATTGCATACAAGGGATATTTTGACCAAGATACCGCCAAAAATATATCTGTTGACCATTTTTTAAGGTATTTTGGTTATTTTGCTGAAAATGACCAAAATACCCTTATGATAACTATATTCTAAGGGTATTGGGGGGTGATTTGGTACCTAAAATTTCTATAAATAGGACATAATTTTTTTAGATTTACCACAACAAATTTTCTTCTATGCATGTAATAGATGGATGACTTTTTCATATAATATATGCTTGTCATATTGTTAATTTAATTCTACAAGAATGCCTTCAATTTTTTTAAGTAAATTTAGAAAATATTAGATTATGTCTAATTAGTTTGAATACTTCTCCAAATAGACAACAAGAGTTTAAAACGTCATGTACACATTATGGTTTGACATTTAGGATATTTGTTAAGAGATTTGTTAAGGATGCATCGCTGGATTCTACTCATTTGATGTTAAAATCTTGTATTAAATTTAAAAATGTTATTACACACTATATTAATGTTAATCCAAATATTGATTATCAAATAACTAAGAATGATCAGTTAGTTGCTACCTCAATTTATGAATTCTTAGAATTGTTCTACAATATTATATGTATTTTATCCGGAGTTAATTATCTTTCTTCTTCTTTCGTTTTAACAGAAATTATTCACATGTCTCATTTATTTGCAAAATAGAGAAATGCTTCTGGTTTTGATTATGTTATTTCTAAAATGTAAATAAAATTTATAAAATATTGGCGCTATCAAATTAGATGGCATATTTATATTGTTAGACAGTTATTATGACAATATGAACTTTAAGGTAAGTAGCTTAAAATTAGAAATTAAAGAACATTTAGATACTTTAATTAGTTTATATGAAGAAAAAGTTATATCGAGCCGACCCGTTACAACCACTCAAGGTAGTAGTAGCTCTAGTTTAATGTTTAAGTTATCTCATGTTATTGATATACTACAAAAGAAGAAACAAAAACAATCTTCTGTACCAACTCAAGAATTGTCGTCATATTTAAATTCTTATGAGGAAGATGATAAGAATTTTGGATCATATTTTTCAATTTTAGAATGGTGGTAAAGACACACAAAAATTTGTCCTATACTTTCTTCTTTAGCACGTGATCTTCTAATACCCGCGGTGTCCATGGTAGCATCAGAATCTTGTTTTAGTGTATGTTCAAGAATGGTAAGCAAAAAGAGAAGCAGGATGTTGCTGGATATTTTGGAAGCCTGCATTTGCGTTCAAGATTTGGTTCATACGAAAAAACGAACTCAACACTTAAGAGATGAAGGTACTGACATTAATGAACTGAACTTTCAGTCTCTTACTATAACGACCCTACTGGAGGAGGATGAGCTGAACAATGAACTGACCAAAAGACCGGAGACTTGAAGATCAAATTGAAAATAAAATCTTTAGTTTCAAATTTTTTTTTCAGTTTATGAAAAAAATATTATTTTAAATTTCTAAATTTAATCAAATTAATAAAGTTTTTTGAATTACAATATTTATTTTCTTAAGCCAGTTTTGGATTATTATTTTTTTTAAACCGCGCCAACCCGGATCCGGTACTGAATCGACACGGGCCAAGCCCAGTCAAACCCACTGCTTATCCGAATTCGAACCCAAGTTAGATTTGGGTTTATAAACCTCTGACCCGGCCCGGCCCGTCTCCTCCTCGGATTAAACCCGGCCCAGCCCGCTGGTCAACACTGGGCCCGGACCGGCCAGGGCCGAAACACACATTGACTTCCACCTCAGCTCCTTTCTTAGTCACTTTCTTGACCAAATATTTAGTATCGGTGCCAAAAGCATCTTCCGATAAAATAGGACATGTTTCCTTGTGATTAGAAGGTACTTGCAGTGCAACTCGGACGGGATAAATCCGAGCCCGATCGGATAAACATGTTAATGAGTTGGGTTAGAGTTAAAGGTACTCGGATTCGGATTAAAATATTTGAACTCTATCAAAAATCGGTTGGGCTTGGATTCATGTGTCGGGTTACCATAAAAACCCTACATATAATTTATATTTATATATATATATATATATATATATATATATATATATATATATATATATATACATTGTTTCATTCTTTTGAAATAAAAAGTTTAAAACCTTAGATTTCTCTGCCCAGACTCTTCAACTCATTATCCTATTGTATTTTGTAATGATTGAGACTTGATTATTATTTGATTATATGTTTAATATTAATCTTGTTTAAAATTATTTCAAATATCATATTAGAGCCGATAAACCTGATGGACCCGATGCAACCCAAGCCCAATCCGAAGAACCTGGATTCCTTTTCTATTCCTCCGGAATCGGTCTTGGGCTTCATATATTGAACCCGAGATCGGATTGGACTTGGACTCAGACTAAGCATATGATTTATCAGATTTGATTTGGGTTGAGCTCAAATCCGACTCAACCCGTCCGAGTTGCACCCCTAGAAGTACCAAATTACCAATGGACTTTGCTTCACCATCTCTGTCTTTAACTTGCTTCTCAACAACTTTGTCGTCCAGGTCATCATCATCTTCAAAGTTTGACAACTCTTGTTGAAGAACATCTTCACACTCGATACCTTTATCGGTCATGATAACTGTAACTTGGGAAAGGATCATTCTCCACATGGTTTTTTTTTTTTTTAATCTATTTCGATTTTCGAACGTAAATCGACCCTCTTCAATAGCTTTCTTCAAGACAATGTGAAAATTAACACAATTATTCGTGTCATATGTACCAGAGTTATGTCACTTGCAATATAACTGCTTTTTTTAAGGCCATTTCTAAAAGCACATCAAAAATTACTTAAAGCTGTCAATTTTTATATTTATAAGTTTGCCACTGGAAACTTACTCAGGACTGTCCTATTTTTTTTAGGACTGTCAAATTTCCAAATAAGATTGTCAAAACTTCCAAAAAAAATTGACAGTGCTTCCAATTTGACAATCCTCACCTATCTTCCTCCCCGGCCTCCTCGGCACCCAGAAGGTGTAATATCATGGCATGACTGTAATTTGATCTGGTTATCTTTCAACAGTATATCAAAATGTTGGTCGTTCTTTGCTAAGTCTCAGTCTGATTTGTAATGATTACGTTTAAGACTTGTCCTTACAGTAGCATGATTCGGCTGGCAATCTGAAAACATGTCTTACCATTAATTAACTCAGTCGCTAAAATATCAGCTTCATAAGGATCATCATAGCTAACAAGGTCAGCAACTGACACTCCAAATCGATATGATATGATATCAGTTTGGTTGTCTCTCGTTCTGAGAGTAATTTCTCAAAAGTTAGAAACACTATGAACCAACATAGGAATATCAGGAAATTTAGTACCTGAAAAGTGCTTTCCATATTTCGAAGAGAGATTATCAAGAATCATATTATAGCGGTTATGTAATCAGAGTTTTGCATTTTTGTCTGTTTTTTCAAGAACCGATAGGTAATTTCTCAATGTCTTTGTCAGACTTTTGACTCATCTGGGCCACATACATACCAAAATAACTTCGACATCGGTCAATATAAGACATCATCGAGACTCGTAATAGATACATGGATTCGTTTATGTCTATGTTTAGGTGCATGAGAATGTTGGACGCTAATACTATTGTTAGGAGTTAGGACATGCCAACATCCTGCAAATTTTCTACAGTTAGTGGTACGGTCGTACTTGATTGACCAACCTCCTATAAAAGATTAGTATTTATAATTGTCAATCCCATGAGGGATTCCTCTGACCACTTCTGTTAAGAGTACAAGTGATATCACTAGGCCCAATATTACGAGATCACAAAGGTAGGTACTTGGCTAGTTATCCCAAAGCCGATTTGTTGAACCAGGTGGTTCAACTCCCAAAAAAGTGTAGGGAGCAATTATGACCGAGTATATAGTCCCGAAATGACTGTCCATCCGACTCAAAAGAGAATATATCTACTTCAACAAAGGCGCAATGCTCGAAAGCTAACCGAGTTATGCAACGCAATCTAATAAGCAGCAATAATAGAGACAGAGAGTAGAACAGTACATAGGCGGGAGAAGGTTTGGTGTCCGATCCCATTCGTTTGTACGTCTGAACGTAAGGTTCCAAGATACCTGACATGGAGAAAGAATTACAAGGGGAAGGGGATCACACATCCTTCTATGCAGACACAACTAGTGGATATCAAGAAAGAGCAGTGCCCGAAAAAAGAGGATATTATGGATCACTTAACATCCTATAGAATCTACACGTCAACATTAAAAAAAAATTAATAGCTAATTTCAGCACAAAATTCTTAATGACCTATGATTAGGTTGTATGTCAATAGAATTGATAAAAATATTCATAAGCACAAATATGGGTCAAACAAATACTAGTTATTTTCCTTAAGAAAAAGAGTTCATGGAATCTAAAGGCGTTTTAAGTACATTGCACATAAAAGATTTCATTTTCTTTGTATATGAAATAATGGGGCAGAACCAAAACTCATGTATATATATAAAAAAAAATGTTGATTGTTAATCTTATATTCCATACATTCAACTGGGGGCTGGACATCTAAGTACCATTTTCCTCGTGTCTTGTAATTCAGATCATATCCATACACAATGTGCAGCAAATGTTGACACTCCACCTGATTCTTCTTTTAAAAGCTCAGCAGCAAGATCTTAAATCTAAAGCCAATGGGACTTCAAAGCAAGGTTCATACTGATCACCCAGAATTTCATCTAGTTTCTCTCTTAAATACATAGACTGAACCACCTCCATCAAGTAAGACTTCGATGAACCAAACTGAAATATGCCTTAGATACAGCAACGGCTCAGAGAGATACTCTAAAATCTACCTGCATTTTGGATCAAATAGTTATTTAATAACTCGTTTAGATAACAATTGGATTATTTATCACACTACCAAGCAAACATATATTTGCTTTGGTCAAAACAATAAGGTAGTTAGGACTTGTTAGTTATTGCACAAAGTTGGCCCATGGTCTATATTTTGACTACTTCTCACCAAAGCATGAAATGATGTCAAAGTGAACAGCTTTCTCGTAAAGCAACAGTGACTAAAACATGGCCATCTCGATGTTATAGTTTACAAGAATATAAAACAAAGAATTTTGGATCCTAAACACTCTAAGAACCTCTATCTTGATGAATTGTACAAACATCCACTTTGGAGATAATAGTATTTGAGTTGCATAACGGAGATATATTTTTAGTTCATAAACGTTCTAAAAACATCTATCCTGATAATTGATAAATGGTGCAAAACACCTACCAGTCATACAACTCATACCAATCATTCATATTAGCAATTAAGCAGACGAGTATCTATTATCGAATTTCAAGAAAGCATATCAAATTACTTTCATGCAGCAAGTTGTGGGCTTAATGGATTACTTACCATCTTTTGCCCGGTTTTCTCACCGGTTGCCTTTCTGCATCTTGAATCTGGAGACTGGCCTCGAGGGCTACAAAACAAGGTTAAATGGCATATCAAAGTACTATGATTGACATTAAATTAGCCACAATAGTCGGGAAACGGTGACGACCAAATCAGGCAAAATGTCTGTTGTTGTCGACCATTCCGGCTCATAAAAAAAGGGACTATACTGATGGCATGGAAGACATCAAGCTGTTGGAATACCTGATCTGGAGTTGTGCTTTTGGTTGTCTGGTTTGATGGCAGACCATGAGTATGCTCAATGACAGAACCTGTAAAAGCCTGGATGTACAAGGAAATTACTACCGTGATGAGATCTTAGGGGCTCAAGCAATGAGTTATTAGATTTTACAGCTTATCAGATGACGACAGAAACACACCTTGTGATCACGATTACCAGATAAGACAGCTTTGTTCTCAGAAAAATCCTGTAGAACAGCTCTTTATTAGTCAAGCTAGACAAACAATAGTCATTAACACGAATAAGCACACAACTTGAAATAAAGTTGACTGCCAATAGTAAAAACTTGCCATTCTTTTGTGTCTCATAATCCATAGTCAACCTTCAAACTTGAAATTAAGTTCTCATACTTAACTGATTGATTGGTTGCTTTGAAAGAAGTGAATGAAGGAAAGATCAGTAACTTTTGCTTTGAATGAAGGTGAATAAAGGAAACATCGGTAATTTGATTGATCGATTGATTGGTTGCTTTGAATGAAGGTGAATGAAGGTAACATCAGTAATTTGACAAGATTAAGTTAAATGTGAATGCCTCTGAAAACCATGGAAGTCCAGCCATTTCATGTATAATCATACTCTCACATTGAAATCACAAAATATTGTCACCGAGAGGTACATTTTGGTTTATGTAAAGTTCTGAGAAAGTCACCATATATAGAGATCAGGTATGATGCGCACATAATTCATTGATGTTTACCTCAACATACACTTCTTGCTCAACACAAGTTTTGGTAAAAACTCCAGTTCCTGTATGTAATTGCAATCTGGATAACTTTAAAGAAGGCCATGTCTAACGCTTAAGATTATTTGTAGGACAGAAACATAAGCAGGAGAAAAGGATACCGATAGGTTTTTTAACACTTAAGAGTAGAGAAAGGCTAGAGATGTGTAAATGTATCACAGGTCAAGACCAAAAGGCATTAGTAAACTACAATGATATTAAAGAAAGGTTTGAGTTATTTCACACGTTCTTTTAACAGAACAACCTAGAAACACTTTTATCTAGAAACATATGAGCCAGTTTGGGATAGGCCATATTGTTACTATCATAAAAATTAGGATTTCAGAATTTGAAGTTTTAAAGAACATGAGAATTGGAAAAGCTGTAGGACATCATGATATTCCTATTGAGGTTTGAAAATGTTTATGAGACAAAGAACTCATGTGGCCTTATTCGAATTGCAAGGACTATAAAAATGCCAGTGAATGTAGTAGTACTTTAGTAAACCTAAAAAACAACAAAGATAATAAAAGGTTGTATCAAGGATTCAAGTCTATGAGCATAGTATAAAACTATGGGAGAATAATTCAACAAAGAATAATAAAAGAAGCCATAATTTTAGAGAATCATTTTGGTTTTATGTCAACAAAGAACTATCAAGGAAATCAGTTATTTGGTACGAAGATTACTTGAGAGAACTCGAGTATCTATATACGTTTTTTTTTTTTTTTTACTTTAGAAAAACTTAGAATATAGGACCTAATGAGATAATGCGGTTCAGTTTGGAGAAGAAACAAGTATCTAGTAGATATTCTGAGATTGTCAAGAATATGTACCCCTAGAATTACAACTATCATGCTGAGAATTGGAGATGTTGCGTCATTTCCCATCACTGTTGAATTACATTAAGGATAAGATTAATTATACATTTTGTGTTATAACGGATGAAATACCAGATGTATACGGGATGATGTTGCATGGTGTATGATGTTAGTTTATGATATTTTACTAGTGGACAAGATTAGAGAAAGATGAAAACTAGAATTGTAGGAGGAATTTTTGAATATAAGGGTTTTAAAACTAGTCATGCTTTGTGTAGTCTTGGTGAGCGTTGAGGGTTATATTTGATACTCTAACATGTGTGGCAGTGTTGTGCAATTAAAAAACATATCTGAATATGATTGTAGCAGAAATGAGAATGTTCAGATGGATTGGTGGCAATACCTTGAAAGATATGACAAAAAAAAGAGCATATTTGTGGAAAGTTAGAGGTGGCATCAATTAAGGATATGAGGTGATGAAAATCAACATAGAACACTTTATACACTGGTTAAGAATGTCAAACTATTAGTTAAAGAAGCTACAAGAACTAGTGGTAGGCCTAAACGAACTTGGACTCATGCCTTAAAGGACAGGGTTTTTGCAACCGTTGTAGAGGACATGACCATTAATAGAGCTGCATATTAGAAAATGATTACCAGTCTTCTCCGAATATTTGGGATAAAGGATTAGGGTCCGTTTGGAGTCTTTTTGAAATTGTTCTTAAAACAGTTTTCTGAAAGTAAGTTATAAAGTTGTTTACTGAGTATATAAATTTTGACTTTGCGTTTAGTTACTTTCATCTGGAAAGTAATTTTAAAAAACAAAAAATTAAAATTCTGCTTAATAAAATATTTTTAGAATGTAGTTTTTTTAATAAAATGTAATAACATAATTATGAATATTTTGTGTCCATAATTGTGTCCAGCTGTGTCCGGTCTCTACGACTGTGTCCAGCTATGTCCGGCAAGTCCCGTACCATCGTACTCGTGCGCAACCGAATTTGGCGCTCTCCAATCGAAGCAGACGCCTTCACTGCTTTGATCCCAACGAGCTCGCCATCGATTGTCCGCGGAGGCCGACACGGATCTAGTAGGCCGACCTCTTGGCTCTCTGTGTCCCCTCCGCAGTTTGCGTGGCGGCAAAATTTCCGCAGCCTCTCGACCGCCGAGCTCGGGCCAAGCTAGGCGAGCTCGCTCGCCGGTGAGGCCCCAACCTCCACCTCGAGCACAGTCTGACAGAACTACAAAGGTCGAGAACCTACCGCCAAGGTCGACATCTACCTCCACCTCAGCGGCAGTGCGCCTCCACCTGGGCGAGGGAAGAGGGGACGTCAGAGGAGATGGAGTTGGTGCGGTCCTCGTCATCGAGGTCGGTTAGGGTTCTGGCGTCATCGTCCTCAGCAACCGCTTCCGCATTACGTCGCTGCCTCCTCCGCCGGCGATGGCCGAAAAGTTGCCTGAGGTGAAATCGATGAGGTTGGTGTAGGATCTGGATATCATGGTGGCTATTGGGAGCGGAGGTGAAGGTCGACCTCCACCTCCACCTCAGTGGGCTCTCCATCTCCCGGAGGTCGTCCTCTCTTCGTCGACGTTGATGGAGAGGATCCTCCGGATAGAGAGAGAGAGAGAGAGGAGCATCCATTTGGGTGGAAGAGGAGCTCGTAGGCCGACTCCTTTATGGGCTTGTCGGTGAAGGCCGAGTTGTCGAGTATTTCTCTCGGCAGGAGAGGGTGAGGGAGAGGGAGGAAGGGGAGAGAGAGAGAAAGCGCTGAGTGCGTGAGAATCAAGGGAGAGGGGTGGGTAGGTGGGGGTGCCCGCCAAATACTCATAACACAGAGTTTAGAAAAGAGATTTTCTTTGGTCTCTCAAAATAGATCTATAAAGTTGCTTCCGAAATTCTTTTTTTGAAAGCTAACACATTTTCCTTTTCCTTTTGCTTTTAAACGTAGAATGTCATGTTATAAATGCAATCCATACACAGCCTTAGTTGTTTGTGTTTTTCTTTCTTTCAACAAGGCATCAACATATATATTGTTAAGCGTTATATTAGGTAGTGAGCTTTAGTCCCGCATCGGGTAGAATAACAGAGAGAGGTCAGCCTCTCTTATATATATGTAGTCTTTTTTCATCAATGAAACAATTCCATTATTCCAATCCTACATGGAATCAGAGCCATAACCCATCCACCCCTTTCTTTCGAAAAGAAAAAAGAAAAAAAAACGGAAACCCTAACCTTTGTTGTCGCCCCTCCCCCCATCCGTCACCCCGTCGACGCCGCCCCAGTCCGCCGCCACCGACACCCTAATACGTCGATGTTGCCCCCGCCTCCCCCATCCCCACCCGCCGCTGCCGACCCTGCTGGTACCCCCTATCGCTGCTGGTACCCCGCTCCGCCACCCCTCCTGCTCCGCCAAGCCTCCCCCCCCACCCGCCACCCCGCTATGCAGTCCAAAACCCTAACACATCTCTGCAGCCGCCGCCCCTCCTTCCTGTATAAACTCTAATTTCAAAAAAAAAAGTCGTATATCAAAGCCAGGGGGTAGACAATAATTTGTTTGCACGACCTATGTTCCTAGATTACAACTTCAGGAGCGTATATCGACGCCAGAGGGTAGACAATGATTTGTTTGCACAACCTCTGTTCCTAAATTACGACTTCAGGAGTTAACAAAGAGTAAACAAGTTAATTGTTTACGTAGATCTTTGTTTCCTTTCTACCCCGATATCTACATCAGGACCTATACAGAGTGACTTGGGTTACTTCTGTGTCGTGTTATCCCCATACGATCTTTCTATGCGCGTGTCGGTTCTGTCCACGTTGATAGCCAACTGGTAAAGTTGATGTAATTATTGGGGTTGGAAAGGTTTAGCGACGGTCGAATCAAGTGCATTATGAAACACTCTTGAGATGGCTAGCAGTAATACATGTGTCGTGAACGCATTGACGGGACAAACGGGCACTGGCACATTCGACTCGTCGATCGGTGGTTAGACGGACCAGACAGATACTCAACATGACGAAAGAAGGTTAAAAAGATACTTCGGGGTATGCGGTTGTCTAAGTATCTGATTGATAACCCTCCGACGACTGATCCCACGTTTGAGCAGTGGGAGACGGATGATAGTCGACTGTTTACACAGTTGATGAACTCCATGGAACCATCGGTAGATGATATGGTTCAAAACACGGACACAGTAAAGGAGCTATGGGAGGTCCTCGCGACGGCGTTTGATGGAAAACGCGACTTGTCTCGTATCTACGACTCGGTTGTCGGCGTCTACCGGACAGAACAGGACGACAAGTCTCATAAGGACCACTTCCGGACTTTTAAGGCTATTATCGATGAAGTTGACCGTGTATTACCTCTGACGACTGATATTAATGAAGCAAGGGCTCAACGTGAGCAGCTTCATGTGATGGCATATCTTGTCTCTCTCCGTCCTGATGCAGACTCGGCTCGCTCTTAGATCATTGACGGAGCCAAGGTTCCATCTCTAATGGAAGCACATTTTCGTGTTCTACAAGCAGCAAAAGTCGTCGAGACCTCTCCAAGCGATGCTCTTACTGATCGATCTGCTCTTGGTGCCGTTCGTACTGGATTTCGCGGTGGTCGTGGTGGACGACGTGGTGGCCGCAATATTGGTCGCGATGGTGGACGAGGCATTGGCAGTCGTGATGGAAGTCGACCCCGCACATGCTTCAACTGTGGTTTACAGGGTCATTTCCAGTGGCAGTGTACTAAAGCTCATGCCGCCAATGTTACATCAGATACTCCTGATCTTGGCGGCCGATCAATACAAATGACTGATGAAGCATATGCAGACTTTGTTGAGTTTCAAGCTCAACGTCGAGGTGAAGCCTCCTCTTCTAGGTCTACAGCAAGGTACTCAGCGGCATATGTGATACAGTCAAAATAATGGGTCCTTAATTCTGGTGCGTCTGCTCACTTGACAGACGACGCAGGTATGATACAAAACTATGTACCGGTTGATCGTATGTCTAATATTACATGTGCCAATGGTGGTTCGCTGACAATCCGTGGAAAAGGATTTGCCCGTCTTTCTTCGGGACTGTCACTACATTCTGTAATACATATCCCTGGAAACTCATTCAGCTTACTCTCAATTAGTCGAATTACTCGTGATATGCATTGTTTTGTAATATTCTTTCCTGATGATTGTGTTTTTCAGGACCTAAAGACTGAAAGGACAATTGGTAGGGAGCATGTGGCTGGAGTCTTGTACCTGTTTGACGAAACTTCCTCTGTTGCCTATGCTGGTGTGAAACTTGATCCTTTTGACTTACAGTACAGGTTAGGACTTCCATATGTCCAAGCACTCTAGAAAATGTACCCATCTTTAGATTTTTTTTTCATTGAGAGTCATGTGGCTTGGCTAAGCATAACCGGATTTCCTATCTGGTTAGTCAGAATAAAATTGTTTTCGCTCCCTTCGAGTTGGTGCATTCCGATATATGGGAACCTTGTCCGGTTGAATCTGTGATGGAATTCAAGTACTTTGTTACCTTTGTTGATGACTACTCAAGTGTCACTTTTGTTTATCTCATGAAAAATTGCTCTGAATTATTTAACATTTGGTGCAATTTTCATGCGAAAATCAGAACACAATTTGGTGTTCCGATTAAACGCGTTCGAAGTGACAATGGTCGTGAGTATGTCTCGTGAGTTTGTTTCACATCTGTCTCGGAATGGCATCATCCACCAAACCTCATGTCCTTACAAAACACAACAGAATGGTGTGGCTGAACGCAAAAATCGTCATCTCTTAGAAACAACGCGTGCTCTTATGTTCCAAGCATATACTCCAAAAAGATTTTGGTCGGATGTCATTCTTACGGCTTGCTATCTCATTAATCGCATGTCATCGTCTGTCCTCAATGGTGATACTCCCTTCTCTCGGTTATATCCCAAACGAGAGTCGTTTTCTCTACCTCTCTGAATCTTTGGTTGCTTGTGTTATGTTAGGGATACCCAACCAACTCTTTCTAAATTAGATCCAAAGGTTATCCAATGTATTTTCTTGGACATCCTAAGGATCAGAAAGGGTATAGATATTTTTTCTCAGTCTTAAAGAGATATTTTTTCTATCGGAATGTTACCTTTGTTGAAACCGAGTTTCCTCCAGTTCCACAAACTCCAGGACCAATGCCCCAAGTTTACCCAGAAGAGGACTTCTTGTTGTTCCCGGTTCAAGCACAACAGCCCCCTGTTAGGCTGTCCTCCCCTACCGAGCCAATACTCCAGTCCGACGGTCCACAAATTCAGATTCAGTCAGCACCACCGTCGTCCGAGCGATCGTCGCAGATAATGCCCATGGTCATAGAGTCATCCTCCTCCTCTGGCTTGACTGGTTCGTCTCTGCCTTCGGCTCCGCCTGTTTCACCAGCTCGGACCTCGTCGTGTCTGTCGAGATCATCTCTTGTATGTTGAAAACTACAAAGGGCTTGCGAACCATACTTGGGACTTGATAAATTTGTCAACCACACTCGGTCCTTAATAGCTACTATTGATGGGATTCGGATTTCCAATTCTGCCAAAGAGGATCTCAAACATCCCGGTTGACGTGCTGCTATGGAAGAGGAGATGAAAGCGCTTCGGGAGAACCATACTTGGGACTTGATAAATTTGTCGTCTGCTAAACAGGTTGTCGGTTGCAAATGGGTGTTCACGATCAAAGTGAAACCAGATAGCACCCTTGATCGATTAAAGGCACGTCTGGTGGCTAAAGAATATTCCCAGAGTTATGGTGGGAATTATTTTGAGACATTCTTCCCAGTTGCTATGATGACCTTTGTGCGCGTACTCTTGGCCTTAGATGTTCGCTATGACTGGCCGCTATTCCAGCTGGATATCAAGAATGCCTTCCTCCATGGGGACCTTGATGAAGAGGTATACGTGGTGCAACCTCCCGGGTTCGTTGCAAGGGAGGGTAAAATGTGTCATCTGAGAAAGGTCCTCTATGGTCTCAAACAATCACCTCGTGCATGGTTTGGTCGATTTACAGATATGATCACTCAGTTTGGCATGTGTCAATCAAAGAAGAATCATTCAGTATTTTACAGACAAACATCGGCGGAAAGGATACTCCTTGGTGTTTATGTTGATGACATTGTAATCACAGGAGATGACAGTCAGGGCATTGCAGGACTGAAAAAAAATTTGGAAGAAAAGTTTTAGACCAAGGATATATGATCATTAAACTATTTCTTGGGTGTTGAAGTCATACGGAGAAAGAAGCACATTATCATGTCGCAGAGGAAGTATGTGCTAGACATACTACATGTTGCAGGAATGATGCAAGTCGAGGAAGCAATGTCGTCGATGGACCAAGAAGAAAAGTTACTCTCCGACGAGGGAATACTAATGACGAATCCGGATCAATATCGTCGTATAGTTGAAAAATTCACCTACTTGACAGTTATAACTCTTCCAGATATTTTTTTGTCGTCAGTGTCGCGAGTAGATTTATGTCTTCTCCACGAGTTCCACATTGCTCAGAATTCTGCGCTATTTAGTCCAGAATCCAGGAAAAAAATTTGCATGGAGAACCAGGAATATACAAATGTTGAGTGCTTTAACGATGTTGACTGGGGTGCAAGCCTGACAAATAGACGATCTACGTCTGGTTATTCGGTATTTATTGGCAGAAACTTGATATCATGGAAGAGTAAGAAGCAGAGTGTGGTTGCACGATCAAGTTCCGAAGCAGAATATCGAACCATTGCTCATGGCACGGCAGAGGTATTATATCTGCAGCATCTTCTACAAGAGCTGGGAGAAGAAACAGGATCTAAAGCAACAAATATGTTGTGTGATAACCAATCTGCTATGCATATTGCTACCAATCTTGTATTTCATGAAAGGACGAAGCATATTGAAATTGATGCCCATTTCGTCCGTGATGAGTATAAAAAGGGAATGATAAAGTTTCATCACGTGAGGACCGGTAATCAGATAGCCGATATCTTCACAAAATCTCTTTTGGGTCCTCGGGTACAATTTTTATGTAACAAGCTGGACATAATTGATATATATGCTCCAGCTTGAGGGGGGGTGTTAAGCATTATATTAGGTAGTGAGCTTTAGTCCCACATAGGGTAGAATAATAGAGAGAGGGGTCAGCCTCTCCTATATATATGTAGTCTTTTTCCATCAATAAAACAATTCCATTATTCTTATCATATATATATATATATATATATATATATGGAGCCACATTAATTTAGTGTATCAGTAATAAACTATCCACATAGAGAAGAATATGTCCACAAGTGTAAGAATTGAAAACTACATATTATAACAAATTGGCTTCTTGATTTTCTTCTAAAACCAGGGGAACACAGATGTAGCAGAAAAACACAAAAGGCATATGAACTGATACCTCAAGCTTCGTAACAGCAAAGCTGCGAGGATCATCCTTGGGTTCAGGAGGCAAAGAGGGCTTATGCATGATGTGGGGCTGCTCCAAGTTATTTTTACTAGAACCATCTAAATAGAAACATGATAGAATTAGTCAACAGGATGGAAAAACAGTGTTAAAAGAATTGCACTTCAATAATTGCAGCTTAACAAAATAGAACTTTGGATATAATGTTTCAAGAATCACCTTCTTCTTCCTAGACTCTTCCTCAGTCCTAGTAATTCCTCAAGTTTGCTCCACTAGTTGGGTTTGCTTAATGTGAGACGAGTAAGGTTGGTCTCAATCCCAGTACCAACCAGCCAGCTACCTTTCTAGGTGCTACACGAGTTCCTTCTATTGCAGAACTTGCCATGGACTTCGCAAGAACTCATGGACGTATAAAAACAAGGCAGGCAAAATAAAATTTACCCAAACTTCCATTGTTGGTCCTAGGTGACCAGACTATTTTGACTGGAAGAAGGCTTGTGTGGTAATCATCAAGTTCATATGAAAAAGCTGTTCATATGAAAAAGCTACGTTTGGAACTACCGCTTAGTAAATAAAGTTTCACAGCTATTTGGCCATTGGCTAACAGTGCTCAAGGAATAAGATTGTCCCTAACAACATTTTCGGCCAAAACTTTGATAGTCTACTCGGTGCTGGTTATCGGAAGAAGTGACGAAATTGATGTTTCTAACTAAAATAGTCCTAAACTGTGTCATCAAGTAATGAAAAAATATTCCATCAAACGAATAAAAATGCAAAATTACAAAAAAACTATAAGGCAATTGGGAAAAAAAAGAAGAAGATAAAAGTGTTTCCTATATCGTCATTGTCACCCAAGCCTTCTCCCATCAGAATGGGATCAAATATGGAGCACACGTGTTCACTACATGACATACAAAAATGAAATTAGTAAAGTTGGATATCATGATTTGCTTCCTCAAGAAGAATGTGTCCCTTTAAAGGAATAGCCCCACTTTCCCAGTTGATCTCAAAGACCAGTATATAGGAATAAGAGAGCTTTTGCAGATCAAGGTAGAGTAACAGCCAGATATTAATTTGATGGCTTAATTTGTATCCATTCATCTAGTAATCAGCCCAGTAATCCATTTAAAAGATTGTTAGACTTCTAGACTCTTAACCTCTTAACTTAATTGCTTCAAGCATGAATAAGGAGAGATGAAAAAAGAAATTTGTTTCAAATGCAGAACACAACTGTTCTCAAATCTAATGACTAATAACAGTAAAACCAACTAACCAAATCACATTTATTCTTTTTTTATTGTTAGTTTATTCATTTTAGCTGTAAACGAGAAGAAAGGTCATGAAATATCTTGACATGTCATGCATCTAATGTAGTAGTACTGTTTATTTTATTTCCATATATTATTAGTTGTTGACTGTGGAAAGGTATTGCAGTAGTCAAGCAGAACATAATAGCATAAACACATGGCGATCATAATAAGAGATGCAATCAATTTCAAGTATGTGAAATGAAAAAAATATGACACCAAACATTTACTCCCTCATCAAAAATTCCCTTGACAGAATATGAACTACCCTCTATCAGTTTTCTCCTTCACCATGTTATTGGGATTCTCTAAGTCTAACATGCTTCTACAAGTCAAAAATACATATCATATAGAAGACGTGTGTATTTGTGAAGGTCCATACTAAGCCAAGTATATACATATTGATCCTTGCCATTCATCAACAGGTCAAACAGACCTGACACTCTGAATCCAAAAACGTAGCTATTGCAGCCCCAATATAGAGCTTACAAGGGACAGATCTGTGTATACAATGATAGGTCCCATCCTAGCAATCCAATCATTACAAGACTCCTTAGAAGAGACACCATACGTATTCACAAAGGTCCCTTCGAAGACCAATCATCTTGATAGGGAGCTTCCCAGCAAGCCATAATAAGATTGCCACCCACCCTCTTTACCACTCACTATGACAAATGTTATGCTCATGGTACCATCTTTATAATCCTCTAAGCTGCTAGTGCATGTCCCAAGATCATATCTTTAACAACTAAAAAACCAATAGTTGCAATAGACAGCATTCCTTGGTAAGTCTAGAAATGTTGTATTGCATGTTAAGTGTCTTGATCAATGAAAATTGATTTATATATCCGATAAAACAATGCTGTACAAATGTTTAACACTCACCAAGTACCAACCCAACTCGACCGACATGACATAACCCAGGGCTAAGCATACCAATCACCTAATTTTTCTTGACAAGAAAAAGTCTCAATGCTTCATATGTGCACCAGAGACCATCCATGGAACGTTCACTAGTACTTGATCTTTCCAACAATCATAGGCATGGAGGCCCAGGAAACCCAACAGCAGCAACCAATCTATACTTGATTACTGAAGTCAGCAGGTAAAGTCCAAGATCATTCTCATGTCCATGAAACTAGTTTCTCATTAGCTGAATGAGTCGCAAGGATGATAATAGCATGGGCAAAATCAATCCTTATGCAGGTATAAGATTATTGAATATATATACTTTAATGTTAAGACTTTCGGAAGCACGAACTCCAGAAAAGAGGGTCGTGTCATGCATAGTTTGAAGTATCGGCCGATACCGATACCGATACAGTTTGGCATGTCCCGATTCGATACCGACCGATACCCGATACTGACCAATACCGACATAAGAGGTATCTTTTCTGGTCAATTCGGCAAAGAAAATTGAATTAAAAAGACCAATTAACAAAGGTGTAAAAGCATAGTAAGGTTGTAAAAACATATAAAAGAGGAAAACTTATCTATCGCATATAAATCAATCGACAAGGGTGACTACTAATTCATTCAATTTCAAAAATACTAAGAAACAACACTGAAAATACTTTAAATTAAACATAAATGTATAAAACATATTTTCTAAAATGTTAATAATTTACTAATAGCTGTTTGCTTTCTGATACTAAAAAATCCGATACTCCGATCCGAAACCGCCGATCCCAATACTCATAGAAATGGTCCGATACTGATTCCGATACCGATACTTTGAACCTTAGAACTGTCATGTCAGACATGTATCCGGCACATCATGGACTCATTCGAGATACATCTCGTACACTCCAAAATACAGTAGGACACATCAAAGTATGTGTTGTTCCCATGTTGCCGCGTCCTGATCGCAGTGTTCTAAATTTCGACCTAGACGGCTGCCTAGACGTTGTTCGACATGTCGCCGCACCGGAAACCCCCTAGTCGGCGCTCCTAGGTGGTCCTGTTCGGCACCTAGGCGGCCCAGTTCGGATAGGCGGGAAATAAAAAAAAATTTGAAATTTAAAATTTCAAAAAAAGTAAAAAATTCAAAAAATATTCAGATTTCAAAAAAAAAATAAAAATCAAAAAAATTAAAAAAAATCAAAAAATTCAAATTCAAATTCAAATTTCAAAACTATTTCAGAAAAAATTCAAATATCAAAAAAAATACCATGTGTGGCCGCCTAGGCGGCCCTACGCCCCACCGATTCCGCCTAGTGAAATCTATAACACTGCCTTATCGTGTTGTATCCATGTCCATGCAACATAGGTTAGATTAAAATAATATTCTGTCCATAACCACATTTATGATTGCTATAATGAAACGCATAGCAAAGCTGAACTCAGGGAATGGACATGAAACTTTGTCTGAGAGTCGTCTACTTAACCTTGTCCTCACAATAATGCCTTATAATATTATTTTTTGCTTCAGTGCACCATTATGATACCGGATATTACCAAATGATCATAAACCCCTGTTGCTAACAAGTCATGGGTATGGTCTCGGGATTGTCTAATTCTCTTAAGTGTGCTCACGATAACAACATGGCGTAAGCATTTTAATGTATTCACCAACTAAATTAATAAAAATAACCTTTCTTCATGTCAATAAAAAAAAATTCTGGTCATGGTTATTTCTGTTCTGAAAAATCCAAACATTCTATGATTCAACAGAAAGTGCCAAAAAAAATCCCCAAGGAACTTTTTGTGAATAGAAATCAATTCGAGCAGACTGTTTGATGCTGTAGGAAACAGTTATGAATGAACTCACCAAAATAGGTCTTAAACATTTTTAGCAAAACTGACAGAATTATGTGCCCCAAATCCCTTTATTTCATGAATATAGCGCTGAACAATGTTATGTAACCAACACATGTTGACTCAAACAATTTTGAAATCTACAGGTAAGGTTTTACACTCGATTGAGCCAAACAAACATGATAATATAGATTCAATATATTTGATCATGATATTTATCTCAAACCACTGAGCAGGTGCATCTAGAACTTGGTAAGCACATACAGTAACTGGTGATGGAAAACTTATATTTGCAACCCAACAAATTATGATTTATATTTCTTAAACATGATTTGTACTGAATTCTAACCGTGCACTTAGCATGTTTCCAAGACATTATGAAACTGACCTTTGGCCTTAAGTTGCAAGTTTAAATCCAAAATCTGCAAATATGTTACACAAAAGAGTTAATACTATCATAAAAAATAAAAATAATGATACTTGGTCAAAAAAATTGCTTTGTTGCTTACGGAAGACTGTTTGGGAAGCTGCTGACGTGAGCTGCCTATAGCCAGTCCAGAAGCAGTTGAATGGAAAGTTTCTTGAGCTCTTGGCTTAAGTTCTGTGTCCTTTGGCTTACGATTCTAGTTCCTCACCAGCATGTAGTCAGTAAAGATGAAGTAAACATCTCTAATCTCATTGGCAGTGAAAATAAAAAATTTAGCATTACCTCTGTAGTTACAATTTCAGCATCATTGATATAATTCTTGGAAGAAGAAAAATCAGCAAGAGCATCCTCATTGTCACTCTCAATTCCTTCAATTTCAAGCTCATCCGACCCTGCAGAACCATCTTCAGCATCGTCATCTTCACTATCCTCATCTTCGTCATTTCCAGCTTCAAGTTCTTCCTTTTCAAGTTCATCTAGCCTTGCCATCATTCGTGCATATTCTTCGTCTTTGTCAAGTATATTAGTCATGTCTGCTGTAGATGAAATTGTAGAACTGGAATCTGGTGCCCCTGAAACTTCACTGAAACAACTCAGTACCTCCCCATCCCCTAGACCAACAATACACAAGAAATCAACAAACAGAACCAAAGAGAAGGTCCTACTTATGGATGATATTTTATCACTCAAGACACATAAATCAAGGAAGCAATAGTACTCCAAAATTGGTGTCATATCGAAGGTGTCTACTCGGATCAGCAATGAATATGACACAGACACCCCAAACATACACTAAGAGACCAAAATCAGTGGTGTCCATAGTGCCATGCGAAGTGTCCATA
This sequence comes from Iris macrosiphon, assembly GCA_036927795.1. Taxonomy (NCBI): domain Eukaryota; kingdom Viridiplantae; phylum Streptophyta; class Magnoliopsida; order Asparagales; family Iridaceae; genus Iris; species Iris macrosiphon. The sequence continues at coordinate 91,895,994 of JAYESA010000009.1, read as the reverse complement.
TGGTATTGGATCCTATTTGTATCCATGCAACATAGACAAAAAAAATATATGTTAAAACAATTTTTCCATGATAATTGAAAATTCATATTCATCGATACATTTATCAGAAGTCTAGAACTAAATCACTAGTACATGAGTTGCAATCTTTTGATGATAATCCTTCACAACAAAATGCTACAATGTATAGCATCATTTATATGCGTACATATAAGCGGAGTGACAAGAGTTCAAAGTTATTAATTTACCTGTGTTCACATTGACACAGGACAGGACAGGTCTTATAGGTGCAGCTATATAAGGGGTATAAACTCAATAGTCACAAAGGAACTAAGGCGGAAACAAGTTATAAGTAATAATTAGGAAATATATAAAGGAAAACTAACTTATCTAGTTCGCAGAATATCTACGAATCAAACGCAAAGTCATAAATAGATGCACTAAAGGAAGAAATAAAAAGAAGACAAAATTATGTTGAAGAGAAAGTATGATTAGGGCTTCTCTTAAATTCTTACTTTGTTCTCAACTTTCCCGTGACAATATAACCTGTTGAGATTGTTGTATATGTGTATTATTGGGAAAAAAATGAAACTGTAACCTAAATAGGACTCGAGATTTTGCCAAAAAGGTAAATCCAACCCTAATACTACTCAATAACTAGAATTCTAATTGATGCACAATAAAGGCAATACAAATCCTGAACTAAAACTCGAACTTGAAATCAACTTGGACTCGAGATGGTCCTCCATCAATCTCACCAGCTTCGAAAAATTCACCACCTGGTGAATGTGGTGATGGCATGATGAAGCCTGAAACTGGGCTGACCGCTCGGTCGTCGCAGCTACGGTGGTCTGGACTCAGATGACATAAACTCCGCAGAGGGAAGTTCTGGATTGGTTCTATTATAGTGTTGATGGAAGTTACTTTGAAGCTCCAATGCTTAGCAATTACCATAAAACTTGGACGGCCAGACTCATGCAACCAAGGAGCACCTCCAAGTTCCCCTAAACTATAACTAGTCTAGACAAAGTGGTAAGATGATACAGTTTGATACGGGGAACTGCATTCATCTCTATGGCACATTAAGACAGAGAGTGAAAACGAAAGACTTCCTTATAGCTGCTGATAAACTAGCGCTCCATAAAATTCAATAAACATAAGACAACAACAAAAATTCCCTAAGGCTTGTTTGGTTGCATGAAATTGGAAGTCCAGGAATCTGATTTCCAACTTTTTGCCAAAAGTATGCCATTCATTTACTGGGAATTTGGAATTAGAACTCCAGTAACACGTCTAAATACTATTTTTTTTCTTACAAAGTAGAGCAACGGACTTTTCTACAAAATGTGGGAAAACTAAGTCCTTGAATATAATGGATACGTCCTAATATTGGGTGGCCCCACATGGATACCTCGCAAGCTTCCAAAAACTAAAAGGAGACGAACATCTTTGCATCCCTACCATAAAAAGCAATGTTTCACATCCAGAAATGCGAATAGTTCAAGGATACCAAATCAAAGGGGTCCTGACCAAGGCAAAATTTCAAGGAGCAATGCGCAAAGTATTCACCACAACCTGAGGCATCTTTCGCTGGACTTGGAATAAGAGAACAGGTATGAAAAAATATGACCATTATATCTTACTAGATAACGTCCTCTTATGCAGAGTGAAATCTCACAGAGGGTATTCACTGAGAATCTATTGCTTACTTAATAGAGTGATCTTAGGTTCTTATGTTACACAACAGATAAGCCTAATGCCAATGGTTGCAATTGACAAAGTACGGGGTGCAACCTTGCAACCTTCCAAAAACTAAAAGGAGATATCCATCTGTGCATCCCCTACATAAAGAGCAATTGTTTCACATCCAGAAGTCTGAATACTTCAAGGTAGGAAGTAGCATACCAAGTCAAAGGAGTCCTGACCAAGGCAAAATTTCAAAGAGCAGTATTCAACACAGCCCAAGAGGCCTCTTTCGCTGGAATTGGAATCAGAACAAGCTGACCATTTTATTATGTAACTTCCTCTTATGCAGATTGAAATCTCACAGATGGTGTCACTGAGAATCTATAGATGAACTGAATAGAGTGATCTTAGGTTCTTATGTTGCACAATCAGAAGAGCCTCACGCAGGAATGGTTGCAATTGACAAATTATGGGTAGCAAACTCATATGCATAGTTTAAGTCCAATAGATAGGCACATAACTTGAACCTTTCCCAATGAAGTGATTAATGGACCTTCCAATTTAGAAACCCACTCACCACTGTGCTAACATTAATCTAAACAAGACAAATAGAGAAGTACAGATTATCTGGCAATATATAATACAAGAATAAAAATATATATATCTTGCTACATAATTTGTCCTCCCGTTGTTGTCTCTGCTGCTGCTGTTATTGATGTTCCTGTATATATGTTTTGACAATTTATGGTGCGAACAGTGAAGCATGTGAACCTACTGATTTCAGTCCATGCACATTTGAAGTCTGTATAAAAATATCCAATTGAGTAAATTTAAAACATATGCTGCCAACCATTAGCCAGACCCAAAAAATATTTGCAACAAGGCTTTCTTGTTGTTGTTACAGTTTTCAGTTTGCAGCTCATTGGAACAGTTCCAGTCAATATCACGATATCAACCAATTCTAGCTCACCTACTGTACTATAATTATGGGTCCTGCCCTCCATTTAATCATGACATAAGACATGAATAAACAACTCGTAAAGACATAATATAACTGGACTGAGATATAAGACAGAATTTCGTGAAATTATATGTTATCAGATTATTGCTTGTAAATTAAAAGCTATGGAACAACCGACATCATATGCAACAGGAGCTTTCAGAAGGTACCTGATACATACTCATTAATTTGAGGTTCTTCAACATATTCCTCTCTTATTTCAACAAGACCCTCCTGTTCAAAAGCAAGAGAATGAACTTCTAAGCCAATAAAATTGGAACCAGAACTTTACATCAAACCACTTGAAGTAGTATACTCTAATTGCATTAGGTTGTGAACAACAGTGAATGTTGTAAAATGATAAAATAGGTTTAATATACCAAGATAAGGATGGAAGCACGAGTGTGACAATAAAGGTAAAAGGTGGAAATAAAGCATAGAAATGGGAGTACCAGATCCTCAAGAACTATCCATATCATATTACAGCACATCAACAAAATTTGATTCAAAGTTAAAGCATTGACATTCATCATGCCCATTTGGTTGCAAGTAGAAGAATCCAAACGAAATGCTTGTGAAAATCAATAATATATTGCCAGCTCAAATCAAGAAGTATTAAACCAAAAAAAAGGTATATTTGAAATTCGATATATGCATATCAAGACTGGTGAACTACTTCCCCACAGAAACTAAACTCTGCATAGGAATAACATAGATCATTCATCATCAGATCCACCATTATGCAAACTTTTCCTATTGAAACATGTCATAATTTAGAATGGCTGAAAATTCCGAAAGCTCCACAAGAGAATGGACCAATAGTATAACTAACTACAATGATGGCTCGAATATTTTCTGCCAATTACATGCATACTATAGGCAGTCACAGTTCAAAACAGAAGGCTAAATTGTAGCAGCTGCAAGCATAATGGTTGGTGTGGATGGACAAATCTGTTTAGCTAGAAGATTGAACAGGATTTTAATCCAATTCCTCTCCTTGGAGCCTATACTGACTAGTGAAATTGACGAAATGAGTTAAAAAGACCACATGAACATTTTGCCTGAATGAATGTTGTATTCAGTGGCAGAATGCAGATATATATTCTTCAATGTCTGTGATGGTTCTACTTGTCCGACATTTATCTAGAAGAAATTGACTCAACAACAACCAACATTTGAATATTTATTTTAAAACTTAATTCATTTGATTAGCTACAACTAAAAAAAAAGCTTCAACACTAGAGTTTCTACCTTGTCAATTGCCACTCCCCAAAGTGGTGAAGGGAAGGTCATATTTGGTAAAATAAAATAATTATATTAAAAAAATAAGGTGAATTGCCAACCAATAAGTAACAACAATCTAAAGAGAGAGAGAGAGAGAGTGGGTGGGTGGGGGGGTTGGGGGTGGGGGGGTGTTGGGGAGAAAAATTAGAAAATCTTCTGCATTTCAAACCAGACTGTAGGAAAGATGAGTAGCAACATATCTTAGGTAAACTTTGGCCTGTTCCTAAAGCAAGCATGTTATTAGCCGTTATATTTAGGTTTCAAATACATAATCTGGATAAATGCTTCCCGAAAATTGTGTCTGTTTACACGGGCATATTATTAGAATTTGGAACTCTCAAACCAGCATGACTGTTGTCATTTGAACTGGAATTTGACTCTGGCACACCCTTTCTCCAAGGTGAAGATCATGATGAAGTTAGCAGTAAAAAAGGTACGTAACAAAATGGAAGGATCTTATGGTTTTCTAAAACCAAGAAGCAACTTGGTGATCCCCAAAATGGCACCAGTTCCCTAAAGTGGGACAACAAAAATCACTTACAAAGGAAGGAAAATCTCAAAAAGATGAGTCACACTACAACAAATAGTTAGAAGAAGAATGAGACAAAAAACAAAGATTAGTCAAGAACTTAAAAATGGGATCCCATAAGTTATTTGGCCAAGTCCAATACTACTCCCTCATAGATTAGCCCTTTGTCATCTCATTTAGCGGTGCCGAGCTTTATGCGACACCCCGTGCTCGAGCTCACCTCTTCATGGAAAAATAAAGTCGAGCTAAGTTCGAGCTTTCAGACGAGTCTAAAATTAAATGCAAACTAAACTCATATTACACAGACTAGTATACCGACAATACGATGTTCTATGTAGTATGTTCAAAAATGGACACTAATGTCAAGCATACAATCCCTAACACTCAATCAGGTCTAGGCATAGGTCCACGACACTACCACCACTAAGTCTAGAAACACTACTCACACTAACTAATATCATACTCAAGCAAGAACACAATCAGGCTAGCATGTGCAAGCTACGACATGCAAATGAGCAAGTAACAAACAAGTTAAGCTACCAAACCAGTATGCTATATCCGTATACTTGTCTTAATCGACTCCACAACTCATTTATGTGCCTACTAAAGCCTACCTTGGCATTTGTGAATTGTTATTGGATCTGGTCTGATATCCTTCAAGGCCTTTAACGGGCATAACCCTGTCGATCACCACACCCAGCCGAAATAAAAAAATGAGTGCAAATAAGTTGGCAACGACATGGTTTATGAGGTTGTCCACATGAGAGAATAAGATTCAAAAATGGGATAAACACACTTTTTGCAGCAAAACTCAATGGGCGATGATGTATATAAATGAACTAAGAATTTGAGTTACACTCAATTATTGAACCAACACGATTGCTACGCAGGTTGATGCCCCAGGGAAAAAGAATGGTTCAAGAAATCATGTTGTCGATGATGGTTGAAGGATCCTGAACGACATTTCCACACAAATATTATCAACATAGAAATGGCATCGTGTCGTAGAATAACTCAGACAGTAGTATTGAATGGGAAGGGTAGTCACTAGACGTATGGACTACTTTTACACTTTCTTTTTTACATGATGACCGCTAGCGACTCGGATGAGAGCTACTTCTTACTTGTTACCCCATATACATAATAGCCGCTAGTGGCTCAGATGAGCACCACTTAGAGGCCGTTTATCCCTAGTCGGAGAATCCATACGTACAAACGATATCCTCAATTACATATCACTTAGTTGTTTTAGCATTAGTCATACCCTGACCTGATGCTTAAGGTGTGTGTTCTATTTATTATTTTACGTTCTGGCATGCTATTATGTATCTTGTTACGTCCTTCTGATGACCTGATTCTCCTCTAGTTAGGTGAGCAACTCGCAATCACAAGAAAATCAATTATGGACAGTCGGTAAAGTGGGCTCGCATGCGGTACACAATTCAACCGTCCAAATTATTCTAAACAGAGAGACGAAGATTTGGCGTTGGTTTGAGGTCGATCGAAGTTAGGGCTCTTGAAAGTCACAAGAGTTGTTGCATACACATTGGACGCAACCTACTATTATGATGCAAATCCACAATCAAACGTTGTCGTGGTCGCATCAAATTCTCCATGGTTGAAGTAGAACATGCCACGAACGCAGAGGTGAAGTCGGGGTCGTGATTTTGATGGTCGGATTTTGAGTGGCGAGCGAACAAAGTTGCTGGTACGAATACGTTGGTTGTATCCTGTTTAGCAAGATAGAGGGGCTTCTTGCTCCGTGTAGGGTTGTCATGAAGGGTTGTGGGTAGGTTCGGATGGTAGAGAATTGAGATACGAAGGAGATGGTGGCAGACGCGTGTCAATCAGAGATTTATACGATATCAGACACGGCCAGGACACAACCGCTGACATGATCGCCTATGGATCGGGCTGGTAACAGCACAGGAACTTGTACTCCTTCACATTGAGATCTGTCAGTCCAGATCCTAGTGGGAGGACATCCCCACCGACGTAGTCTCGATCAAGTGATCGATCGAGATGGTGGAGGAGGAGAATTATGTGGATATCGACATTAGGGTTAGGGTTTGGGAAGAGGATGAGAAAAGATCGAGATGACTTTGTTTATTTCTCTCAACAACCTTCATTTTTTTCCTTTTGTTGTTACTCTTAAATTTTCTTTTGTCTAATTTTGGTTAAAGTTAGGGAGTTTCACATTAGAATCTAGGGGTATTTTTTCCATAACTATATAGTACTAGTACTAAAGTGCTGAGCACTATATAGTGCTAGCACTTTAAAATGTAAATATTTTTGTTTTTCATAATTATATAGTGTACTTTAAAGTGTATCTATGCATTTGTCATTGTGAATTTGTGTTTAAAATGATGCCATGGTATTTGAGGGCAAAATAGATAATTCATATATTAATAATGCACTTTAAAGTCATGAAAAGACAAACAACACCATTCTAGATATTACTTGATTTGGCCTTCGAGATTAGTTGTAGTTCCATTTACCTTCGTAAATGTCTAAATTGAAGCATGCTTTTGTCGAGGGTAAGGAAGAGATGTTTTTACCTGGGAATAAGATCTTGTGATATGGAGTAGGATAAGAAATTAAGAAGACAAGATGGGTATGTGAAGTGATAAATTGACTCTAACCATAGACTTAATGATCATGAAAAATTACAATATGAGTATTTATGATTTTCCAACTATTAGATTGTGAATTCTTAGAAAGTTTATAAATTTGGGAATTGATTACTATTTCTATGTAAATAGGCTTCAAATTTGAATAGTGATTGAGAACTCTTTGGTAACATAGATATTATGAAGAACTTGTTAGGAGTATAAATTTGAATGGTAGTAATACTCAAACAATCCTATCTACAAACCTAACTATTATTATCTTCCAAAAGAAACAAAAGCATATGTTTCGATCCGTGTGCAGGGAAGGCCATGACATTATACAAAGACACCATACTAAGGCATATTCGCATACAATGAATATCCTTTCATTAAAATATAGGCTTGAAATTTAGGTTTCATTTCATGCCCCCGTGCTCATATCCTGCACGTCCCAAAAGTCCCAAGTATCTGAAACCTAAGAACTTCAAAGTTATCGGTAGCTCGTCACTAAACCTAGCGTAATTCAATTTGAATCCGCAACTAACCTAAATTTAGGTAATATTGCACTTGACGGTTTTTAGATCAAGAATTTGGTTCCCGAAATTTCGAAATATATCGGCAAAGTTTCCTTTGTATTTTTTTGATCTGAAAAAACATGTCATACATAATATACAACACGGAGCAACCCGTCGTAGAATTGACATCAATTAACCCTTAGGTGGTTCTCAAACCAGAATTCATAAACAGATAATAATATATCACACATTATGAATTGCAGGATAAAAGTACAAGAATTTTATCCAGGAATGCTTACCTCGCTACATCGAGCTAAAGCGTGTAATGCTCACCCCCCCCCCCCCCCCCACCCACCCACCCACCCACATAAAACATAAAGAAGAAAACTTCAATCACATCTTTAGTTCTTCCTTCCAAGTTGCGGCCTTACTAATACAAATATCAAAATCTGGGGATACTAGAAACCTTGTATAATAAATAGTAGCCATAAAGGCATAAACATTAGGTGTAACAAAGACGATCTTTCTAAAGATTACCATATCAAGTATAAAGTTAATGAACAATGGGCTTCAAAATCAACACATTAGAATAAACTGTACAAATATTAAATTTAGATAGGAGTTTTTTTTTTTACATCCAACTTCTATTCTATGACCAGATGCTACCTAACCTCCAACGGCAATAGTATAAAGTAAAAACTATAATAAGCAATATAATCCTACTACTCAAAAGACATCATCTTTCTTGACATGTTACCTTCCTAGTCAAACTATTGTCGTCCTGACACTCATCACATTAGCTACTTACTGTTCAAACTTTTATAGCTAAGGCACAAAAGGATAGATATAAATTAATAAGCATCAAGAACAGATATATTAGAAAATCTTAGGAAGTTATACAAAGTATCATAAAATAGCAAAAGGGCAATACTTTAGCCTCGGCAGCAGTTGAATCGAAAAACTTTGCCTCTGTTTCTAAATCCATCATGCTCGCCTTCAGAGCCTCCATTTGGCCTTCCAAAGACTTCTCCCTTCTCTTCAGAATATCTACTGTTTGCTTTGAGCTCCTCTCTGCATAGTACCCATCTCCTAATAGCACCTAAAACCCTACAAACCCTAGTAAAAGGTACAGAGTAAAATTGAAGAGGTCGGTGAGAACGAGACAAAAAGCAACTGTTACCAAAAACTCATTGGTATGGATAAGCCGGCCAGGGAAGAACGCTGCACTCCCAAATGGAACCTGTTTAAAAACCAAAAATTTACAAATTCAATCATTTAGGGGGATTTTCAATAAAAAAAACTCAACTGTACTCTACTCTAGTTACTAAAGCAATTTTGATGAAAACTGATGTCCTCCCACTTAAATACCATTACATTTTTTTTATAACCAGATACGCCCCAAACTTTTTGACATATTCAAATTAAGCAACACATGAACACTTAAAGTGGTGTTTGTGTTCGTATTGCTAGCAAAACAAACATCCAAAACAGTGCCATGTCCATATCACCTAGTCTGTTTTATGTCATGTCGTATTTATGTCCGTTGAAAAATAGATCATTAACCTCTGTCAAAATCCATTTATCATGTGTCTGGCATGTGAATTAACCTTTGTCAAAATTCATTTATCATGTGACTGATGTGACCATTTTCAATAGTTTTGTCCTCATCAAGAAATGTTTCATGAACTTCTAAATCTTCAATAGGATGACCCATCTTTCACAAACTTCCGTTAACAATGTTCGGTAGCAGAGTGCAAAATGAAAATGAAAGTATATTTGATTCTTTTTTATCTATGGGGTACTAGTTTGTAGCAAAATCACACTTTATCTGGGATTAATTTGGCAGAAAAGAAAAAAAAATTCAGTTCATAAGAAAAATTAGGCACAAGGTCAAAATAGCTCAAAAGAGTATAAAGTAAAAAAAAACTAACAAGATGCTAGACTTAGCTTGATTTCATCATGATTTCACTCGATTGTGAAATCACTTACAATAGGGTTTAGTTAAATTTCGTGATTCTGAAATCTACGAAAATCAGGTGTAGTAAAACTGAAATATTGGTTCACGGATTTGTGAATCACCAGAATCTTTAAAATTTGGGTGTAGTCAAAAATGAAGATTTTCAAATCAAGCAAAATTGGGTGCAGTGAGAAATCGAGTGGATTTCAGGTAGATTCGATTTGGGCTGATTTGAGCTTGATTTGGAGGCTCATAAAAGTATTTTATGGCCAACCAAAATAAAGCAAAACTTGCCTGATTTTAAAACTCACTCTTTATTTGGACGTCCCATGCTTATTTGATAAAAGAATATGCATTGCTTATACTTTTTAAATTTAACACATACATCATCTGTGGTCATTTCTCCCCTCTACTAAGCACTTGGCCACGCTCAGTATCACTCTCGACTTGGTCTTGTGCAAGGAGGCTCGTCTCCTAAGCTTGTTTTTGGCTGGCCCGCACAGAAACAAATGCAACCTATATATATATATATATATATATATATATATATATATATATGGAGGGGATATTGCATCAAGGGTTATTGCAACAATTATTGCACCAAGCAATCTCAGCGACACATTTTTTTTAAATGTGTGGCACCTACTTTATGGGATAATTTATAACCACATGATTCAAATAAATGTGTGGTTGAGATTGTTTGGTATAATAATTGTTGTGATAATTTGATGCAATATCCCGCCCCATATATATATATATATATATATATATGTGTGTGTGTGTGTGTGTGTGTGTGTGAGAAGTTTAAGAGAAAAAGAAAGGAGGAGAAGAGAGAAAATAAGAAAAGAAAGTACAAGAGTTGATCCCTATGTTGCACCTCATGCGTATTTATATTAATATACATGATGATAAATATACCCACAACTAGTTAATTGTACCCACATAACAATAACTCTAACACCCTCTCTCATGCTGGAGCATAGAGATCGCACATGCACAGCTTGCTAAATAAATAAATAAAAATAGACCACAAACAAGTGGTTTGGTGAGGATATTACCTAACTAATCCTCAGATCGAACATATGGAGTGACAATCTCTTTTTTCAGCAATAAATCACGAACAAATGGCAATCAACCTCGATATGCTTAATGCGTTCATGAAACACTAGGTTACTTGCGATGAAAATTGTCGATTTGTTGTCACGATACATCTCCATAGGGATAGAAATCATAGTTCTCATTTCATGAAGAAGAAACTGCACCCACATCATCTCTAAAGCTCTAAGAGCCATCGCACAGTACTAGACCTATGCATTAGAACAAGCAACAACATTCAGCTTCTTACTATGTTACGTAACATCACAAGATTGCCATCCACAAATGTATAATAGCTAAAAATATACCACCTAATATGTGACTGTCTGCCCAATCAGCATCACTAAACTCCGTCACTGTGAGAAACTGGAAAGGTTTGTACAACAAACTCTTTCTAGGTGAATCCTTCAAGTATCGTAGAATGCAAGAGATAGTCTCCCAATGTGGTTGCCAAGGGACATGCACAAACTCACTAACTACTCCAATTACATAAGTGATGTCCAGTCGTGTGGTTCATTGTGAATAACAGTAAAAAGATAATCACCACCACCACCACCAATATTATAAACCTTGTCAGAAGATTCAGTCTCTGCCATATTTTCAGATGCAACAGAAAGACGAGATCTATGGAACCCTAGATCTCACAATGAACCACAACCTACAACGAACAACCAACGGAGATCAATAGAAATCATAGATCTCACAACCAACAACGACTATCGACCACGAACACGAGACCTGTAGAAACCCTAGATCTACAACGACAAACGACGACGAACAAAAACGGACGAAAAACTCAACCATCAAAGTACAGAATATTTATTGTACAGAAAATATTTTTAAATAAATTAACTATAACGATACTATTTAAAAAAAAATTGAACCGACGATAGAAATCGCCATTGGAGAAGGCAAAAATCGTGAATGTCAAATTCTCACCAACACAGTTGGCGAAAATTTGGACTTGTTCAAAAATCGAGAATGTCAAATTTTCGCCAACTGAGTTGGCAAAAATTCAGCACTTTGACCCGCGGGTGGGTGGGTGAGGGTTGGTTCGGTTTGGTTCGATTTTAATGTTTGAGTAATGGTTTTTTTTAATTAGTTTTTTTCTTTTGAAAAATGAGTGGTTTGGTTTAGTTTTATTTAGGTTTAGTTCTTTAAAAAAAAATGTTCTAACAATAATTTTTTTAAATAAATTAGAAAAAAACGAAATTTAACATCAAAAAAAAATATGCTATCATTGAACATCCAAAAATTTAAAAAAATTCTACCGTAAAAAAATTACGTTTGTCGTCGATCATACTTCGAACGGCCATAACTATTTGTTCGAAAATCGTTTTTCGTCAAACAATAGGTCGATTTGTATCTTTTCGACGAGAGTAACACAATTCATGTAGAAAAAAATTCATCTAAAACAAGACGCATATGTTACAGGCAAAAGTATAAAATTTAAAAGTATCATAACTTTTGACTGGGAGATCGAAACGAAATACAGCTTGTGCCAAAATGATCGTAATGAAAAGTACTATGGAATAAACCGTTTCACCGTTTGACGGACTTTGAAAAATTTTAGAATCGTCCAAAAATGATGTTTCGACCTCCAAATTTTGCTTTCGGATTTTTTACGGTGTTTCAATGTTAACGAGTAAAAATTGATGTCTCCAAACCCTCATACGTTATCATATAATATATCAGTGTGAATATGATTAAAAATGGGACAAAAATATATTTTTTATTTTTTTGTGATATCTATTTTGATATCTATTTTAATTATGATTTCTCAAAATATATGTTTTAAATTTTGAATATGTGTTTAGTTAGATATCTTGTAGTTAGTTTAAATATAATTTAAATTTTGAATATATTATTATCCATAATAAATTTCAAATATGTCCTTAGAAAATTATATTTTGAATGATACTAGATGTGGTATCTAATATTTGAAAAAATATTTTAGTTAATTTTAAATTGTCTTTAGAAAATCTATAAGTGTCTTTTTTTTCAAAAAAATCTATATCGTAATTAAAAAAATATTTGATATCGTAATTGTCTTTTATAGTTATGGTATCAAATTAAAAAAAATAACAAATAAATAATTACGTTATAACATACAACATTTAAAAAATAACACATATTCAAAATTTAAAACATATATTTATGAGAAAATCATAACTAAAATAGATATCACAATTTAACAAATAACCAACAAATAAAAAAAAACCAACAAGAAAACCTAAAAAAAACCAAATAAACCATTTGTCATATTTTAGCCATCTCGGATGGCTAAAATTTGACAAATATAATATATATATATATATATATATATATATATATATATATTCGCCATCTAGGACGGCAAAAATTTGACAAAATATAAAAAAAAATATTTTTTTTATTTTCGCCATCTGGGATGGCGAAAAATTGACAAATATAAAAAAAATTATATTTTCTCCATCTGGGAAGGCGAAAGCTTTCGTTACTTTAAATATTTCCAAAATAGTTCCGTTTTTGTTTATTTATTTAAAAAAAAATGTACAGCAAATTTTCTGATCAAACAATGCCCCAAAAAATCAGAGATGTTGTCCCAAACTCCCGTCGAACTCACCGTCGAGTTCGATCGACGACAACGTGTATGAGATTTGGAGTACCTTCAAGTTGCTCTGATACCAAATGAAGTTTGAAAAGGAGAGAAAGAGAAGAGAAGAAGAAGAGAGAAAATGAGAAAATAAGAAAAGAGAGTGCAAGAGCTTAATCCTAGGTTACACCACATGTGTATTTATTTTAATATGCATGATAATAAATACATCCACAACTACTTCACTGTACCTACATAAGCTAAAAGAGAGAGAAAGGAATGGAGTTGATCAAAAGTAAAAGTTAGAAGAAGAAAAAAAAACTTGCTTTATGTCGCACACACAAAATCTGGACGATGTCAACAGCACAAGTGTCATCCTTGCCTCGGTGGATTTGGGAGTTGTGTGTCTGTGTGTGTGTGTGTACTTAGACATTTTATATGTATATATGTACTTTAATACTTTGTTTATTTGATGTGTCAAGATGGAGTAAGCAACATGCTAATTCTCAAGATTTTGGGTGTGGATGAGCTTCCTAATCACCTACGTGAGAGTAAGCTGTAAGCATATGCAATGTCTGCTAAATTTCTCTATCTAAGAAAGAAAAGGGAGAAATGATGAAACAAGCCACTTAATTATTCAAGTTTGTTTTCTCTAGTTATTCCTTGCTATTTCAATTATTTTGGTATAACATAAGTTCGTCCATTGATAATTCAAAGATGATTAAAATCAGTCATCCAAATGTAAGTTTGGAAATCAGGGTAAAATCAGAAGTTAACTTGGGCAAATCAGTATGAAATCAGACAAATCAGGATAAAATCATGACAGACAATAAATTCAGGCCAAAATCAGGTTTCTACACCCCCTTAACAGTTGTGGCTTTTAAAAGAACCTCTTGTTTTGGAAGGGGAATACTTGAAACTTTATTCATAAAATCCGTGAATCATTCGTTAATATTTATGAACAACTTACAAACAATTTGTAGAAATGGAGATACTTAAAACCCCTATAATTATGAACAACCTTAGAGGCCCTTTCTTGATTCCCCACTAATAGAACTATGATACCTAAAACCCCCAATTTTATAGAAACGGAGATACTTTTCTCTGCTGCATACCATAACCATTTACAAAACAACAGAACAACGCTAGGATGCACCGGCACTCCAAAAATAGGTATCGTGTCCTGTCGGACACATATCAGACACACAAAAACACCGAAACTACACTAGGACACACCAAAGCCAATGCAGTGTCAGAGCAAGAAATATGTTAATTAAACCCCCTGAGTGGTGAAATTTGAAAGGAGGAGCATCAGTACCATGATTTCGTGGGAGGTTCTGTCGGGGAGGTGGCGGACGAGCTTGACGAGAGCGGAGTTTTCGGCTGCGAAGCCCCGGACGCGGTCGAGCTCCTCCCCGCGCTCGGAGATGGCCGCCTGGACCCGCCTCGACGCCTTCTCCGTCTCCTCGGGAGGGAAGAGAGACCCCAGGGGGGTGACGTTACCGCTACCAGGGTTTGATTCCGCCATGTCCAAGAAAAAGAAGAAGGAAAATGAGAAAGAGGTTGCGGGAGGAGGAGAGCGGGAGTAAGAGAGAGAGAGAGGTACAGAGGAATCCGATAGTAGGGTTTCAAATGGAGCCGGGTCCGGAGCCGTACCGGACATGCCCAAACCAAACAAAACCAGGAGGATTTGGAGGCAAACTGTGGTTATTTATTTTTATTTTCACTAATTAGAAGTGTTATATTATTAGAAAAGCTCGCTTGGTCATCTAGAAGAGATATAAGATCCGGTCGAACGACAGAAAATCAGTGGATCGAGTTACGTTAAAAGACAGTAGGTCCAAATATATGCAATATAGTGTGCACAAAATCTCGAACATTAACGTTATGCCAAAAATTCAAAAAAATAAAACCATACTCCAATTATTAAGTTTGGAGTCTACTTGATTAATATTAGCACACAATGGTACACTTCAAATAAATACTCCAAATTAATTTACACTTTTTTCTCCTTATGTTTCCTCTTTATTTTGAAAATTTATAAAGGTACAACAAAAGCTGATCAGGACTGGCCCAAACTTGAACTGCCAAATTTTTAACAGTTCTATCTAACTACATATAGGACTATCAAATTTTTGACAGTCCTAACTGCATATAGGACTGTAAAAATTTTGACAATCAAAACTAAAAAAAATGGACCAATTCCGATCAACTTTTGTAGTCTCTTTATAAATTTTGACAGTCCTAACTACATATAGGACTCTGAAAATTTTGACAGTCAAAGCTAAAAAAATTTGAACAAATTTCGATCAACTTTTGTAGTCTCTTTATAAAAAAAATTTCTTTTTTTTTTTCTATGTTTGTTAAAAAAAATTCTCCCTATTTTTCTTTTTGATTTCGTCCCCTTATTTTTACTTCCGAAGAGTCTCAAATTAAATTACCTCCGGAAGCCGATCGACATGCTCGAATATGAGAAGCATTTCCCTTTGAACCACATGTTGCATGCGTTCCATGTTGCTCAAGTCCCACTTGAACATGCAATAAAGAATTCCTTAAATAAGGGCTAACCAATAGTTTTGACGACGATAATGTCTCGTAAGCTCAATAAACTCAGTGCATAATTTTTTATCTTTCATGGCTTTTTAGACACCCTTTGAATTAGTTATTGTACATAAAATAAAATAAAAATTACTTGGGTGCATAATTTTTATACTTCCATGACAAATCTTTCTGTTTGGCCTTTTCAAATGAATTTTATGGAAAAATATTTTATCCTACAACAAAAAAAATTGAAAAATATTTTTATGCTGGAACAGGCTGTGAAAGAATTAGAAGAGACCGAGCAACCTAGGGTCAATAATCATATGTTCATAAATCGTGATCATGTGAAAGCACACGACGACCTTATCAAAAATATTTCGTGGTGAATGTTATTTTCATACCACGTATGTTTCGACGTTGGATTCAAATGCAAAAGGAGTTGTTCCACCGGATTCGTGCTGACTTAAGAAGAAACTCAACCATATTTTAAGTTGAAATATGATTGTGTTGGCAAACCATGATTCTTAACCATCCAAAAGATGACAGACGCCTTACAAATTCTTGCCTATAGCAGCCCAATAGATCGTGAGGATGATGTTGTTATGATTGCGGAGACGACTACCACGGAAACTATTTCTTTATTTTGCAAAGCTATTGTTGACATCTACTCCAAACAATACTTACGAGCTCCCAATGAAAGAGACCTCACTCGACTATTAAAGGAAAATAAGACTCGTGGTTCCTGAATGATCATTTCTTTAGATTATATGCATTAGAAATGGCGTAATTGTCCTATTGGTTGGCATGGTCAATTTGTTGGACACATTGGTAGGCCAACACTAATTCTTGAAATTGTCGCATCTCAGGATCTTTGGATTTGGAATTCGTTCTTTGGCACACCAGGGACATACAACGATATATCTGTGTTGGATCACTCACACCTATTTGACATGTTCATTCAATGTCAAACTCCACACATCCCATATGAAGTAAATTGTAGTGTGTACAACATGTCGTACAATCTCACTAATTGCATCTACCCGCACTATGCCACATTGATCCAGACAATTAAACGTCCTCGAACTAAAATTGAGAAACATTTTGCAAACAAAATAAGAGGCGGCACGAAAGGACATAGAGAGGGCATTCAGAGTGTTGCAGCAAGATGGGCGATCACCCAAGGACCGGTAAAATTTTCGGATGAAGATACTTTAAATAATATTATAAAGTGTTTCATCATACTACACTATATAATAATTGAAGATGAGCAACATATTGGAATTGAACCGTGACAACCAATTCCCGGTGAGATTCTTCCACAAGAATTACTTGAGCATGAAGCAAAAGTATTTGGAGGCTTTATTCATTTACGAATGCAACGAGTATGAGATAGATCAGTTAACGACGGGCTTAGGCGCGACTTAATGGAACATTTTGGACAATTTTTGGAGGAAAACGACAACAACATATCCATGAGTCACGTCTCGCTCCCAGAATACTCAAGAAATACGAGGACTGATATGGCCAAACACACCTTACAGAATACCGAAGTAAGTCGCAATGTGCTAAGGTTGTCTAGAAGACATATGGGTAGACTCTAGCATGCTATGACGTCGGTCCTAAGGCCGACAAATCTTAGTATCTCTATCCATCAACAACAATTACAAGAGTATAGCATACATGAAAGTAAAGAGGCATCCTAAATTATATGTCGCATATGATCATGAAGCTAATAAATACAAAATACTGCACTAGCAGAGTATAATTATACATGATCAAATATACCAGCCATGGTCTAATATACACATCATGTTGACCGACAGAGAAGTGATCTCAAAATAAGGGGCTAACATTGCCTCTTGCTAAAATATCACAAAATAAAATAACACTACGAGGGGTGGAAGAAGAAAACCCACTCGCGAGCTTCAGCCGCAGTCCTACGAGTGTGAGCCATCTTGCTGGAAGTGCGGTAGATCCTGGTTCTCCTCAGGATAATCTGGCCATACAAAATCAGTGGGGTCAGAACCCCAAGCAACAAGTACCACAAAGATGCTCAAGGTGATATACCAAACATATCACAACATACAACAGAAAAGTGACATAAAATAAATGTAGATAGAGACTTGTATGGTACCAATGTACTTGTCTAAAAATATATACTTGAAGAACTAATAAAAAGTGCTATAAAGGAAAGTAAGGCGACGGGCGGCACTCTAACCACGCATCGAGAGAAATAAAACTAGAAGAGCAAGCTATAATGAAAGTAACATCATTCATTGTACGACCAAACAGCTCTACGGCTTGCTACGATTAACTAGTTAGGGTTGTCACATGCCTTAATTACTAAATGCATGTTTTAAGAATATTGCTACCACCGGCACTACAGTCAACCGGATGGCCAAGGGTACGCTTGTTGGGTAACTGAAATGCACATCAACATCACTACAACATAACATATTACTTGTCATAAACTTAAATTTGAACTTGTAAGCATAAACTTAAACTTGTGATCATAAACTTACCTTATAAACATAAACTTGTCTTGTAATATAAACTTACATATAAACTTGTCTTGTAAGTGTCGCAGCACGCGTAAACTTGGTCAGTCATGGAGCCCTTGCCTAGCAGGGTTGGTCCATGCTGCATTGGGCCCTTAGAGATCGGGATAGTCGGTAGCGTAATATTCTTTCCTCCCAATGATCTAGGTAAATCTTATCTTGTTTAATCATTACTAAATTATTTTGAGTTCTCGCATTGTGGACACTTGAGAACTCCCTAGAATAACGAGTTACGAGTACGAGCTTTTCACGAGATATTATATTCGCGACACGCAATACATTGGGCAATACTCACACTCGATTGTCCGATGCCAAATGCAATAAATTTTTATACACAAATATTTTTACGGTGTCGTGAGGATTATAAACTTTATTTTCTTCATAAAAAACTTTATTTTAACTCTAAATCAAGTGAATCAAAAGCCAAAATGCTCGAAATGAAGTGTTGTATCCACCACAAAAAATATTTTTCTAAATTATCAAGTTTTAGTAGATCAAAACCATAAAAAATATAGGAGACCCATGAAAACCCTAAACTTCAAATTTAGATCTACTCAAATATATTCATCAAAATCCAAAACTCCAAGAACTAAATATGATCAGGAACTCAATGAGAACATTTTCCATCAAATATATTCTTAAAACAACATATATGTATAAAATCCAAAAATTAGGGCTTTACCATTTAGCAAGATGTACTTGCCTTGGGTGGCTCATAGCCTCTACCTCTCACGGTCCAAGTCACAACAACTTCTTTCTAGGATTAGGGTTTGGCTAGAGGGAGCTTAAGGGAGAGGAGGAAGAAGGAAGCAAGAAGAGTAAAATGAGAAAATGAGTGAGGAGATAGAAAATACTCATATATATACTAAGAGAAGAGAAATATGTTGTAGTCATGGGTTCAATCAAAAGAACCGAACCAAGTATCCATTCTACATACGGGTCCTAAACCGGGTATATGGCAATGCCAATGAGTATTCTACTAATCTCGGATAGTCTCTTTCAACAACAAAAAATAATAATAAATAAAATAACAAGAACCACTATGAGAAATACAGCATGAATATATTATCAGAAAAAATTAAATTATAGAAATTAAAGAAATACCAAATCTGGAATCGAGTGTGACATCTCTACCCTCCCTAGAAAATTTTGTCCTCAGAATTTCACCAAGGCTAGTCGAGTTAGGACACACGAGAAAGCTCAAGAAATCACATCACAAATCAAAGGATTATACTAAGCAAATAATTGAAAATAAAAGATAACTACAAAAGTAACTAATGAATAAATGCACAAAAGTAACACACAGGGAGAATGGAGGCATGTGGATGCATATACCCATGAGTCAGTTAGATAGGAACTCGTCCTCGCTTGCCTATGCTGACTCACAAAAATGGACAAGAGCCAAGCCTTGGGTAGGTCGGTACCAATGATTTTATCAAGGAAATGACTCCGATCTAGGACGTTCCTTCGTAGTCGGATCGCATGATAGACATAACGTACCACGAGATACAGAGGCAAAAGAGCGGGGCGAGGAACTCGACTTTGCTCAACGAAAGGATCAAAATGATTATCTTATTTTGAACGTGTCGAAATACGAGATCGTTCGACAAGAATCCAAGAATAAGACAAGCTAAAGAGAGTTCAAAAATCTCACCCACAATCGTAGCGCCTGCAGCTAACAACTATTCTTGGTTGTCGAATTCTTCTGCATGTGCATGCCTAGGGGCTTCTACTCTAACCTGCTGCTAATTGCGCCTTGCTTGCTGGACTTGCGCAAACTAAGCTGAACGTTGCTGCTAGAACTGCTAAGTTTGCGTCAGAAGAGGACGCTGAGCTAGTGGTCAAACTGCTAATGTTGGTTCCCTCGAGACTTCAATTACTGCCTGAGCTGGAGCTGGCAACTGTCAGACTAAGGAAGCCTCAAGGTACAAAAGTGGACATGAACAAATCATGTGGTCAGATGCCCCACATCTGAGATACTGGTCGTTGGCCCTTTTATACTGATCCCTGGTGTGCCCTGGCTTGCCTTAGTGGCTGCATCCTACTGATACAGACTGTCTGGTGGATTGTACTGAGGTTACTGTGGAGGCTGGAGGTACTGACGGACGAGGAGTTCTTACTGCTGGTGCTGGAGGTGATGACTGAATACCGATGTCTCTCATGGATGAGTGTGACCTCTTTTAGCTTTCGGTCCTTACTACTAATCTCTGGCCGGCAAGTTCTTGGGACCTAGATGCTCTGAGTATAGCATCATAGGTGGTATAATTATGGCCCACCGTAAATTACTGGAGCTCAAGATGTAACCCTTGCTCAAATCTCTTGGCTCGGTCCTCTTCGGAAGCTACCATATAGGGAGCAAATCGGCTGAGCTGCCAAAACTCGGTCGTATACTAGTCGACCGATCTTGTGTTCTGGCGGAGGTTGATGAACTGCTGTTGGAGCTGTAACTTGGCGGTGGTGTGGAAATACTTCTCCTAAAAACTCTCCTTGAACGTCCTCTAGTCAATGGGCTTTGAAAGTGACATTTCTTGTGCTGTCCACCAATCTCAAGCAAGATTTGATAATTGTAGCTTTACGATTGCTACCTTCTCATCATTTGGGGTCTTGGTTGCATCAATGATGGCCTCAAAGTCCTGGAGCCAAGAATCTACTGAAAATGTATCCTCCGTACTGAGAAACTTGGTTGGGCTCATGCAACTAACATTGGTAGCCAAGTTTTGAGCATAACGTCCACTATTCTCGAGTGCTACTATAACTCCCTAGCAAATAGTAGTGTTAGTCTGTTCTTGTCCTTGCTAAAACTGCTGGCAGAGTTGGGCCACTTGTTGCTGAAGCTGGAGTTGTTATTGTTGTTGTACCATCATCATAGCTTGGATCATATCTAACATGACCGGCGAGCCTGTCTGCCCTAGTTGTTCTAGAAGAACTAGTAGTGTTGTCTGGGTTGGCTGGGCTGACATGAACGATGGAGTGGGCTGAATTGGCCGTCCCGGCAAGACTGGTGGAGTTGATTGTGCTGGTCGGGTATGCGTGACTTACGGAGCCGGCTGATAAAAAGCTACTGATGCTTGCCCTTGGTTCAATATCGAAATCTGGCCTTGGCCTACTTCTGGATCTATTAGAATTATCGGTGCAACGGAACCCTCATAAGGAGGAGCAGGTGGGGTATCCCTAAAGGATAAGGATACAAGGATATCAACAAGGAACGAGAATAGAACAATCATGTCAATCAAGCTTGCAGTTCAAGTAGAGCGAGAAGTACAGGTTATAAGTGGAGTTCAATCGAAGAAAAATAGAGGATTGAGATTCTAACAAGATGAGTACTCCCACAAGTCTGAAAAATAGGCCTGCATGGGCCACCACTAAAACATTGTTATGCCCCGCTTCCAGAATACTGGATAAATACGAGGACTAACATATCCAACCACACCTTGTAGAATACTGAAGTAAGCCACAATGTGCTAAGGTTGTCTAGAAGATATATGGGTGGACTCTAGCATGCTATGACGTCAGTCCTAAGGCCGACAATTCCTTGTATCTCAATCCATCAACAACAATTACAAGAGTATATCATACATGAAAGTAAAGATGCATCACAAATTACATGTCACATATGATCATGAAGCTAGTGAATACAAAGTATTATACTAACATAGTATAATTATACATGATCAAATATATCAGCCATGGTCTAATATACACATCATGTTGACTGAAGTCAGAGAAGTGGTCTTAAAATAAGGGGCTAACATTGCCTCTTGCTAAAATACCACAAAATAAAATAATACTATGAGGGGTGGAAGAAGGAAACTCACTCGCAAGCTTCGGCCGCAGTCCTACGAGTGCGAGCCATCTTACTGGAAGTACGATAGATCATGTTTCTCCTCAGGGTAATCTGGCCATACAAAACTAGTGGGGTTAGAACCCCAAGCAACAAGTACCACAAAGGAGCTCAAGGTGATATACCAAACACATCACAATATACAACATAAAAGAGACATAAAATAAATGCAGATCGAGACTTGTATGGTACCAATGTACTTATCTAAAAAAATACTGGAAGAACTAATAACAAGAGCTATAAGGAAAAATAAGACGACGAGCGACAAGAGGGCATATGAACTACTCTGGATCGGGACTGCAACCCATAAACCAAACAAGGACCGTGGTTGTAGTCCTTTACCCGAGCAGAACTCTGTACTCTAACCACGCGTCGAGAGAAATAAAACTAGAAGAGATAGCTATATTGAAAGTAACATCATTCATTGCACGACCAAATAGCTCTACGGCTTGCTACGATTAACTAGCTAGGGTTGTCACATGCCTTAATTACAAAATGCATGTTTTAAGAATATTGCTACCACCGGCACTACAGTCAACCCGGATGGCCAAGGGTACGCTTGTCAGGTAACTTAAATGCACATTAAACATCACTATAACATAACTTGTTACTTGTCATAAATTTAAATTTGAACTTGTAAGCATAAACTCAAACTTGTGATCATAAACTTACCTTATAAACATAAACTTGCCTTGTAATATAAACTTATATATAAACTTGTCTTGTAAGTACCATAATATGCGTAAACTTGGTCAGTCATGGAGCCCTTGCCTAGCAGGGTTGGTCCATGCTGCATGGGGCCCTTAGAGAGATCGAGATAGCCGGTAGCACAATATTCTTCCCTCCCAATGATCTAGGTAAATCTTATATTATTTAATTATTACTAAATTATTTTGATTTCTCGAGTCGTAGACACTTGAGAACTCTCTAGAATGACGAGTCATAAGTATGAGATTTTCATGAGATATCATATTCGCGATACGGGATACATTGGGCAATACTCACACTCGAGTGCCCGATGCCAAATGCAATGAATTTTTATACACAAATATTTCTACGATGTCGTGAGGATTGTGAACTTGGACATAGACTTGTCTCGTAAACTATATGCAAAACTTGTCTAGTAATATTAACTTGTATCGATATAAGAAAGCAAGCAACAATAATCATTAAAAGGAGTTATTAAATGGACATAATTAAAAGGAACACAAGATACACACATGAATTCCTGGCAGCATGCGTCCACTAGTCGCATGGACTCACTGGTCGCATGCACCCAAGTGTTGAGTGATGGGTCATTAAATGCATATCAGAGATAGAATTGACTAAAGATGATTGATGTGACATTCCATAAAAATGCGTCAGGGAGATAAGACAAGAATCATAAAAAATGTGCAAGGGCGAAGCAGAGTTATGAGTCCATAAAGAAAAGAGGAGCATAGGGGCACTATCGCATAAGTCCGCTTGCCGCATGCTCTCTCGGCCGAATGGGTGTTTTCTTCGGACTTAAGCGAATTTATCATTTGTTTAGCGAGTGAATACACAAGGAGTTCAAGGACTTAGTTCTAGAACACTTTGTGTAGTAAATAATTATTCATCTAACAAGATGGACGCATGCTGGAAGGTATATGCGGTATGGAGTTCTGGCCACATAGCACTCAGGCCGCATAGAACTTCTGTCACATATAATTATGGTCATATGATCACTTTGTCTTCTTCAGATAACAAGTTCAGCCATGACGGAAAAGCTCCAAAAACCGAAAAATTATTTTCTTCATAAAAACTTCATTTTAACTCTGAATAAAGTGAATTAAAAGCCAAAATTCTCGAAATGAAGTGCTACATCCGTCACAAAAACTATTTTTTCTAAAATACCAAGTTTTAGTAGATCAAAGCCACAAAAAATATATGGAACCTATGAAAACCCTAAACTTTAAATTCATATCTACTTAAATATACTCATCAAAATCTAAAACTCCAAGAACTAAATATGATCAGCAAATCAATAAGAACATTTTCCATCAAATATATTTTTGAAACAATATATATGTATAAAATTCAAAAATTAAGGCTTCATCATTGAGCAAGATGTACTTGCCTTGGGTGGATCCTAGCCTCTACCTCTCACGGTCCAAGTTACAACCACTTCTTCCTAGGGTTAGGGTTTATCTAAAGGGAGCTTGAGGAAGATGAGGAAGAAGGAAGCAAGAAGAGAGAAACGAGAAGATGAGTGAGGAGAGAGAAAATACTCATATATACTAAGAGAAGAGGAAGATGGTTGAGTCATGGGTTCAATCAAACGAATCGAACCAAGTATCCATTCTATATACGGGTCCTAAACTGGGTCTATAGCAATGCCAATGGATATTCTACTGATCTCGGATAGTCTCTCTCAACAACAGAAAAATAACAATAAATAAAATGACAAAAACCAACATGAGAAATACAACATGAATACATTATCAGGAAAAATTAAATTCAAGAAATTCAAGAAATACCAAATCTGAAATCAGATGTGACAGATTATTATTTGTACTGGTATATTCTTATGTTATTTGAACTTTACATGTTATTTTGAACTAGTGTATTCTCATGCCATTTTAACTTAATAGAACTTTGCATGCTATTTGAACTTTACAACCTATCCATGAGTTATATACACGAGTAATGATATTCGTACCTCCAAATATCCCTCCAAACCATCCCTCCTTATGTGGCGGCTGACGTGACATCCTAAATAGCATTATGTGGCAGTTGACATGGTAAATTTTAACCCAAAAATTAATCACCCAAAAATTTTTAATGTTAATTTTAATATTAATTTTAATGTTAATTTTAATATTAACATTAATATTAATATTAATATTAATGCTAATGTTAATATTAATATTAATATTAAATTTAAATTTAATATTAATTTTTATGTTACTTTTAATATTAATACTAATTTTATAATTTGCTATATCAGCCACCACATTAATCATCACGCCATCTGCCACATAAGGAGGGATGGTTTAGAGAGATACTTTGGAGGTACAAATAACATTATTTGATATACATTCCACTCTTTTTACACTTTATTTGAACTTTACAACATTCTCATGCCATTTGAACTAATGGAACTTTGCATGCTAAATTTCTCTGATTGCATACCCTAAATGCAAACTTATTGGTTTTTCTGTAATTCAACTCACTTTACACTTTATTTACAATATGATCATGAAATAAGTTACTTCTCTAATGCAAATTAGATACGCATGTGGACAAATTTTTTTAACACATTCAGGAAAAATCCATAGGTAGAAAACATATTATTGACTGAAACTTTATGCGGCAGAAAAACAACAGCTCCTCACACAATGTTAATCCCTTAAAGTACAATTTCATATAGTCATGTCACTTCTTTCTAACTGCAATTAATGGTGTACATAGATACTAGAACAATGACAAGCCACAAAAAGAATTTCAACAAGTCATGAATTTTCATTATTGATGTCAAAGTGGTAGAAGGGAGAGCAACTAATTATTTACAAACATTCTCACAAAATTAAAGAAAAAATGAATTACCTCATGTTGTTTGCAAGTCATATAATTTCAGGCATGGCACACACTCCAAAATATACTATGACACACCAAGAATGGAGTTAAATCCATGACATGGTGTCAAAATCAAGTTATGTTATATAGTTTTTGTACAACATAGATTTAACTTATATATATTACCAACTTTTAATTCATGGAGCCCAACGTTATATATAAACTCAAAAACTAACTCAAAAATTGTGATTTTCTTTCTTCTTTAGAAAAAAATTAGATTCCAATCAAATATCATTAATATAAGATAAAATAATTATATATAGAGTAAATAGCCTACTAATATAGTATTCAATATAAAGTTCAAAATATTGAAGATAAAGGTTAAGAACTTCCCTAAAAGTATAGAGGGCTGGCAAAAAAAATATCAGATGAAAGTTCATAGAACATCGTAAAAAGTCCAAAGATTTTACAAATCAAAGTTTGTAAGTATGTTGTTCAATTGTTATTATTCATTTTAATTAGTACTTTTTTTTATTTTTAAGAAACTAATATTGAGAAGATCTGGTCATGACATGAATATAAAAATACATCATCATTCAGATTGCTACCTCTACCCTTGTTTCTATGAATTCTTTTCAAATAGTCCTCCATTTCGAAACATCAGCTTAAATTGTAGCCTATCTATTTCATATGCTCTTTAAACACATTCTGTCCGTAGTATTCGGTCTTTGAATTCATCCCAAATGCTCTTCCAGAATGCCTTGTGAACCTGACCATTTTCCACAATTAGGTCCTTTAAAACTCTTATCCAAGATTCACATAGTGCAACATCCTCATTCACTTTTCAGTTTGGTGCTTTTCTATTGGTCTCTTGTGTTGTCCATGTTGTAATTTGAGTTAAAGATGGTTAAGATTCAACACTTGTTAGAAATTGGGATAAATGGGATTCAAAATTGGGTACACCACCAGCTGAGGGATTGGGATTAGGAGGTTGATTTTGGGTGAGTAAGTGTTGCTGAAAATATGATACAAATGTTATAGCTTGGACAACTTACATATGTGATGGGGCAAATAAAATTTTGGTTGGCCATTGGTTAGGATACTTGAAAATGCGAAGTTTTTTATAAGAAAATGTTGTTTGTTTAAAGTTGTTGTTGTGAATAATGTTGATGTGTTGTCAGAGTGAAGGGATCCATTATTTATGTTTGTGGTGCCAAATAACCCGAAATAAAAAAAAGGTTAACAAAAACTAGGTAAAAATAAAATCTCCAGTGGAAAACAAAAGAGAGGCAACAAAATGTCATCTTTTCTAATCAAATTATAGAATTAAGGTTTAGTAGTAAGTGGATAGCTGATAGGTTATGTTCAATGATAAGTTCTTTGGTTGATGTATCACAATCTGGTTCTGTTAAAAAGATGTTGATATTTATTTATATTGTGAAAGTTCAAAACATGGTTCATATGTATGTGTCATGTGAATAAGACTGAAGGAATTTTATTATAATTAGATTTTGAAAAGGGTGTGCACAATTCCTAATTTCCCAACTTGAACAAAAACACCATCAGTAGAACAATAAACCCTAATTTTCCATCTCCCTTTGCTGGTCGTTTATGTAGGTTAAGCACAATAATAAACCCTAACTTATGTATAAAAGTTTCTTTAATACTGAGCAAACCACTTCTCTGCATCCGAGGACCAGTTTTGCTCTCGCGTTCGTTCGATTCTTTGATCGACCAACCAAAAAACGAGTCCGTATTGGAGGAATTCGAGCGGCTTGAGATCGACTCGATGCCGATGTCTTCATCAAGAGAAGGAGTTATATTCATAAAGAGAAGAGAAAAAAGATGTAGCACAAACCTTGTAGAGAAGGAGGCCTTCAGTGAGATATGGTCTTCAGCGAAGTAGCACTTGAAGAAAAAGAATTGGATAAAAGAAAGAAAGGGAAAGGGAAAGGGAAATGGTCACTACCACTTTTTCTAGGAGGGTATTTTAGTAATTTTATAATTAATTAAATATTGTGCATGTTGTATAATTATTTATTGTGTTATTCAATTATTGTTAGATGTTAGTTTATTATTTTGGACTTATGTTAGTGGACCTAACTAGTTTAGATTATATCCATGGACCAATATTTTTTAATTAGTTAGAATTGAACCCAGTTAGAAGCCCATCAATTAGGAGGATGATTAATTTAATTAAATCTATTAGACTAGAACCTTCCCCCCTTAATTATTTCTTCGTGAGAGGCCTCAAGGGGTATATTGGTCATTTTATAGTATCTTGAGGTAGGGGTCAAGGGAGGCCGGCCTATTTAAAAAAGGGAAAATTTCTCTCTCCTCTCTTTATTTCAAATCTAGATCTAGAATTTCCATCAACCAAATTCCTTCATTCCCACATCATTTTTCCACCAAATTTTTTTCCTAATTCCTTCCCAAATCACCATTGGAGGCTAGTAGAGTAAGGATCTAGAAGGAGAAAGTAAGAATCTACAAAAAAGAGCAATGATCTACAAGTTGGAGGCTTATTTCATCAAATTTTGAGGTTGTATTGGGAATCCATCTCCCAATAGGTATAATTTAGTTTTTCTTCTTTAATTAGGTCCTAAATCTGTGTTTTAATTATTAGAAACAATTCCATATGATGATACTACCCATAGGAATTGGAATTAGGTTCATATGAGACCTATAGAGGAAGTTATGGTGTATTTTGTGTCAATTTTGGAAGAATTCGAGATTGACACATGTTGTGTTTGTCAATTGGTCAATTAGACCAAATTGATATATGTTTGATTGTGTGTGGCTAGTATCATGTCCATAATTGGATATGTGTAGGTCGTATCCCAATAATTTGGTGATACGTATTGATTTTGGGATTTATTTTTCTCCGACACGGAGCTTTGTACATGTCACATTTTGACACGAATACGTAGATGTGTATTTTACTCTTCGTATTGTTTATAAATAGTATTTTAGACTTGCTTGTGTCCTTTGGGGTACGTTTGGTTGTGTGGTGGACTCGTATCGCTAGCATATCATAGATCTAGTGTGATACGGGTGCGATGCACTCCACGTGTTTATTGTATTGCATTTCTAGATTTAATGTGCATTCATAGCTACTAGTATATTAATTATCATAATATATATATATATATATATATATATATATATATATATATATATATATATATATATATATATATATATATATATGTGTGTGTGAGGTGTATACATAGATTGATATATAGGTGTCGATGGTTATATATTTATATACATAGAGGCAGTATATATATATGTGTGTATGTTATATAGATATACATATGTATATGTATGTGTTTATATATAGAGGTGTGCATATATACATGTATAGTTATATATAAGTGTTGTGCATATAGGAGTAGTTATGTGTTTGTGTGTGTGATAGGGGGGGGGGTCGGGGACCTCTAGTTTCAGTGTGAGCTAGCATTGCACAAGCCCAGCAACATCAAGCAACAGCAGCAGTTTTACAACTGACAGTGAGCAGTGAAGCAACAGCTAGGCAGCAGGGTGCGGCTAGTAGATGCATCAGTTGCAGCCATATGCAGCATAGTATGGTGCAGCAAGCATAGCAGTTCAGCTAGCAGCTAGCCTATATAAGAAGCGCTTTGCAGCAACAATAGTTCAGCACTTGCAGCAGCAATTGCAGCTTGCATCAGCCAAGGGGTCGGGCACTGCAGCAGTGGAACTGCACAGGAAGAGCAGTAACAACAGCTTTAGCAGAGGTGTCAGCAAGGTTAGGCTTGGTAGTTAAGGTATAGGTTAGCTAGTAGATGGGTTAGTGTTCAGTCAGTTTAGTATTAATGTTAGCTAGATAGTTAGTTATATGCATTGCTAGTTAATAGTTAGTTAGATAGGTGTACTAGTTAGACTTTTAGCTATGTGTAGTATTATATATAAGTATTATATGGATATGTATTATATGATGTATTAATATGTATTATATGTTGGTAGTTAATAGTTTAAATAGTTTAGTTATGTTAGTATAGTTTAGTTTATGGGTGTTAGATATCTAATAGGATTTAAATTACCTTAGGATACCAAGGTAATGTCAAGGTATTGGGTCGATACTCAAGGTATTAGTTTTGAGTATCAAGATGGGGGTGTAGTGGTGCGATACCGTATTGGTTCAAAGCCAAGGTGTCCACTTAGCAGTAGATCAGTTAGAATATTATATTGTTGATGATTATATATGCATATATATTTTTTAGTACGTATCTTGAGATATGGTATCTTAGTAATTTTTTAGTATCCTAGTTTAGCTAGTGTGGCCTAGTTTCTTAGTGTATGAACCCAATATCCTAGTGATAGACTCATGTAACCTAGAAATAGGTAGTTTGACTGTTTTAACTTAGAAATAGCTCTTTGACCTATATGTTGACTAGTTTAACTTTTTCTCATTCTGAAACCTTGTATTGATGTTATATTACATATCTAAGTCTTCGAGGCACCGTGTCAGACATCTGTGATACTATTCACTAAACTTCAGGCAAGTACATTCTCTGATAGTTTCTCATTTATGATATCCTCTATGTCTCTTGTATCTAGTATAGATATCCTTGATTTTTTGATACGATGGTTACACAGATTGGTATATCCGAATCTCGTCATGAGATGTTATTCCTTGGTATATATGGTGTATCTTGTGCAAGCCTTGTTTCCTTATTTTTCTTATATATACAGACACTAGTTCTCGGAGAGATTTTCTACCTTCCTAGAGAATCCCGTGCCATAGCGTACCATGGTTGGATCCACTATACCAGTCGGGAGGAGAGTATGTAGTGTAGATATGTGATCATATCCTCTTTGTATTAAGTCTTGTTCATTTAATAATGTTAATCATACACCACACGTATGATTAGCTAGGCCATTAATCTTGTATCAAGTTCCCAAGCCGATCACATGTTAAAGCTGGTACTCACTCACTTAGTCATTAGTATTCTTGTTCATTGCCATATTGTTCATTCTTGTATTTATTTCCAGTATTTTCTTTATTGTATATCTCTTGTATCTATTGTTGCATCTTGTATATTTACATATATTTACTGTTATATAGTTTATATCATTGATTAGAACTGCTGTTAGAGATGTACTATGCTCCTTTTCTGACTTGATATTTTTTTTTAGATGACACTGAGGAGTGGTACCCCACTCATTACGGACCTTAGGATGTTGTGGGCTTAGAGTCAGAGACACTGGCTCAGGAGGGTCTCATCCCGACTGAGACATACGACCCGGGACTTGTAGCATCTTAGTTATTCTTTTGTACTGGATTTGTCTCCAGCTTATCATTTAGTATTTCTCTGACTCATTGATGTTATTATTTGATTCATGAGTTGTATTGTGATTATCCTATTCTTTTATCATATTCGTGCGTATTTCCATCTTAGATCTGTGATTGAGTATATTGATATTATTGGTGGCTTATTATATTATTAGATAGATTATCCAAACATCGTTCTACCATCGATGTTGCGGCGTAGGCTGGGCATTGTTCCCGACTTGCATCCCTACACCGGGTGCGGGTCGTGACACATTTTTAGTGGTGGCCCATGCAGGTCTTCGAGGTCACAATTAGTGCGATTCGTAGTGGTGCTCTGAATTGAGTGCTATTACGAGCCTGTTTCAGGATATAGGATATAAGATATAGGCTATAGGCTGAGAATACTCAATCACATCTAGAAAAACTCTATTGATTCATTCAACTATTCTTCCTTGATATTGATGTTTGATCTTTAACCGTCCTTTCCTTAAATGTCTTACATTATATGCCATATTGATTATTTATTTCATTGTCTCAGGATGCCGCCTAAGACTAGATTACAGCAAGGGAGAGCAGCTTCTGAGAGGTCTGTGTCACGCCCCAGTCCCAAAATACGTAGGACTAGGAACACGTAAGCATGCCAGCAGTATGTATATGACAACTCCAATATATGGATACCATAATACACACGTACGCTGTAATATGAATATAAACTCATATGTGGTATAAATATAGTGTCACAAGTCACAGAAATACTAATCTCATCCACACAACAAGTCATAGAAAGAAATAACTAAACTATAATAATGAGTCTGAATAATCCAAAACTAATAGTCGGGTGGAGACAAATCCACTACCAATGACTATATCAATACTAACATGAGAGAGAATGATAAATCTCCAATATAAATGAGATGATGATATAAAGGTATCTGCGAAGGGATCCCTCGCTAGAGATAATCACTGATGCTCAGAAGGTAAGACCTCCTCGGAAGAGATAAGTAGTAAGTCCTGATCCGTGCTCCTGCGAATATCCATGAACATCTACACCTGAAAAAGGACCAGGTCCTCAGAGGGACGTAACAAGATACATAGAAGCAAGCCAATTTAAATACAGTAAATATGCATAATATTTAAAATATATAAGTACGCTATACAAGACAATCTATATGAATGCAAATGAGGACAACTTTTCGACGTATGGGCAAGGGTAGGCTACTCGATCTAAGCCTCACAACTCACACACCCGTCTAGAACATCAGAAATTGACATACCTCGGGGGTAGCGACCAGCGCGACTCTACAGAAATTGACATACCTCGGGGGTAGCGACCAGCGCGACACACTCCCGTAGTGTGATCTAGATACTATGGTTTACCAAAGTGGTTAAAGCCCATACGCCTACTGATTGTCCTCTCATGATACTAAGTGTCATGTGTGTGTCAATATATCTAATATATAGTAATGACTGAAAGAAACTACACATGCAATAAATATCCAAAAATACAATGAATATACAGAAATATAATAATCATGCAAACTATTGTAAGCAATTTGGCAAGGTATCTTGCCTGATCTGAAAAAGAATGAAGTCCCAACTCAAGGCGTCGTCTGATCTACCCGTCACATAAATTAAACAAGTTAGATTACAAAAGTGGGTGAATAGGTTCCTCCATTTTAATTTATTTTAATTCTGAATAAAATAACCTAAAATAGTATTTTAATCTTATTATAATCTATTTTTTTGTTAAACCCTAATTTTGGTCCAAAGAAAGTCAACTTTACGGATTTGTGATCCGTGGCACGCAAATCGAGGCAATCCATTAACCAAAAAGTCAACCGACTCAAATCCTGGATTTGTGTGTAGAATCCTATAGATTTCAATGCTACATGAACGTCGGAATCGACGGTTTTATAAAATCACAAGTCGGTAAAGAGTTATGGCCACAAGGGCGCACAGATGAAAGTTTTCGGTGGTTTCCTACTTTCGTCTACGTTGTACGAATTTTACAGTAGATTAAACTTGTATATTAAATTCTGGAAAAATAATTTTATGTAAGTTCATCATGTCATATTTTCGAAACTTCAAACATCTCATAATTCTGAGTTCGGGATCTCCCAAAATCTCGAAAATACGAAAATGCGTCTGATTTCGAACATCTGGCACTTTCAGAATATTCTGAAAAATAAGTTCTTAAATTACTAAAATAATTTATATATTCAGAAAATTAACCTTGATATGGTTCTAACAAAAAAAACTGGAGCGCATTTGGAGTCCGGAGCTAGGAGATATCGTCTATTTAAGTCGTCATAACTACTAGAAAATGAGGCTGAATTTATGACAAATTTTGACTATTTTTTGGACGAAAATGAGAGAAATTTGGGAATAAAAAATATGAAGGATGAGGTATTTATAATGGTGGACACTACTTAATTGAATACGACTAGGATTGGCTAATTTGGATAGGATTAGGATGAGTTTAAATAAGGATAGGATATGCATGAAGTTGCTTTCCTACTAGGCCCAGGATTTGAATTAATTTAAAATATAGTTTAAATTTATCTCAATAATTTATAATATTAAATAGAATTAAATATAATACAAATATTTTATATTTAATCTTATTAATATCTGTTAACACTAAATTAGCATCTATCTAATATTAAGACTATATATATCCAAATAAATTCTAAATAATTTCAAAAATCTAAATAAATTTCTTAAAATTCAATAATTTATAGAAAAATATAATTAAATATTTTAACCTAAAATAAATATTTGGTAGGAATAATATGCAAGTATGGTCTCGTAATAAATCATGAAAGTCCTAAAAATTTACGTTCTATATGTTTTAATTACCTAAAAATTCTAGAAAAATCTCCAAAAATCTCAAATAGCCTAAAAATAATTCTAAATAAATATTTACATAAGTAAATATACTAAGAAAATTATTTTCTAATTAACTAATAGAATATTCTAAAGTAATTCAATATTTAAAATAATCTATAATAAATATAATAATATAAAATACACATAAAATACCTATTTTGGGTGAGGGGGTTTACAGTCTGTGACGTCCCGAGGGCCTGCACCAGTCACTTCTTTGGTGATTGGCGTATCAGCAGCTTTCAGGGGTCCACCTCCTGATCAGAGGACTGTGCCGGCTGTATCTGAGAGACTTCCATCTCCATCTTCCGTGCCAGTGATGCGACATAGATGTTTACGCTGTTTCGCGAGATGTTAGAGGTACAAAGGGCTCAGTCTGAGTCACACCAGAGATAGACCGACGTCTTGCGGCAGGACATCGAGAGTGCTCATCATCTTGCTCATGCCATATTAGAGAGAGGAGTTCTGGTCCAGCAGCAGGTTGCTCCTCAGGTTGCTCAGCTTCGGCCAGGCAATATTCAGGACTTCAAGAAGCTGGAGCCTAGGGTCTTTAAGGGGACGGAGGGTATCGTCTACGCAGATGATTGAATCAAGGATATTGAGCGTCTCATGAGGGTGTCCCGTCTTTCTGAGGATATGAAGGTTGAGGCGGTAGGACTTAATCTGTTCGACGTCGCCCGCACTTGGTTCAGAAATGAGTCAATTCTTGCTGACACAGGACACTCTTGGGAGGTTTTTAAGGACCTCTTCAAGAAGAAGTTCTTTGCTCGGACAAACATTTTAGACTTGGGGAGGCAGTTTGAGAGTCTCATTCAGGGGAGCATGTTTGTAGAGGAATATGCTGCAGAGTTCGGCAGGCTAAGCCGATTTGTGGAGTATTTGGTGAGAGAGCCGGAGGTTCGAGCTATTCATTTTTGTGAGGGTCTAAACTGGGAAGTAAAGATCCTCATTCCATCTTTTTATAAGACCTACTCGGAGATACTTGCGGAGGCACACAAGTTTGAGTGAGAGTTGGGTTTGAAGCCCAAGAGAGATCACAATTCTTTTATAGGGAAAACAGCAGCACAGTGACTGCCAAGCATCATCATTTCTAGTTTAGGCCTCTTTAGCAGCCGCAGCAGCACCAGACTCCAGCTAGGACGCCGATTCACCAGGCACCATAGCAGCAGAGATAATTACAGCAAGCTTCCTGCCACTATTGCAAGAAGTCTGACCACATCTGAAAAGTTTACAAGAGGAGGCTGGGAGAGTATTGTGGTACCGAAGGGCATCAACTGAGAGAGTGTCCTTCCAATCCTCGTCGTACAGTTCAGGGAGTAGCTCCAGCTCCGAGGACACAGACGAGACCACCTGCAGTACAATCGAGGGGACTGTCGCTTTTGACCCAGTAGTAGCGTTATGTCCAGCACCAGCATCAGGGAGGTACACGTCAGGAATAAGCATTCGCTATGACGGTCGAGGAGGCCGAGCCCACCAGAGATGTCATCGCAGGTTCTGTTTTTCTTGATTCTATTCTAGTTTTAGCTTTGTTTGATAGTTGTGCTTCCCATTGTTTTGTATCTGTTTCTTTTGCTCTGAAGCATGGTTTGGTAGCTGAGTCTTTACTTATAACTTGCAAGATCATGACCAGGGAGGCATTATCCTGGTTAATGATATTTCAAGGATCAGAGAGTTACTCTGGGAGGCCGAGAGCTGAGTGCGTGTCTACTTGTAATGCCACTTCCGAGCTACGATATTGTACTCGGGATGGA
Source organism: Iris macrosiphon (assembly GCA_036927795.1). NCBI lineage: Eukaryota > Viridiplantae > Streptophyta > Magnoliopsida > Asparagales > Iridaceae > Iris > Iris macrosiphon. Next base: position 91,860,337 of record JAYESA010000009.1, on the reverse strand, counting down.
TTGGTTGAGTAGGCATCGTGCTAGTATAGATTATGTAAGAGGTAGAATTTTTTTTGGTCTACCAGGAGAGCCAGAGTTTGAGTTTGCTAAAGAAGCTGCAAAGCAGGGAGAAGGAATTATCTGTGGAGCTATGGTGGAAGACAAAGAGTTGCCGCATCCGTTGATGGCAGAGTTCTTGGATATGTTTTCTGAAAAATTGCCAGGATTGCCGCCAGATCGAGATATTGAATTCTCTATAGACTTAGTGCCAGGTGCAGAACCAATTTCACAGTATGTCTATAGAGTAAACAACAGCGAGTTGGTCGAGCTGAAGAAGCAGGTGGACGAATTACAGGGTAATGGGTTTATCAGATCGCGTTCTTCACCGTGGGGAGCCCCGGTATTATTTGTAAGATAGACTTGAGATCAGTTGAGTAGTGCTAAGATATTTTCTAAGATAGACTTGAGATCAGTGTCATGAACCACACCCGATGTAGGGATGCAAGTCAGGAACAACGCCTAGCCTACGCCACAGAATCAGCAGTAGAACGCTGTCTGGGTAATCTATCTAGCATTATAATGAACCACCAACAATAATAATATACTCAATCACAAATCTAAGATAGAAATGAGCACGAATATGATAAAGAATAGAATAGTCACATACAACTCATGAGTCTAAAATAATAACATCAACAAGTCTGAAAGAATACTAAACAAAAAGCTGGAGATAAATCTAGTACAAAAGAATACTAAGAAGCTACAAGTCCCGGGTCATCTGTCTCAGTCGGGATAAGTCCCTCCTGAGCTAGGATCTCTGACTCTAAGCCCACAATATCCTGAGGTCCATAATGTGTAGGGTACCACTCCTCAGTGTAATCTAAAAAATATTCAGTCAGGAAATGAGCAAAGTACATCTCTAACAGCAGTTTTAATCAATGATAAAGACTATGTAACAGTAAATAGATGTGAATATACAAGAGGCATAATAGATACAAGAGATATACAATAAGAAAATAATGGAATAAATACAATAATGAAAAATATGACAATGAACAATACTAATGACTAAGTGTGTGAGTACTAGCTTTAATATGTGATCGGCTTGGGAACATGATACAAGATTTATAGCCTGGCTAATCATACGTGTGGTGTATGATTAATACTATTCAAGAGCAAGACTTGATACAAGAAGGGTATGATCACATATCTACACTAAAATACTTTTCACCCTTGACTGGTATAATAGATCCAACCATGGTACGCTATAGCTCGAGATTCCCCAAGAAGATAGTTAGTCTTCCCGAGAATCAGTGTCTGTACATGTTCAAGATAATCAATGAAACAAGGCTTGCTCAAGATACACCATATACCAAGGAATAATATCTCATGGCAAGATCCGGATATACCAATCCGTGTAACCATCGTGTCAAGAAAATAAGGATATCTACACTAGATACAATGAACATAGAGGATATCATAAATGATAAACTATCAGAGAATATACTCGCCTGAAGTCTAAAGAATAGTCTCACAGATGTCTGATACAGTGCCTCGAAGACCTAAATATGGAATATAATATCAATACAAGGTTTTGAAAAGAAAATAAGTTAAACTAGTCAACTTCTAGGTCAACAAGCCATTTCTAAGTCAAAAGTCAAACTAGGTCAACTCTAAGTCAAATTGGTCAAACTATGGTCCACTATGTCAAACTACCTATTTCTAGGTTGTATGAGTCTACCTCAAAGATATTGGATTCAAACACTAAGAACCTAGGTCATACTAGCTAATCTTAGGATACTAGGATACCGTATCTCAGGATACGTAAAACATGGGATAAAATATCACATATACATCAAACAATATTAAATATAAAAAAATCCTAATTATAAATGCTAAAAGGATACTTTGGTTTCGAACCAACTTGGTATCGCAACACTAAATCTCAAACTTGATACCCAAACCCAATACCTTGGGTATCCCCAAATACCTTGATACTTACCTTGGTATCTCAAGGTAATTGTCAAGACTACAATATAGTACTAACTACCCATAAACTATATACTAACAACTAACTATTACAAATATAGTATAATAAAACATAATTACCAATTAGGAATATATACATATATACTAATACCATATATATACATATATATTTATTATAAATAAATACATAATATCTATATAAACCGCAGAACTGTCACTAAAGACCCTTGTTGTTGTCGGTGAAAAGCTGCTGATACCGCTGATACCGCTGCTATCACTGCTGCTTTCGTGACGGTTTCCTGCTGCTGTTGCTAATGCTGCTGCTGTCGCTGAAGCTGCTGTTGTTGCTGATTGCTGCTGCTGCCGTCGCTATTGCTGTCGCTGTTGCTATTGCTGCTGCTGTTTGTTGCCATTGCTGCTGCTGTTTGTTGCTATTGCTGATGCTGTTTGTTGCCTTAATTGTTGCTATTTTGTGACATTGAACTGTCACCAAAGCTGCTGTCCCCTCTCTCATCCTCTTATATATATATATATATATATATATATATATATATATATATATATATATATATATATATATATATATATATATATATACACATATAATTACACATCACCAAGACTAAGAACAATTTAGAATAGAGTTAGAATTAAATTGCACAAACACATGGAGCATATTACCCCGTATCCCACTAGATCTAGGATACGCTTGAGACACGAGTCAACCACACATCCAAATGTACCCCAAAGGACACGATCAAGTATAATATATTATTTATGAAAAATACGAAGAGTCAAACACAAATCTACATGTTCGTATCAAAATGTGACATGTTAAAAGTCCCGTGTCGGAGGGAAAAAAATCCTAAATCAACACGTATCACCAAATTATTGGGATACGACCTACACGTACCCAATTATGGATACGACACTGGCCACCTCGATTTAATATTTTATTTTTATCTATTATAAAGATATAAATACACAAGCACATACCAAATTGATCTATAGGACCAATTGACACACACAACAAATGTCAATCTCGGAATTCTCCCAAAATTGACACAAAAAGTACCATAACTTTCTCAATTGGCCTCCTATGAACACAAAACTAAATCCTATGGGTAGCCCATGCATATGGGTTGATTTTTTAGGATTAAATCACATATTTAGAACCTAAATTAAGGGAAAAATTGAATTATACCTATTGGAAGATGGATTCCCAACACAACCTCCAAATATGATAAAATTGGCCTCCAACTTGTAAATCCTTGCTCCTCTTTGCAGATCCTTACTTTCTCCTTCTAGATCCTTGCTCTACTAGTCTTTAATAGTGATTTGGGAAGGAATTGGGATAAAATTTGGTAGGAAAATAATATGGAATGAAGGAATTTGGTTGAGAAAAATTCTAGATCTAGTTTTCAAATGAAAAGAGGAGATAGAAACTTTCCTCCTCTTCTTTAATAGGCCGGCCCCCTCTACCCCTTCCTCAAGCTACTATGTAATGTCCATTATACCCCTTGGGGCCTCTCATGAAGAAATAATCAAGGCAGGAAGCTTCTAGTTTAATGGTTTAATTAATTTAATCATCCTCCTAATCAATAGGCTTTCTATTTGGACTCAATTCTAACAATTAATACATGTTGGTCCATTAGTCTAAACTAAACTAGTTAGGTCCACTAACACAAGTCTAAAATAAATAAATAACATCTAACAATAATTAAATAATATAATAAATAATTATTTAATATGTAAAATATTTAATTAATTATGAAATTACTAAAATACCCTTTCCTAGAAAATATGCTAGTGACAATCAGGCTATCACCAGGTAAAAGTGAAGCCGGAGGACATACCGAAGACTGCTTTTAAAACTTGGTATGGTCAATACGAGTTTATGGTGATGCCGTTTGGGTTGACTAATGCCTTGACAGAGTTTATGAATTTGATGAACAAGGTGTTCCATCAGTACCTTGATAAGTTCATGGTGATGTTCATCGATGACATACTCATATACTCGAAGACACCGGAGGAGCACGAGGAGCATTTGCGGATTATGTTGGATGTGCTGAGGAAGAAGAAGCTGTATGGGAAGCTATCCAAGTGTGAGTTCTTCCTAGACAAGGTGGAGTTCTTGGGACATGTTGTGACTGGTGATAGAATTTTAATAGATCCGAAAAAGATTACAGCAGTGGAGTCTTGGAAGACCCTGAGTTCAGTTGCAGAGATCATGAGTTTCTTGGATTTGGCAGGCTACTACAGAAAGTTGTGTAAGATTTTTTGAGGATTGTCGAGCCGATAACCAGACTCACCAGGAAGGATGTAGAGTTTATTTGGACAGAGGACTGATAGGTTGATTTTGAGGAATTGAAGAAGAGGTTAACGTCTGCTCCTATTTTGACGTTGCCAGCAGGGTCTAGAGGTTTCACTATTTATAGTGATGCATCGGAGAAAGGTCTGGATTGTGTTCTTCAGCAGAATGGAAAAGTGATTGCCTATGCATCCAGGCAATTGCGTTCTCATGAGAAGAACTATCCTACCCATGATTTGGAGTTGGCATAAGTCATATTTGCCCTAAAGTTGTAGAAACACTATTTGTACGGAGAGCGTATGGAGATCTTCACAGACCATAAAATCTTGAAGTATATTTTCACGCAGAAGGAGTTGAACATGAGGTAGCATCAATGGTTGGAACTGATGAAGGATTTTGACATATCTTTGCAATATCATCATGTGAAAGCTAATGTAGTTGCCGATGCCTTGAGCAGGTATCAGGTAGCTATGTTCTTGATGCAGGATCGATATTTATTGGAGGACTTGGAGAGTTTGGGCATTGAGGTGATAGTTTCTGGTTTTGCTATGCAGATATAGGGGTTGCAGATACACTCAGAGTTGATGGACAAGATCAAGGCAGCATAATATGAGGATGTATCTCTGAGGAGCATCAGAGCTCAGGTGAGAGCAGGATTGGGGGATGATTTCACTATTATCGAGGATGGTTTTTTGCGGCATGGTGTTAGATTATGTGTGCCTAGTGGAAAGCTGTGTCACTACCATATTTCAGAATAGGGATATTTTCGTCTTTTTATTTATTTAATTTAATGTGTTAATATATTGCATGATATTTATATATTATATATAGTGTTCCTTAAATGCACGAGTTAGTGGACTGGACCTAGAAATCCACTAGTAGAACCTCTGACCAAATTATAGGGTTATGGATTTTAATTAGCATTTTGGAGAATTAAATATTAGGGATTATATTTAATATTATGATTTTATTGGATTGTTGTACCTTACCGTTGCTTTAATATTTGGAGTGCTACACTAGCTTTTGTCTTCCAACAAATTTTACACCCTTGTCCTAGATGTGCCAGTCTTCCATTCTGAACTTTGTGTAACTCATAAATATGATATTTTGTTCTTCATTTTAGTCGCACAATATTCGTCGCAGACGTTTATTTTTAATTCTAATTAAATCCAACTTTGCATCCTTGTCCGTTCTAATCGAAATTGGAGACACAACCTTGATCCATTTTGTGCAACCCAAATTATAATAATATTCTATTCCAAGTCTTCTACATCCATGATACTTGTGTCCCACCTAATTTTAACCCTATATACTTCCAATTAATTTTAGAACACCATTTATATTAATTTTAATTAAATTGGTGTAAGAACCCAACTTAACCCAAAACTAGACCCAATACCAAACCAAACCCCCATTCACACCCTCAAGACTCATACTAAACACCACACACCCTTTTTAACCACTACATCACACCAAACATGGTATTTTCCCTCATTTAATCTAAAATTTTACTTTCGTGCAATTTTTTAATTGTTGGAGACTTTTATGCAATGCATTGAGGTGTCCATATCTCATTGGACCCAACAAATGAAGAAAACTCTCCCCTCTTCTTTGATCGGTCACATGTGATTTTCTTCATAATTTTTGGAGTGTGCAAAACTCAACATCTTTTCCCTCTCCATCTTAGCCATCCTTTCAACCCAACACCATCCTGGCCATTTAAAATTCCTACATGTAAAAGCCAACCCTAATCACTAGGTGTACTTGGGCGGCCCAAATCCCTAGGGCTACATCCCCCTATTTCTCCCTATATATAAACACTTTTTCTTTATTATTTTCTTCAACCATAACTCACAAAACCCTAAACTAATTACAAATACCTCATCCCCATCATCTTTATCCCTCCGTCCCTGACTTCACCGTCGAAGTAGTCGACCCCGGTAGTGTCCCCACCGCGGACATCCCCGCTATCGACTTATCCCCGATCACCTCGACCCCACGACCGCCATCACCCGACCTGCTCAACGCCACCACCGCGGAGCAGTACAGCCGCTGACTGCACACCCTCTCCATCCCGCGGCCGCCACCCGCCTGATCAACCCCTTACCCCACAGCCATAAGCTCTGGCATCGCCACCACCACACCACGACGATCACCCCGACTCCTCCTTACCGCCTCAACCTCCCTCCACCCGACTTTGTCACCATTAACAACATCACCACCATCATCGTCTTCATCATAGACTTCTCTCCCTCACGACCTCCTACTCCGCTGTCATCCACCATCACCGCCGATTTCCCGGCCACCCCGCTGCCAGACTTCACATGCCACACCATCGACCTCTACCAGATCGCCTGGACTCTACCGTCGGAGCACCGACTCGCCCCGACTTCTCCTCATCTTCGGCCATCCACCGGAACATCATCACCATCATCATCATCATCATCATCATCATCATAATCACCATCATCATTATCATCATCATCATCATCACCATCATTATCATCATCACCATGGATCTCCTTCCCGGCGAGCAGCAACTCGACAGCAGTCGACCGCCCTCGCCGGAGATGACCTACAACAGTCTCCCTCCTTTACGTACATGCACAGGTTCGACCTTACCTTTCTTTCATGTTGTGTGTATGTGCATGTGTGAATGCTATTAGGGATTAGCATATTGCTTCATGACAGTTTAGTTGATGTGATTGCAAGACCCGTGTCGGTGAACGTAATAACTAGTATGCGTGTGAGTGCATGTATGCGTATAATAATTAGTTTGATATATATATATATATATATATATATATATATATATATATATATATATATATATATATATATATATATATTCCATGGAAATTGATTGCTAGTACTAGGTATGACTGTAATATATATATGTTGTATGGCCATAAGTGTTAGTAGTGGGTATCCCGTATTTGCATATGACTATGTGACCATGAATATTTGAATTGACTGTCTTGTGTACACTAACGTACTGGCTTAGACATGTGTTGGTGTGACACATGATTTAGATCTTTAGACATGTGTTAGTGTGTTGACTGTCTGATTATGCACATCATTTGAGGACATGACACCCGTGTAGTTAGACGCACACTTGACCCTGTTAGTTGACAAGTATCACCCCTATCATAGTCTCTGAGTTCAGAGTAATTATGTTTGTGTGTATGCTAGTGTAACGACTGATGCTATATTATTATTATACTATGCATATAGGACTATTGGATTGTTCAGACGATACTTCGGAAACATGATATTGGTATTGTCAGCTCAGGACCACAAGCGAGTACATTCTCTGACAGTTTTTATTATATTGATCATCTCTATGATTCTAGTTGTATAGCATACATGATTCTGACACTATGGATACACGGGTTAGCATCATCGAGACCTGTCATGAGGAGTCGTGATTGGAATCCATCATGCTAGCTTGGGATGAAAAAATATTAGTAGATTATGTGATCATACCCCACTCTACATGCATCATAGCTCACCCCATACCTCACGTCGGGTGCAGCCTGACCATTACATGCCTCATAACATATTATATATAATTATCCTGACTATTGCTCGCATCATAGCTAACCGGATGGTTAGCTTGACCTTTCATGAATCATAGCTAATCATATGTAACAAGCCTGATCTGTCCCAAGCCGATCACATAATAGACTGATGTTTCACACACTTAGCTAGATATTTATTCATGTATTTCTAGTTTATTGTTCTAGCATGCACTTGTATTTCTGTTTCCTTGCTAGTTGTACTATTGATGATGATATATTCTCCAGTATCTCTTACTTCCAGTATTTTATACTCACCAGTGTTTCTTATTTCTAGTATTTATATCCATCTTCTATTTTTTTACATTGTATTATAGTTTTTGTCAATATACATGGAATTGCTGTTAGTACTTGTACTTTGCTCCAGTCCTGACTGGATACATTTTTTCAGAGGATCTTGAGGACTTCTGTCCTACACATTATGGACCAGGTGTAGATGGAGACTATATACCAGAGAGCTTAGAAGAGTCCCTTCCCTTAGAGGAGACACTACATGCAGCTATTTAGACAGTTATTATTTTATGCATTGAGTTTATGTTGAGACTTATTTGAGACTTATGTTGAGGTTATGTTGAGTTTATGTTGAGACTTTGTTGAGACTATTTATGTTGGATAGCTAGACTTTAGTTTTATCTCTATTTTGAGTTATTGTGCTTGACTTACGTCAAGTACTTCTTATCTTTTATCGTGCCATTTATTTCTTATAGTTATTGTGATTGAGGATACATTATGAGCTTTTGAGAGATGTTTATTCATTGTCCTCCTTATGGAGTTGATATCATTGACAGATTGTGAGTTATGTTTAGTAGTATTGAGACATATACATCGTTCTACTGCCGATGCTACGGCGTAGGCTGGATGTACCCACGGCTCATGTCCAAATTTTGGGTGCGGGTCATGACACATTTTTAGTGGTCGCCCATGTAGGTCAAGATTCGCATTTAGAGTGATATCGTAGTAGTGCTCACTTAGAGTGTTGCTATTAGCCTGCGTTAGGAAATAGACTTTAGGACGAGAGTATGCTCAATTACAACTAGGAAAATTCTGATCTTACAATGCTATTCTGAATAATTGCTTCCTTTAGAATTTTACTGTCCTTTCTTGATGATATCGTATCTATTACCTTAATTAAATTTTTTTGGTCTATCTTCAGGATGCCGCCGAAGACTAGGTCCTTAAGACTGGGAGCAGCAGCTTCAGAGAGGTCTGCCACCTCTCGACCTGACGAACCGATATCTAGAGTTCCTCCTACATCTCCTGTTCATGTGGGAGTATCTGCAACTTTTGGGATTCCTCCTCCACCTGTTTCGAGGGTTGCCCCAGCTGTGACAGAGAATCTTCTACCACCATCGACTCCATCTCCCGGAGGTATACCCGTTGACGAGGCACAGATGCTCACATTGATCCAAGGCATATTGGATGCCCAGAGAGTGATGGCGGAAGCTCAGTATGTTCAAGCTGAGGCTCAGAGGGTACAGGCAGAGGCGCACCAGGCACTGACAGAGCTGATGAGAGAAAGAATGGAGAATGCTCATCATGTGGCTCTCCAGGTTGTGGAGAGAGTAGCACAACACCAGCAGCATCCTGGCCAGCAGCACCAGAGGCCGGGTACTATAGTGGACTTTAAGAGGATGATGCCTCGAGAGTTCAAAGGAACCGAGGGGATACTCTACGCTGACGAATGACTAGAGGATATATAGAGGAACTTGCGCTTGGCGCAGATTCTGGAGATTCTTCAGATCGAGGTCGCTGGCAGTCAGATGTTTGATATCTCACTGATATGGTATCGTAGGGAGTCGAGACTCGCTGTTGAAGTACTTTATTGGGAGGACTTCAAGGAGCTCTTCAAGGAGCAGTTCTTTCCTGACGTAGCCCTGGGAGCATTGGAGAGTTAGTTCCATGACTTGGTCCAAGGAAGCATGTCAGTTGACGAGTATGTCGCAAAGTTTTTCCGTTTGAGTAATTTTGCGCCATCGATGATTCGGGACCCAGGAGAGAGCCCAAAAATTCAGGAAGGGGTTAACTAGAGAGATCAAGTCTCGTACTTCGGGACATCGTACTGCTACATTCGAGGGTATTCTGATGGATGCCCAGATTGCTGAGGATGACTTGGACCTCAGGCCCAAGAGAGGACATGACACTTCTGGAGGAACAAGTGGTAGTACAGGACCGGCCAAGCGCCCACACTTTCAGCAGCAACAGAGGCCGTACCAGCAGCAACATCAGCAGCACCAGGCACCAGTTCGAGGACACACCCAGCAGCAGCAGCCACAGAGGCAGACTCAGCCCGTTGCCTAGTGTGCATATTGTGGAAAGACAAGACATACTAGAGACATCTGCAGGAAGAGGTTAGGTACATGCTTGTCCAGTGGATAGTCAGTATATCAGCTGAGGGACTGTCCATCTATTCAGACTCGTCAGGGTGGAGCAGCCGCTCAGAGGGGACCAGCCAGAGTACCTGCTGTACCAGGAGGCCAGCAGAGGGGACCTCCACTACCACAACAGCAGTAGATGTTTGCTCAGCACTAGCAGTAGCAGAGAGGTGTACCCCAAGGACGAGCATATGACATGACGATTGAGGAAGCTAAGCCAGTTGGAGATGTGATTTTAGGTTCAGTTTCTCTCGATTCTATTCCAGTACTTGCATTATTTAATTCTGTCGCTTCCTATAGTTTTGTATCTGTATCTTATGCTCTTAAGCATCGTTTAGAGACGGAACCATTAGATAGGACTTGCAAGATAACGACTAGAGGAGGCATTATCCTAGTCCATGATTATTTCAAGGACCGGAGAGTATCATTGGGAGGCTGAGAGTTGAGCGTGAGCTTACTCGTCATGCCACTTTCGGGATACGATATTGTACTCGGAATGGACTGGTTGAGTAGGCACCATGCTACTATATATTGTCAAGGAGGCAGAGTAATATTTCGACCACCAGGAGAGCCTTGAGGTCGCCAGAGGAGCAGCAAAGCAGAGCAGAGGCACTTTTTGCGGAGCCGGGAAGGAAGAAGAGGAGTTGCCATATCCTCTGATAGCGGAGTTCCTGGATGTATTTCCAGAGGAGTTGCCAGGCTTGCCGCCAGACAGAGATATTGAATTCTCTATAAACTTGTTACCAGGAGCGGAGCCCATTTCGTAACATGTCTATAGAATCAACAACAGCGAGCTGGCAGAACTGAAGAAGCAAGTTGAGGAGTTGCAGGACAAAGGCTTTATTAGATCCAGTTCATCACCATGGGGAGCTCCGGTATTGTTCGTACCGAAGAAGGACGGCATGGTACGCATGTGTATCGACTATAGAGCTCTGAACAACCTCACTATTAAGAACAAATACCCGCTGCCAAGGATAGATGATCTTTTCGATCAGTTGAGCGGTGCGAAGGTGTTTTCAAAGATAGACTTAAGGTTAGGCTATCACCAGGTGAATGTGAAGAAAGAAGACATACCGAAGATAGCCTTTCAGACCAGATATGGCCAGTTTGAATTCATGGTAATGCAGTTTGGTTTAACCAATGCACTAACAGTATTTAAGAACTTGATGAACAAGGTATTCTACCAGTACCTTGACAAATTCGTAGTGGTGTTCATCGATGATATTCTTGTGTATTCGAAGACCCCAAAGGAGCACGAAGAGCACCAGAGGATGGTCTTGGAGACTCTCAGATAAGAGAGCTATATGGGAAGCTTTCAAAGTATAAGTTCTTTCTTGACAAGGTTGAATTTCATGGATATATGGTGACAGGTAACAAAATTTTAGTTAACCCTAAGAAGATCGAGGCAGTGGAGTCGTGGTCTACTCCCAGTTCGGTAGCTGAGATCATGAGTTTTCTCGGGCTAGCAGGATACTACAAGGAGTTTTCTTGGGCTAGCAGGATACTATAGGAGGTTTGTACAAGACTTCTCCAAGATTGTAGAGCCAATGACTAGGCTGTCCCAAAAAGATATAGAATTTGTCTGGACAGAGGATTGTCAGGCCGTATTTAAGGAGCTGAAGAAGAGATTGACGATAGCTCCAGTTTTGACGTTGCCATCAGGGATATGTGGATTCACTATCTACAGTGATGCTTCAGGAAAAGGTTTAGGTTGCGTTCTTCAGTAGCATGGAAAAGTAATTATCTATGCTTTAAGACAATTACGCCCTCATGAAAAGAACTACCCCACCCACGATTTGGAGTTGGTAGCGGTTATCTTCGCTCTAAAGCTGTAAAAATACTACCTGTACGGAGAGCATATGAAGATCTTCACGGACCACAAGAGCTTAAAGTACGTGTTTACACAGAAGGAGCTGAACATGAGACAGAGGAGGTGGTTGGAGTTGATGAAAGACTTTGATAGCTTATTGCAGTACCACCCAGGAAAGGCCAACGTAGTTGCCGATGCCTTGAGCAGGTATTCGATAGCTATGTACTTGACTACAGATATACATTTATTGGCCGATCTTGAGAGCTTAGGAATTGAAGTGCTAGTTCCAGGTATTGAGATTCAAATGTGGGGATTGTAGGTACAATCAGAGCTGATGGATAGAATTAGAGCTACATAGTATAATGATGAGACTCTGAGGAGTATCAGGGCACAGGTTCAGACATGATTGACAGATGATTTCACTATTGTTGATGATGGATCTTTAAGGCACGATACGAGGATGTGTGTGCTGAGTGGAGATCTACGCGAAGAGGTTTTGCAGGAGGCATATCGCTCTCAGTACTCGATGAATCCCGGTGCCAACAAGATATATCAATATCTGAGGGAGCATGTATGGTGGTATGGTATGAAGAGCGAGGTAGCACGCTTTGTATCTCGATGTTTAGTGTGCCAGCAGATAAAGGCAGATCGACAAAGGCCAGGAGGTTTGCTTCAACCTTTATCCGTTCCAGAGTGGAAGTGGGAGCATGTAACTATGGACTTCGTTCAGGGCTTCTACGTTCTCCAGGAGAAAAGGACACAATTTGGGTCATCGTAGATAGGTTGACCAAATCAGCCAACTTCTTACCATTAAAAGTGGGTACATCGACAGAGAGGCTAGCAAAGATGTACGCACGACAGATTGTTAGATTGCATGGGGTTCCTGTGAGTATAGTCTCAGATCGGGATAGTCGTTTTGCTTTCCATTTCTGGAAGAGTCTGCAGGCTAGCTTGGGCACTCAGCTCAAGTTCAGTACTACATATCACCCTCAGACAGACGGACATTCTTGTCACGCCCCAGTCCCAAAATACGTAGGACTAGGAACATGTAAGCATGCCAGCCGTATGGATATGGCAACTCCAATATATGAAAACCATAACCCATACGTACGCTGTACTATGAATATCAATCCACAAGTAGTCTAAAATATATCACAAGTCACAGGGTACAATCTAAATCTCATCCACAGAGAATCAATATAAATGAATAACCAGCATCTATATAACTAGATCTCAACATAAGTATCTAAGGATGATAGTTGGATGGAAACAAATCTACTACCAACTCGAATATAAGAGCAAGTACAAAATAAGTACAACACAATAACACCATATAAGAATACCAGCTAACAATCATGGGCTCGAAGAGTGGACATCCACGAAACATATATAACCATCCAAATCTGCGCTCCTGCAAATACTCAAGAACAGATACACCTGGCAGAGGACCAGGTCCTCAGAGGGACGTAACAAGATACAGAAAAGTGAGCCAACTTGAATATAGTAAACATGCATATAATTTGAAAATAAATAAGTACGCTGTACAAGATAATCTATATGAACGCAAATGAGGATAACTTTTCGACGTATGGGCAAGGGTAGGCTACTCGATCTAAGCCTCACAACTCACACACCCGTCAATGGACATCAGAAATCGACATACCTCTGGGGTAGCGACCAACGTGACTCTATAGAAATCGACATACCTCTGGGGTAGCGACCATCGCGATACACGCCTGTAGTGCGAACTATATACTACGATTTACCAGAGTGGTTAAAGCCCATACGCCTAATGATTGTCCTCTCATGATACTAGGTGTCAAGTGTGTGTCAACATATCTAATATATAGTAATGAATGGAAGGAACTACACATGCAATAAATAAACAAAAATGCAATAAATATACAGAGATATACTAAGCATGCAAAATATTGTAAACAATTTGGCAAGGTATCTTGCCTGTGGTTCTGGCTCCAATTGTAGCTCTGATCTCAGTGTGATTTGCAGGTACTACTCTGGTTGCTGAAATAAATATCACCATTAGATTAAAAAAATATCAAATAGCTAGAAACACCTGTCCTTGAGTCCAATTTGGACACAGGGGCAAGATGACAGTTTCTGGTCAAAGTGGGGTCCACATGTGGACCGCTTTGCACCGAAAATTGTGTCAGGGTCAAAGGTCTCCAAATTCGTCAAACATAGTGTCAACAAATCCAGAACGATGATACGAACCCAACGGAACTTCCAGAACTGAATTTCGATGAGCCGATCACAAAATCGCCCGTCAAGTGGAGCCGTGGGGCCCACGATACGTAATTTTGTCAACGTTCTCCGAATCGAACCAAACTTGGGTCACGGGACCAGCGTATTGATACGAGTCCAATGACGCAAGTTTTGTTTCGATCCGACGGGTGTACACAAAGTTACAACGTGTTCCAGAACAGGCGGATACGGGGCATTGTCGGCGGATACGCGTTGATTCCGGTGTGCACGCACATCCAAATCAACTTTTGCGAAATCCCGCACGTCCGTATCAACGGCGCACACATTTCGGTGAAGACCACACGAGACCAAGTTGTCCCGTTTAGCGGAGCACACTCAGTTTCGGAGGAAAATGGGGTATTGTTTTTCCTGTTTTTGGATCACGGTTTGCGATCGCCACAGGACGCGACGCACCGAGCGGGTTGCACGGGCATCGAGAGGGTCACACAGCCTACGCGTCACAACTGACGGAACAGAAAATGGAGCAACGAGGAGAGAGAACGGGTTACCTGAACAGGACTCCGTGGAACGAGGTTTTCCCGTGTCCGCGAAGCGATACGACGCTGCGACACGGTACTGCTGTGTCCGGTCTGCCGTGTCCGGATCGGCCGTGTCCGGGTCAGGTTCAGCCGTGTCCGGTCTAGGGTTTCAGTGCTGCGGTTGGGGGCTTCGTCAGAGCTTCGTCGGGGCGGCTCAGCCGGGGCTGCTCGTGGAGGAAGGCGGTGGGCACGGCGGAGGTCGGTGCTGGAGATGGTGGAGGTAGTCGGGGACGAGGCAGGGTGCATGGGGATGAAGAAGGCTGGTCGAGGAGGAGGCTGGGGGTTGAACGGAGGAGATTAGGTTAGGGTTCCGGCGAGGTCGTTGGCTGCGGGCGGCTCAGGAGGAAGGAGGAGGGAAGGCGGAGCGGGGCTGCGAGTTAGGGTTCAGGCGGGGCTTAGGGCGGAGGAAAGAGGAGGGAGGCGATGGCAGTGTTGCTGCGGGGAGGTTCGTCGTCGAGAGGTGGCGGCTCAGGGAAGGCGGAGAGGTGATCGAGGACTGGGGCATGCTGAGGCACTACGGGGCGAGTCCGGGCGGAGGAGAAAGGAGAGAGGTTAGGGTGTCCGGCAGGCGGAGCGAGGAGGTCGAGGGGATTTAAAGGGGGCCGGAACAGTATTTCCGGGTAGGTTTAGGATTAGGGTTTCGGTAAGGGTTTCGGGTCCGGGTCGGGTTCGATTCGGATCCGACCCGACCCGACCCGTTAAGGCTGGGTTTGGTTCGGTTTGGTTCGGTTTGACATTGGTTTGGTTTGGTTTGGTTTAACTCCAAATAAACCGGGTTCAGTTAAGGTTTAATTAGGGTTAATTACGACTTGGTTTTTAGGACTTTAAAAATATTTTCGGGGTCCAATAAATTCTCGAAAAATTATCCTATGTCTAGTTTTCTATTTCACACCCAAAAATATTATTCTTATAATATTTTAATATTAATTAACATCATTTAAAAATCATTAAATTCAAAATACCTAGGTTTTAATTAGTTAAAAAATCCCAGAAAATTACAGAAAATTGTGAAAAATCTAAATTAAAAATTCCTGAAAAATTAGGGGGTTTACAATCTACCCAACTTAAAACAATTTCGTCCTTAAAATTAAAAATAGGGTAGGGTTCTCACTATCAAATCTTATTTGATTATAGTCTAAAGAATTTCTCTCAAGTGAACATTGCGGTCTCTACCCAACTTAGAATTTACCCATTTATCATCTAAGGCTATACATCTAAGAAAGCTATGCCCCAAATTATTTAATCATGTTATGGAATCCTTAAAGTTTTTGACACCAAACATATCATCTATGATATGCCCTTAATCATTTTTATAAAAGATAGTCACCAAACAATGCGATTGGCCTGTGGGGTATATCTAGTACTATCTATATATCAAATTCATACCAAGCAAGATGGTTTGTCTTTACGAAATAAGGGGAGACGAAGATCAATAATAAAGAGTTTAAGGGAAAGGTAATAGAATAGAAGTATCGGGATCAAGACGTTTAAAGAATTCAAATGAGAATTGTCAAGACAGTTGTGGATTGAAATCATAATTTGGTAATCCTTTGTTCGCATGCTCGTATTAGTACAATTATGTAACCGATACGATATGTCAGACATGTCTAGGGCAAGTATATTCGTCTACTAATCACTACATATCTCAATCCACGTAAAGTAGTATTATGAAGGGCGAATCAAGCACACTATAGTTGATCAGACCATAATACACTGATTCTGAATTGTATTATTGTGGACCTCCCCAATAATACATATGTCATGAACAAGCTCGATAAAGAATAAGCTTGCATAAACTAGGCTATAATAGCAGCATAAGTCAAGGTAGTACAGCAAATATAAGTACGCTAGATGATGATGAAAGGAGGTATAAATTGATTCAAGTTCACAAAAACAAAACAAAACAAAATAAGCAATAATAATAAAAGACTACACAATCTCTACAGTTATCATACAACCTCCTTGTCTAGGTCGCTAGTCGACCAAATAGGGCATGGATCTCTAAATTCTATTGTTTGAATAAACACTGTCGTCTTATGCTAGCATACAATTAATGTCATTCAGTTACACTACCTCGATGGGTCAAGTGGACTATGTGGTACTAGGTTATGAGGCATACTACCCAACTTAAAACAATTAAACTAATACTGTGACAGTCTTAAGAGGATCCTACAAAATAATCTTGCACATGTAAATAAAACAGAAACTCTTATTAGGGTATCCTCTTATATTACATAGGTCATGGTCGTACTAAGTCTTAGTCTTAGTGCAAGTGTCAATAGTAAGAACGAAAAAGTTACTGGCCTTCCAGGGGGAAAAGGGATATAACTCGTATCGAGGTGGGGGTACATGTTACGCAATTTAAAACTAAGGGATAAGCACCAGGTCTCAATCTACAAGAATAGCTTAAACCATCAAGTTCTAACTATTAAGCACACAATTCAAAAAATTCAAGAGTAACAACCAAAATCCTAGCAAGCTATATATATCCTAACATAGAATAAAATTACTTGGTCTATAATCAGAAGTGTCAGATGGCACGAGTTGAAAGATGAAGAATAGAGGAACAAAATTTAGTCGTCGCACAATTAGCGAACGTTAAGGTCACAGAGGAGCAATGTATAAAATTAAAATGGAGGGCTCTAGATAGCATCATGGTTCTCTAAGGGGGTGGTATGCTAGTTGCTATGTTCGAGGCATGATCAAGGGAAACTGTTTGATTACATTCCTCTAGGCTTCCGAAGGTGCTGTCTACTAATAATAAGACAATGATCTAAGTTTATAATTCTCCAATACTATCTAACTATGAATGTCAGGTTCAGTCCTAAATTTTATTTTTTTTGGTTTTCTATTGGTTCTTCAATACTAGGGTCAAACATTATGGTAAACTTCTAACTAACACTAGTAGTGTCTATACTACTCTCAAGTCTTCATAATACATCAGAGGGTAATGGTAAACCAATTCTAGAGATAAGAAATTCTAGGGTTCACTAGATATTCTAAACTTAGTGGTGTGTCAACACTCTGGTTGTACCCTTAATAGGGATGTTATCCTACTTATCATCTAGCGACATGGACTTCTATATTCTAGGAGGGAGCTATACTCAAGAAATTATCAGGGAAGTACAGGAATCAAGCAGGATACAATTATTTGAATAGAACAGATAGGAGAAAGATGAATCATAGTCAAATATGGATGAGATCCTATACTCTGATCCTATTTACAGGCTTGCTCAGTACAGTAACGTAACCGAAACAATATGCTCTCGACCTGCATAGGCCACCACAAAAATATGTCATGCCCCAGTCCCAAAATACGTAGGACTAGGAACACGTAAGCATGCCAGCCGTATGGATATGGCAACTCCAATATATGGAAACCATAACCCATACGTACGCTGTACTATGAATATCAATCCACAAGTGGTTTAAAATGTATCACAAGTCACAGGGTACAATCTAAATCTCATCCACAGAAAATCAATATAAATGAATAACCATCATCTATATAACTAGATCTCAACATAAGTATCTAAGGATGATAGTTGGATGGAAACAAATCCACTACCAACTCGAATATAAGAGCAAGTACAAAATAAGTATAACACAATAACACCATATAAGAATATCAGCTAACAATCATGGGCTCGAAGAGAGGACATCCATGAAACATATATAACCATCCAAATCTGTGCTCCTGCAAATACTCAAGAACAGATACACCTGGCAGAGGACCAGGTCTTCAGAGGGATGTAACAAGATACAGAAAAGCGAGCCAACTTGAATACAGTAAACATGCATATAATTTGAAAATAAATAAGTACGATGTACAAGACAATCTATATGAATGTAAATGAGGACAACTTTTCGACGTATGGGCAAGGGTAGGCTACTCGATCCAAGCCTCACAACTCACACACCCGTCAATGTACATCAGAAATCGACATACCTCTGGGGTAGCGACCAGCACGACTCTACAAAAATTGACATACCTCTGGGGTAGCGACCAGCACGACACACGCCCGTAGTGCGAACTATATACTACGGTTTACCAGAGTGGTTAAAAGCCTATACGCCTAATGATTGTCCTCTCATAATACTAGGTGTCAAGTGTGTGTCAACATATCTAATATATAGTAATGACTGGAAGAAACTACATATGCAATAAATAAACAGAAATACAATAAATATACAGAGATATACTAAGCAAGCAAAATACTGTAAATAATTTGGCAAGGTATCTTGCCTGTGGTTCTGGCTCCAATTGTAGCTCTGATCTCAGTATAATTTGTAGGTACTACTCCGGTTGCTGAACTAAACATCACCATTAGATTTAGAAAATATCAAATAGCTAGAAACGCCTGTCCTTGAGTCCAATTTGGACACAGGGGCAAGAATGACAGTTTTTGGTCAAAGCGGGGTCCACATGTGGGCCGCTTTGCATCGAAAATCTTGTCAGGGTCAAAGGTCTCCAAATTCATCAAACTTTGTGTAAACAAATCCAAAACGATGATACGAATCCAACAAAACTTCCAGAACTTAATTTCGATGAGCCGATCACAAAATCGCCCGTCAAGTGGAGCCGTGGGGCCCACGATACGCGATTTTGTCAACGTTCTCCGAATCGAACCAAACTTGGGTCACGGTACCAGCATATTGCTACGAGTCCAATGGCGCAAGTTTTGTTTTGATCTGACGGGTGTACACAAAGTTACAACGTGTTCCAGAACAGACGGATACGGGGCGTTGTCGGCGGATACGCATTGATTCCGGTGTGCACGCACATCCAAATCAACTTCTGCGAAATTCCGCATGTTCGTATCAATGGCGCGCATGTTTCGATGAAGACCGCACGCGACCAAGTCATCCCGTTTAGAGGGGCGCACTCAGTTTCAGGGGAAAATGGGGTATTATTTTTCCTATTTTGGATCGCGGTTTATGATCGCCACAGGAAGCGACGCACCGAGCGGGTTGCACGGGCATCGAGAGGGTCACACAGCCTACGCGTCACAACTGACGGAACAGAAAATGGAGCAACGAGGAGAGAGAATGTGTTACCTGAACAGGGCTCCGTGGAACAAGGTTTTCCCGTGTCCGCGAAGCGATACGACGCTGCGACACGGTACTGCTGTGTCTGGTCTGCCATGTCCGGGTCGACCGTGTCCGGGTCTGGTTCAGTTGTGTCCGGTCTAGGGTTTCAGTGCTACAGTTGGGGGCTTCGTCGGAGCTTCGTCGGGGCGGCTTAGCCGGGGCTGCTCGTGGAGGAAGGTGGTGGGCACGACGAAGGTCGGTGCTGGAGATGGTAGAGATAATCGGGGACGAGGTAGGGTGCAGGGTGATGAAGGAGGCTGGTCGAGGAGGAGGCTGGGGGTTGAACGAAGGAGATTAGGTTAGGGTTCCGGCGAGATTGTTGGTTGAGGGCGGCTCAGGAGGAAGGAGGAGGGAAGGCGGAGCGGGGCTGCGAGTTAGGGTTCAGGCGGGGCTTAGGGCGAAGGAAAGAGGAGGGAGACGATGGCAGTGTTGCTGCGGGGAGTTTCGTCATCGAAAGGTGGCGGCTCAGGGAAGTCGGAGAGGTGATCGAGAGCTGGGGCGTGCTGAGGCGCTGTGGGGCGAGTTTGGGCGGAGGAGAAAGGAGAGAGGTTAGGGTGTCCGACAGGCAGAGCGAGGAGGTTGAGGGGATTTAAAGGGGGCCGAAACAGTGTTTTCGGGTAGGTTTGATTAGGGTTTCGGTAAGGGTTTCCGGTCCGGGTCGGGTTCGATCCGGATCCGACCCGACCCGTTAAGGCTGGGTTTGGTTCGGTTCGGTTTGACATTGGTTTGGTTTGGTTTAACTCCAAATAAACCGGGTTCAGTCAGGGTTTAATTAGGGTTAATTACGACTTGATTTTTAGGGCTTTAAAAATATTTTCGGGGTCCAATAAATTCCCGAAAAATTATCTTATGTCTAGTTTTCCATTTCACACCCAAAAATATTATTCTCATAATATTTTAATATTAATTAACATCATTTAAAAATCATTAAATTCAAAATACCTAGGTTTTAATTAGTTAAAAAATCCTAAAAAATTATAGAAAATTGTGAAAAATCTAAATTAAAAATTCCTGAAAAATTAGGGGGTTTACAATTCTGAAAGGACTATTCAGATTCTCGAAGATATGCTATGCACTTACGTTTTGGATCTCGGAGGTTCTTAGGAGGATCATATACACCTAGTAGAGTTTGCTTACAACAACAGCTACCAAGCCAATATTGAGATATCACCATTCGAGGCTCTATATGGACGGAGATGTCGTACACCGTTATCTTGGGATAATGTCGGAGAGAGAGCCTTGTTAGGACCAGAAATGGTCGTTGATGCAGCAGAAATGGTAAAACTTATCAGAGATAGACGGCGGGTGGCGCAGGACAGACAGCGGCATTGGGCCAATAGCCACCGTAGACCCCTAGAGTTTGAGGTATATGTTTTGTTATTTTGGTTTGTGATTGTTTTATTTTAGATTACGTGTTAAGATTGTTTGTTCTAGGTTGGCGACTTGGTGTTCCTACGGATTTCTCCGACACAGGGCACGATTCATTTTGGTAGAGGCAAAAAGCTTAGTCCACGATACATCGGACCTTTCGGTATTCTTGCAAGGGTAGGTGCAGTGGCCTATAGTCTGGACTTGTCGCCTGTACTAGATGGAGTACATGACGTGTTCCACGTGTCACATCTGAGATGGTACGTAGCAGATCCTAGTCACGTACTAGATCACTCGGAGATCGAGGTTGGACCGACTCTCAGTTATCCCGGACAGCCCATAGAGATCTTGGATCGTAGAGAGAAGGTATTGCGGAACCAGACTATTCTCTTGGTTTGTGTTGCATGGAGACATCACTCTCCAGGTGAGTCAACTTAGGAGAGAGAGGACAAAATATGCGAGCAGTATCCATATCTCTTCGAGACTTTAGGTATAATTCTTTGTCTGATTGTTTGTCTTGTGCTAGTTTATTTCAATTTTGAGGACAATTTTTTTTAAGGAGGGTAGACTTGTCACTACCATATTCCAGAATAGGGATTATTTTGTCTTTTTATTTATTTAGTTTAATATGTTAATATATTGCATGATATTTATATATTATATAGTGTTCCTTAAATGCATGAGTTAGTGGACTGGACCTAGAAACCCACTAGTAGAACCTCTGACCAAATTATAGGGTTATGGATTTTAATTAGCATTTTGGGAAATTAAATACATGGGATTATATTTAATATTATAATTTTATTGGATTGTTGTACCTTACTGTTCCTTTCATATTTGGAGCGCTACACTAGCTTTTATCTTCCAATAAATTTTACACCCTTGTCCTAGACGTGTCAGTCTTCCATTCTGACTTTTGTGTAACTCATAAATATGCTCTCTTGTGCTTCATTTTAGTCGCACAATATTCGTCGCAGACGTTTATTTTTAATTTTAATTAAATCCAACTTTGCATCCTTGTCCGTTCCTATCAAAATTGGAGACACAACCTTGACCCATGTTGTACAACCCAAATTATGACAATATTATATTCTGAGTCTTCTACGTCCATGGTACTTGTATCCCACCTAATTTTAACCCTATGTACTTCCAATTAATTTTAGAACACCATTTATATTAATTTTAATTAAATTGGTGTAAGGACCCAACTTAACCCAAAACTAGGCCCAACACCAAACTAAACCCCTATTCACACTGTCAAGACTCATACTAAACATCATACACCCTTTTTAACCGCTACATCATACCAAACATGGTATTTTTCCTTATTTAATTCAAATTCCCACTTTCATACAATTTTCTAATTGTTGGGGACTTTTATGCAAAAGTGCATTAAGGTGTCCACATCCCATTGGACCCAACACATGAAGAAAACCCTTCCTTCTTCTTTGATCAGTCACATGTGAATTTTTCTATAATTTTTGGAGTGTGCAACACTCAACATCCCCACCGCCGATGTTGAAACCCAACACCATCCTAGCCATTTAAAACTCCTACATGTAAAAGCCAACCCCAATCCCTAGGTATACTTGGGCGGCCCAAATCCCTAGGGCAACATTATCCTATTTCTTCCTATATATAAATACTTTTTCTTCATTATTTTCTTCAACCACAACTCACAAAACCCTCAACTAATTAAAAATATCTCTTTCCCATCATCTTCATCCCTCCGTCCCCGACTTCACCGTCGGAGCAGTCAACCCCAGCAACATCCCCACCGCGGACATCCCCGCTATCGACTTCTTCCCGATCAACTCGACCTACGATCGCTATCACCCGACCTGCTCAGCGCCACCACCGCTTAGTAGTGCAGCCGCAGACTGCACACCCTCTCCATCCCGCGGCCGCCACCCGCCTGAGCAACCCCTCACCCCACAACCATAAGCTCTGGTATCGCCACCATCAATCCACGACGATCACCCCGACTCCTCCTCACCGCCTCGACCTTCCTCCACCCGACTTCGTCACCATTACCACCATCATCATCTTCATTATAGACTTCTCTCCCTCACGACCTCCTACTCCGTTGTCAGCCACCATCACCGCCGGTTTCTCAGCCACCCTACTGCCAGACTTCCCACGCCACACCGTCGACCTCTACCTGATCGCCTGGACTCTACCGCAGAAGCACCGACTCGCCCCGACATCCCCTCAGCTCCGACCATCCACCGGAACATCATCACCATCATCACCATCATCATTATCATCATCATCATCATCACCGTCGATCTCCTTCCCGACGAGCAGCAACCCGGCAACAGTCGACCACCCTTATCGGAGATAACCCGTAACAGTCTCCTTCGTTCACGTGCACGCACAGGTTCGACCTTGCCTTCATTTCATGTTGTGTGTATGTGCATGTGTGAATGCTATTAGGGATTAGCATTTTGCTTCATGACAGTTTAGTTGATGTGATTGCAAGACCCGTGTCGGTGAACCTAATAACTAGTATGCGTGTGCGTGCGTGTATACGTATAATAACTAGTTTGATATATATATATATATATATATATATATATATATATATATATGTATATATATATATATATATATATATATATATATATATATATTCCATAAAAATTGATTGCTAGTACTAGGTATGACTGTAATATATATATGTTGTATGGCCATAAGTGTTAGTAGTGGGTATCCCGTATTTGCATATGACTATGTGACCCTGAATATTAGTGAATTGACTGCCTTGTGTACACTAACGTACTGGCTTAGACATGTGTTGGTGTTACACGGGATTTAGATCTTTAGACATGTGTTAGTGAGTTGACTGTCTGATTATGCACAACATTTGAGGATATGACACCCATACAGTTAGACACACACTTGTCCCTGTTAGTTGACAAGTATCACCCCTAGCGTAGTCTATGAGTTCAGAGTAATTATGTTTGTGTGTATGCTAGTATAGCGACTGATGCTATATTATTATTATACTATGTATACAGGATGGATTGTTCAGACGAGACTTTAAAAACGGGATAATGGTATTGCCAGCTCAGGACCACATGGGAGTACATTCTATGATAGTTTTCTTTATGTTGATCATCTCTATGATTCTAGTTGTATAGCGTACTTGATTCTGACACTATGGATACACGGGTTAGCATCATCGAGACCTGTCACGAGGAGTCATGATTGGAATTCATCGTGCTAGCTAGGGATAGAGAAATATTAGTAGATTATGTGATCATACCCCACTCTACATGCATCATAGCTTACCCCACACCTCACGTCGGGTGCAGCCTGACCATTACATGCCTCATAGCCTGTTATATATGATTAGCCTGACTATTGCTCGCATCATAGCTAACCGGATGGTTAGCCTGATCTTACATGAATCATAGCTAATCATATGTAACAAGCCTGATCTGTCCCAAGCCGATCACATGATAGACTGATGTTTCACACACTTAGCTAGATATTTATTTATGTATTTCTAGTTTATTGTTCTAGCATGCACTTGTATTTCTGTTTCCTTGCTAGTTGTACTATTAATGATGATATATTCTCCAGCATCTCTTACTTCTAGTATTTCATACTCACTAGTGTTTCTTATTTCCAGTATTTATATCCATCTTATATTTCTTTACACTGTATTATAGTTTGTGTCAATATATATGGAACTGCTGTTAGTGCTTGTACTTTGCTCCAATCCTGACTGGATATATTTTTTCAGAGGATCTTGAGGACTTCTGTCCTACACATTATGGACCAGGTGTAGATGAAGACTACATACCAGAGAGCTTAGAAGAGTCATTTCCCTTAGAGGAGACACTACCTGCAGCTATTTAGACAGTTATTATTTTATGCATTGAGTTTATATTGAGACTTATTTGAGACTTATGTTGAGGTTATGTTGAGTTTATGTTGAGACTTTGTTGAGACTATTTATGTTGGACAGCTAGACTTTAGTTTTATCTCTATTTTAAGTTATTGTGCTTGACTTACATCAAGTATTTCTTATCTTTTATCGTGCTATTTATTTCTTATAGTTATTGTGATTGAGGATACATTATGAGCTATTGAGAGATGTTTATTCATTGTCCTCCTTATGGAGTTGATATCATTGACAGGTTATGAGTTATGTTTAGTAGTATTGAGATATATACATCGTTCTACCGCCGATGCTGCGGTGTAGGCTGGACGTACCCACGGCTCATGCCCAAATTTTGGGTGCGGGTCGTGACAAGCTGCTTGAGAAAGTATTGTAGGAAGTGCTAACTCTCAGTATTCCATACATCCAAGTACCAACAAGATGTATCGGGATATGCGAGAGTTTGTGTGGTGGGATGGCATGAAGAAGGAAGTGGTACAGTTTGTATCCGGATGCTTAGTGTACGAGCAGGTGAAAGCCAAGAGGAAAAGTCTAGGAGATTTACTTCAGCCATTACCCATTCCTGAGTGGAAGTGGGAGCACATTACTATAGATTTTGTGTCCAGACTTCCACGATCTCCCGGAGGGAAAGACGCAATTTGGGTCATCGTTGACAGGTTGACCAAGTCAGCCCACTTTTTGCCTTTCAATGTGGGTTTGTCTACGAAAAAGCTGGCAGATATGTATGTTAGACAGATCATCAGGATACATGGGGTTCTTGTTAGTATAGTCTCAAATTGGGATAGTCGTTTTACTTCTCATTTCTGGAAGAGTTTGCAGGCGAGTTTCGGTACCAACTCAAGTTCAGTACTGCATATAATCCCCAGACAGATGGGCAGTCAGAGAGGACTATTCAGACTCTCGAGGATATGCTGCATACTTGTGTACTAGATTTCGGGAGATCTTGGGAGGGCCATCTCTATTTGGTAGAGTTTGCTTACAACAACAGCTACCTGGCTAGTATAGAGATGTCACCATTTGAGGCTCTGTACGGTCGGAGATGTCGTACTCCCTTGTCATGGGACAATATTAGAAAAAGAGTTTTGCTAGGGCCAGAGATAGTTTTGGATGCATCGAATAACGTTAAGCTGATCAGAGACAGACTTCAAGTGGTGCAGGACAGACAGCGGCATTGGGACGATAGCCACCGGAGACCTTTGGAGTTTGAGGTATAGTTTTAGATTTTATTTTGTGCTTGATATTGGTTGTTTGTTATAGATTAAATTCTTAAGGTTGTGTTTTATTCTAGGTTGGTAGTTTGGTATTTCTGAGGATTTCTCCGACACGAGGCACAATTCGTTTCGGTGGAGGCGGAAAGCTTAGTCCGTGATTCATTGGACCTTTTACTATTCTATAGAGGGTTGGTGTAGTTGCTTACATACTAGAATTGACACATGTATTGAAGGGAGTGCACAACGTGTTTTACGTGTCGAAGTTGAGACGGTACGTGGCGGATCCTAGTCACGTATATGATCACTCAGAGATAGAGGTGGACCCTACTCTTAGTTATCTAGAGCAGCCAGTTGAGATTCTGGATCGGACAGAGAAGGTGCTGAGAAACTAGACTATTCCCTTGGTACGCGTCTCATGGAGGCATCACTCTCTGGGGGAGTCTACCTGGGAGAGAGGATAAAATACGAGAGCGTTACCTATATTTGTTTGTGCCTTGAGGTATATTCTGATATGTTCTTTCCTACTTATGTTCTTTTATGTTCTGTTCTTTTCTGTTCTGTTATATTTATTTTCTGGGGTAGTTTTTATCTTTGAATTTTGAGAACAAAATTATTTTAAGGGGGAAGACTTGTCACTACCACATTTTCTAGGAGAGGGTATTTTAATAATTTTATAATTAATTAAATAGTCTATATTGTATAATTATTTATTATGTTATTTAATTATTGTTAGATATTAGTTTATTATTTGGGACTTGTGTTAGTGGACCTAACTAGTTTAGATTGGATCCATGGACTAACATTTTAAATTAGTTAGAATTGAGCCCAATTAGAAGCCCATTCATTAAGAGGATGATTAATTTAATTAAACTCATTAGACTAGAACATTATTTCCTTAATTATTTCTTCATGAGAGGCCCCAAGGGGTATATTGGTCATTGCCTAGTAGCTTGAGGGAGGGGTCAAGGGGGACCAGCCTATTTAAAAAGAGGGGGAAATTTCTCTCTCCTCTTTTTATTTCAAATCTAGATCTAGAATTTTTCTCAACCAAATTCCTTTATTTCCATATTTTTTGCTTCCAAATTTCTTCTTAATTCCTTCCCAAATCACCATTGGAGGCTAGTAGATCAAGGATCTAGAAAGAGGAAGCAAGGATATACAAAGAGGAGCAAGGATCTACAAGTTGGAGGCTCATTTCATCAAATTTGGAGGTTATATTAGGAATCCATCTCCCAATAGATATAATTTAGTTTCCCCCCTTTAATTAGATTCTAAATATATGTCTTAATCATTAGGAACCATCCCATATGATGAGGCTACCCATAGGAATTGGAATTAGGTTCATAGGAGGCCTATGGAGGAAGTTATGGTGTATTTTGTGTCAATTTTGGGGAAATTTCGAGATTGACACATGTTGTATTTATCAATTGGTAAATTAGACTAAATTGACATATGTTTGATTGTGTATGTCTAGTGTCGTATCCACAATTGGATACGTGTAGGTCGTATCCCAACAATTTGGTAATGGGTGTTAATTTGGGGGTTTTTCCTCCGATACGGGGCTTTGTGCATGTCACATTTTGACACAGAAATATAGATGTATATTTTACTCTTCGTATTGTTCATAAATAGTATTTTAGACTTGCTCGTGTCCTTTGGGGTATGTTTGGTTGTGTGGTGGACTCGTATCGTAAGCGTATCATAGATCTAGTGTGATACGGGTGCGATGCACTCCACGTGTTTGTTGTATTGCATTTCTAGATTTAATGTGCATTGTTCATAGCTACTAGTATATTAATTATCATAATATATATATATATATATATATATATATATATATATATATATTTATATATATATACACTCTCTATGAATATATATATATATAAACATCAATCAACAACATACATAGCTATGTATATAGTATATATCTATAATGCATATATATATATATATATATATATATATATATATATATATATATATATATATATATATATATATAGTGTATAGATATATATGTATATCTACTTATATATATATGTATGTGTTATATATATATGTGAGGTGTATACATAGATTGATATATAGGTATTGATGGTTATATGTTTATATACATAGAGGTAGTATATATGTATGTTATATAGATATACATATGCATATATATATGTGTTTATAGATATAGATATCTATATAGAGGTGTGCATAAATACATGTATAGTTATATATAAGTGTTGTGCATATATGAGTAGTTATGTATTTGTGTGTGTAGTGTGTGTGATGGGGGGGGGGGGTCGGGGACCTCCAGTTTCAGTATGAGCTAGCATTGCACAAGCCCAACAACATCAAGCAACAACAACAGTTTTGCAACTGACAGTGAGCAGTGAAGCAGCAGCTAGGCAGCAGGGTGCGGGCAGTAGATGCATCAGCTGCAGCCGTATGCAGCATAGTATGGTGCAACAAGCATAGCAGTTCAGCTAGCAACTAGCCCATGCTGGATGTGCTTTGCAGCAACAGAAGTTCAGCACTTGTTGCAGCAGTAATTGCAGCTTGCAGCTTGCATCAGCCAAGGGGTCGGGCACTGCAGCAACTGTGCAGTGGAACTACACAGGAAGAGCAGTAACAGCAGCTTCAACAGAGGTGTCAGCAAGGTTAGGCTTGGTAGTTAAGGTATAGGTTAGCTAGTAGATGGGTTAGTATTCAGTCAGTTTAGTATTAATGTTAGTTAGATAGTTAGTTATATGCATTGCTAGTTAATAGTTAGTTAAATATGTGTACTAGTTAGACTTTTAGCTATGTGTAGTATTATATATAAGTATTATATGGATATGTATTATATGATGTATTAATATCTATTATATGTTTATAGTTAATAGTTTTAATAGTTTAGTTATGTTAGTATAGTTTAGTTTATGGGTGTTAGATATCTAATAGGATTTGAATTACCTTGGGATACCAGGGTAATGTCAAGGTATTGGGTCGATACTCAAGGTATTGGTTTTGCGTATCAAGATGGGGGTGTAGTGGTGCGATACCGCATTGGTTCAAAGCCAAGGTATCCACTTAGCAGTAGATGTCACGACCCGCACCTTGTGAAGGGGCACGAGTACGTGGGTACATCCAGCCTACGTCGTAGCATCGACGGTAGAACGCTGTCTTGGTCTTCTATACTATCTAATATCTCACACAATGTATATAAAATATTATCATGCCATCTCAACTCCAATTGATACTCAATCATATATAAAACTAAAGGAAGATGTAAGCACGATATGGAATAAAAAGAATATAAATACAAGTCTCAAAATATCACAGGTCCAACTCAATATCTAAACACAACTCAAGATCTCAAAATAATAATACAATCCACAATATAAATAGAACAACTACTATAAGGTAGGTAAATCTAAATGGCCTCAGTATCTGACACTACATCCTCAGGTGAAACTCTATCTATTGGTCCATAGTAAGTGGGACACATCCTCTCTAACCATTCATCTAAAAAATATATCCAGTCAAAATTTGAGCGAAGTACAACCTAATAGCATTTTTAATTAATTGATAATAATTGTAAACAAAAATAGAGAATATAATACAAGATGAGAAACAATGAACAATATCAACTATGGTAGAAGAAACAGATAAACAAGAACAATATGTTATATACTGGTCACAATAAATAGAATAAGACGATAGAATGAAACAATGAACTAGAATATGGTGAAGAACTGTAACTATGCTAAGTGATTGAAATACTAGTTAGATATGTGATCGGCTTGGGTGAACATTGTCTACTTTAACGTTGGATAAACATTGTCTAAGTTAAATATTGAACATTGTTTAGGATTTGATCACATATCTAGCTAACACTTTCCTTTTCTTCCAACTAGTACAATGGATCCAACCATGACACGTTACGATGCAAGATACTCAAGGGATTGTAAACAATAAACCTTGAACATTAAACATTGAATATTGAACATTGAATATTGAATATTGTCTAAGTTAAACATTGTCTAAGTTAAACATTGAGAACACGAGGAACAATAAAATAATATATATAACACTCCATAACTGATCCATGTGTATACTAGTCCGTGCACCAATATATCAAGAGTCATGTAAAATATTTCTAAATACTTGCATTATAGTAATTATCAAATAATAAAAACTATCAGAGAATGTACTTGTCTGTCGTCCAGAGCAATAAATGTCAAACTGTGTCCCAACTGGTGTCACACAGACCTATATATGGAATATTATATTAATATAAGGTGTTGAAATTAATTTAAGTTAAACTAGTCAACATCAAGGTCATGAAGCCATTTCTAAGTCAAACCAACTAATTCTAGGGTGTATGAGTCTATCTCTAGAATACTAAGTCTATACATTATGAAACTAAGCTACACTAGCTAACCTACGATACTATAAAACACACAAAATGTCGTATCCTAAGATACACAAGTTTTCGTATGAAAATAGTAGTTTATATATATTTACAAGTCAATACATATAATACTTAACTAACAAAATATGATACCTTGGCCTTGCACCAATGCGTATCACTCTACCATGCACCAATCTCGATACTCAAATCCAATACCTTGAGCATCGACCCATTACCTTGATATTACCTTGGTATCCCCAAGGTAATTCAAAACCTATTGAGTATAGCTAATATATAGCTAGTACCCCTAATATTAACTATTAATATATCTAAACTATATGCTAAACTAATAGTTAACATATACCACTAACTACTAACATATACCTAATAGTATATAGATACTACACTAGTTATTACCCAATCCATATATATATATATATATATATATATATATATATATATATATATATATATATAAAACATACATAACTAACCAATAGCTATCCTTGATACTAAACTAACTGATACACTAACACACTAAACTAACCAAAACCTCACTGAACTAACTGACTTCACTGATACTGAATGCTGCTCCCCTCTTCTTGTTGTCAGATACTGCTCACACTACCTCCTTGCTGAACACTGGGCAGCTCCTTCCTTGTGCAGCCACTGTGCACTGATACCTCCCTCTTCTTGCTGATACTCTCTGTTGGATGTTTCCCTCTTTTTGCTGAGCATGCTGATACCTGGCATTGCTGCCACTGCAACATGCTGAACTGCCACTGCATTGCTGAACTACAAATACTACTGTAGGGTGCTCGAGATCATACTACTGCACTTGTGCAGCTGCACATTCCTTTGTGCCACTGTCCAATTCTAGAAAATAGGGTTTTTTTTATTTGGTAAATTGTGTATTATTTTTAATTAATTATATTTATATTTAGTTAGTGATTGTATTATTTTTATTTGATTGTTTTAGGGTTTTGGCTAGCCTGGACCCGGGTCAGATCCTAGTGGACCCATGTCTGACCCAACCCACAGCCTTGTGAGACCTATTTTTGGGTTTAGAATATTTATTATATTTTTAGTGGGTTAATTGGAGAGATTGGGAGCTAGTTTGAGTGCTTTTGGAATCCGAAAACCCAAACCTAAGTGAGGGAAGGGCATTTTGGTCTTTTGGCTTTTGTTAACCCCTATTTCTTGCTTGGCCGGCCTATTCCCAGCCCCCATTCCCGCACACCAGCAGCCCCCTCCATTTTCCTTCACTTCTTCTTCTTCTTCTTCTTCTCCACTACTTCTTTCTTCTTCCTTTCTTCTTCCCACTCTAAGTAAGTACCCTATTTATCTTCTTTCTTCTTCTATTCTCTATGGATGTTAACCCTAACCCTATATTTTCCCCTAATCTAGGTGTTTAGAGCCTAGACTTAGTGTGGAGGCAAGATTTTGAGGCTTGGAGCTTGAGGAAGGTGATTTCAAGTGGATTGGAGACTTTGGCCTTGGGATTCCAACTCCCAAGAGGTAAACTCTAACTTTCCCCTTACTAATTACTCTTGTGTAGTGTAATTAGTGGTTTAGAACCTTCCTAGACCCTAAGCCTACCCGTGGGAGAAAGTTGGAACAAGTTTGGTGGTGTTTGGAGACTTTGACACTAGGTTTTGTGTCAATTTCGGGTGGAATTCGAAATTGGCCCAATTTTGGGTGATGTCCTAGGTTAGACGAACCTAGGTAGACGTTGTCGGGTGTCTTGAGGGTTAGTGCGTGTCTCCGTTCGGACACGTGAAGTCGTGTCACGGAGAAACGGGCGTTTCGGGCGTTTTCGGGGTTTTCGTTGTCGCCGGTTCTAAGTGTGTGCGCATTTTCGCCACGGGCCTAGAATCGATGGGGTAGCTTTTTTCTAGGATCTAGACATCGTTTAGAACCCGTGGGTAAATTTTGGGCCGATTCCGAGTTGGTTTGGTGTGCGTTTCAGGAGATTTTTCGAACCTCCCACCGCGTGTTCGTCGAAATGACCGAACGGCCATTTCGACTTGGTTTCCTAGTTTCGGGCTTGTGCGCGCGTTGGGTTAGCTTCGGGGAGTGTGTGCTAGAATTCTCGAGTTATATTTCATATATATATATATGTATTCGTGTGCGTGTGGGTCGTTGGGCGCGCGTTGGTGGGCATTGTGTGCGTTGTTGTGTGTTGTGTTGTGTTGTTGAGTGTTTATATATGTATATAAGTTTATATATATATTTATGTATGTGTGTCTATATATGTATATATATTTATATATATGTGTGTGTATATACCTATATTTATGGTTGTGTATGTGTATTAGTGTGAGTATTTATATATATATATATATATATATATATATATATATATATATATATATATATATGTATAAGTGTGCGCGTGTGTGTATATGTATATATATATATATATATATATATATCAATGTGTATGAGTATATATATAGATAAGTGTGTGTTTATATATATTTATAGATATGTGTTATATGTATACATATTTGTGTGTGTATATATATATATGTGTGTGTGTTTATATGTATATATGTGTTAGTGTGTGTCTATATATATATATAGTTGTATATATATATATGTATATATGTGTGTGTCTGTGTATATGTGATTGTGTGTGTGTGTGCGTGTTTGTGTGTGTGTGGTGAACTGGGAAGCCATAGTAGCAGCAGCTAGCAGCTAATGGGCAGCGCCGCAGCGCACAGCGCGCTGCTGTGCAGTGCACAGCAGCAGCAGATGCTAGCAGCAGCAGCAGCAGCAGATGCTAGCAGCAGCAGCAGGGTAAGCAGCAGCAGCAGCAGGGTAAGCAGCAGCAGCATTCGCAGCAGCAGCACTAGGCGAGGCATTGGCGTAGCGAGGGGGGTGAGAGAGAGATCTAATAGATGTATATATATATATATCTAGATAGTTAGATAGATAAATAAATAGATAGCTAGTTAGATAAATAGATAGTTAGATAGATACGTAGATTGATAGATAGATAGATACGTAGATTGATAGATAGATAGGTAATAGATAGATAGATAGATAGTTATATCTATCTAAGTGTATAGATATATATATATACATATAGCTATATATATATATATATGTATAGATACTAGATAGATATATATACATATTTGAGAGTGGGTATAAGGTATTATATATGTGTGTTGTGGATATCTATATATATATGCACATAGGTACGTAGATATGTATATATATGATATATATATATATTTTAGCATATATTATTAACTAGGGGTATGTATCTATATGTAAATAGTACTAGAGGAGTAGTTAGAGGGGTATTGGGCGATATCTCAATACCTTGAGATACCAAGGTATCTCAATACCTTGAGATATCCAAGGTATTGAGTTTCGAGCGGGATATTTGAGCAATTGCCTAGGAATAGTATTGGAGTAATTTTTATATGTATTGGTATATATTTACACGTACTAGTATAGGTTTTAGCGGGTTTAGGCGGGGTGCGTAGCCTAGGGCGAGGTATCGGATACCGAGGGTATCTCGGTATCTCGAGGAGGCGAGTTTGAGGGTTTACTAGCTTAACGAGCTAGTTTTGACCTAGAATTTTAGGGGCACCCTAGTTTGACCTAGCTTTGACCATAATTGTCCTCGTTGACAGTAAAAGTCAACGTTTGACCTAGTTTTGACCTAGACTTGACTTTTTGGACCCCGGGTTGACTTTTTGACCCAAATTTCACCGGTTTGACCCGTTCGACCTAGAATATCCCTAGAAGCCTGTTTTTAATTATTTTATATCAGTTTAACTCCTTAGAACCCTGTTTAATTCTGCTTTTCGTAATAGGTTCTTGCGGTACTGGTCCGGATCTCGATCCTCATCAGTTGCTCAGGACATCAGGCGAGTACCTACCTCTTATAGTTTCCATTTCATGATAGCGTTTATATCACCTGTTATAGAACTGTAATACTTAATTCTGACACATTGTTACATGAGCTGGTACTAGTGGATCCTGTCATGAGATGCTATCTCCCTTACCGTGTTCAGCAGGTACTCTATCACGTGTATTTCATCATGTGCTTCGGGTATTGATTCTCATGTGCTTCTTGTGCTCTCGCCTTCGTGTGCGTGAGCTATTATCATGTACGTAGCATGCCGTGGTTGGATCTACGAGTATTAGTGGGGGAGGGGAGTAGGAGTTGGTTATGTGATCAAAGCCAAACCGTATTCATGTGTATGTCGGTTATGCAACTCACGCATAACGGAGTTATCATAGTATTTTTTATGTGAAACCTAAGCCGATCACATAACAAACTTGTGCTCAAGGCACTTAGCTATTATTCATGTTTTCTCACATGCAGTTACTTCTCTACTTGTATTGTTCTCCAGTTTACATTGCAGCTACTTTATCTGCTCCAGCATGTATTTATTTCCTGTGCATCTTGTATACTTTTCTATTGCTCGTCATATACACCTTACCATGTATTTGGAGTTGCTTTCAGAGTTATGTATTTCGCTCCAGTCTTGACTGGGCATATTTTTTCCAGAGGATCCGAAGGATTTCTGCCCGACTTTCTACGGGCTGGGTGTCGAGGAGTGCTGCGACCCCGAGACTGAGGAGGAGCCCGGCGAGGAGACGCCTTTAGCGCCCTAGTTAGCTAGGTGGGTTTCCTGGGATGTTCCCAGTTGATTATGTTGGATGATTGTACTTATTATTTTGTTGCCTGTGAGATGTTGTAGACTATAGACTTGGACTGTATATTTTGGATATTGTCTTGCTCTATTTGGTTCTGTTTCTTTGTTGATATTATATAATGCTTTATTCTTCCCCTAGTTATTGTGATTGAGAGTTCATATATATATTACGTGGTTGCCCTCCTTTTGGAGAGGATATTGACAGGTTTTTGTGAGATAGATTGTGACCTAGAACGAACCTTACAGCGTTCTACCGTCGATTCTGCGGCGTAGGCTGGAAGTACCCATGGCTCATGCCTAATTTTTCGGGTGCGGGTCGTGACACTTTGTACTGTAGTGTGCACACTCCCTTGCTTCCACTCACTCGAGCAGTGGCTGCTACTGCATCTTGCTCTATTTGTTTCCTAGTGCACTAATGCACCCTGCTCTGTTGAGGACTACACGAGCTCTCCCTCTAGCTGAGCATTACAGTGTAGACTGCAATGTGGTACAGGTTGATGCATACCGAATCCTTCCTGTACACTTGGCTGCTGCTAGATGGTGAACTTCCTGAGATGGCTGTAGTGCACTAATGTGCATACTGCTGCACCTCCCTCTTGCTTGCACTACCTGAGACTGCACAGCTGATACTTGCCTACCTTGTTGCTTCAAGGAATATTGCACTGCACACTACAGTGAACTGCAGTATCTCCCATTTCTGCAACTGCCTAGCTCGACTGACTGCACTTGAAGGCTCTGTGCAGCAAGCCACTGTGCACGAGCTTCTCAGCTGAGCCTGCCCTCTCTCACACACAAACATAACACATAGCACACCTATACTCAAATACCTCTATGTATATATCAATCTATATATATATCAAACTCTCTCTCTCTCTCTCTCTATATATATATATATATATATATATATATATATATATATATATATATATATATATATATATATATATATATATATATATATATATATATATATACCAACTAATATATCATACATATATATATACACAAGCACATATAAGAATGAGGACCAAAAACCAAACACGTGGAGTGCACCACACCCGTATTACACTCATTCTATGATACGCTTGTGATACGGCTCCACCACACAACCAAATATATCCTGAAGGACACGAGCAAGCCTAGAATACTAATTATGAATAATACGAACAATTAATTACGTGCTGTGTCAAGAATTGATATGTACAAATCCCCGTGTTAGAGAAAAACCCCCAAAACAACCCGTATCGTCAAATTGACGAGATACGACCTACACGTACCTAATTGTGGATATGACACTAGTCACAAACTATCATTCATATATTATATTGATTTATTTGACCAATTGACAAGCACCATATATGCCAATCTCGGTATTCCCCCAAAATTGACACAAAAATGCACATAACTTCCACCATAGGTCTCCTATGAACCTAAAACCAATCCCTATGGGTAGCCTATGCATGTGGGGTAGTTTCTCATGGTTAAATCTCAGATTTAGAGTCTAGTAGGAGAGAGAAAACTGAAATGTATCTATTAGAAGATGGATTCCCAATAAAAATCCCCAAATGTAGAAATGTAGCCTCTTCTTGTAGATCTTGGCTTCCTCCTTGTAGATTCTTGCTTCCTTCTTGCAGATCCTTCTTGTAGTAGCCTCCAATGAAGAACAGGGAAGGAATTTGTGAAGAAATTTGTGAAGGAATGGTGAGGGAATAAAGAAATTGGAAAAATAAGAAAATCTAGATCTACATGAAATAAGAAATAAGAAGAGACTCTATCTCTCCTCCCTCCTAATGTGGCCGGCCCTAGCTTCTCCCTCAAGCAATATAAAATATCCAATTTATCCCTTGGGTCTCTCATGAATAAATTAATTAAGGAGTAAAGGTTCTAGTCTAATGGTTTTACTAATTAATTCATTCTCCTAAACCATGGGCCTAATTATTGGGTTCAATCTAAATTAACATAAATGTTGGGGCAATGCATCTAACTAAACTAGTTAGGTCTACTACACAAGTCCAAAATAAATACTATATCTAATCAATCAATAAATAATATAACAAATGATTAATTACACATGCACAATATTGAAATACAATACTCTAAAAATAAAAAATATCCATGCCAATTACCAAACAATCCTTGATTGAAAAAGTGAGGATAACAGTAGATTAGTTAGAATATTACATTGTTGATGATTATATATGCATAATATGTTATTTCTATATTTTTAGTGAGTATCTTGAGATACGGTATCTTAGTAATTTCTTAGTATCCTAGTTTAGCTAGTGTGGCCTAGTTTCTTAATGTATGAACCCAATATCCTAGTGATAGACTCATGCAACCTAGAAATAGGTACTTTGACCTAGTTTGATTATTTTGACTTAGAAATGGCTCTTTGACCTAGATGTTGACTAGTTTAACTTTTCTCATTCTGAAACCTTGTATTGATGTTATATTCCATATCTAGATCTTCGAGGCACCGTATCGAACATCTGTAATACTATTTATCGAACTTTAAGCGAGTACATTGTCTAATAGTTTCTTATTTATGATATCCTTTGTGTCTCTTGTATCTAGTGTAGATATCCTTAATTTTTTGACACGATGGTTACACGGATTGGAATATCCAAATCTCATCATGAGATATTATTCCTTGGTATATATGGTGTATCTTGTGCAAGCCTTATTTTTTTGTTCTTCTTTTACATGTATAGACACTGATTCTCAGAGAGATTTGCTACCTTCCTAGAGAATCCTGGACCATAGCGTACCATGGTTGGATCCACTATACCAGTCGGGGGTGGAAAGTATGTAGTATAGATATGTGATCATACCCTCCTTGTATTAAGTCTTATTCCTTGAATAGCGTTAATCATACGCCACACGTATGATTAGCCAGGCAATTAATCTTGTATCAAATTTCCAAGCCGATCACATGTTAAAGCTGGTACTCACTCACTTAGTCATTAGTATTCTTGTTCATTGTCATATTGTTCATTCTTGTATTTATTTCCAATATTTTCTTTATTGTATATCTCTTGTATCTATTGTTGCATCTTGTATATTCATATATATTTACTATTACATAGTTTATATCATTGATTAGAACTTCTGTTAGAGACATACTCTGCTCCTTTCCTGACTGGATATATTTTTCCCAGATAACACTGAGGAGTGGTACCCCACTCATTACGGACCTCAGGATATTGTGGGCTTAGAGTTAGAGACACTGGCTCAGGAGGGTCTCATTCCGACTGAGACAAATGACCCAAGACTTGTAGCATCTTAGTTATTCTTTTGTACTGGATTTGTCTTCAGCTTATCTTTTAATATTTCTCTAACTCATTGATGTTATTATTTGACGCATGAGTTGTATTGTGACTATCCTATTCTTTTATCATATTCGTGTATATTTTTATCTTAGATCTGTGATTGAGTATATTGATATTGTTGGTGGCTTATTATATTGTTAGATAGATTACCCAAACAACATTCTACCGTCGATGCTGCGGCATAGGCTGGACGTTGTTCCCGACTTGCATACCTACACCGGGTGCCGGTTGTGACAGAAAGGGAAAAGGAAAAGGAATGAGGGAGATGGCTGGGTTCTTGGTGGTTGGAAAAAGGAAAGAGTGAAGGGTAAAAGAAAAGAGAGATGACTGGGGAAAAATAAATTGAAAAAAGAAGAGGAAAGAGTGGGTCTGCGGTTAGTTTTGGTGGCCACAGAAAGTACTCTAGTCGAGATAGGACACGCTCAAAATTTGGAGTGTATCTTGGCTTTCTACCATTTTTTAAGTGTGGACAAGTGTCCACAGCATCCTTTAAGTGCTATAAAATTTGGCTAAAGTCAAAATATAGAACTTGAAATCTCTCATATTGTTGATGCTCTTAGTTTACAACAAACATTTACAACCGCCATGTGGCAGTTGGTAATTGGTCCCCCTCTATCCTCCCCCCTCATATCCCACATGATGAGAGGAGACCAATTACCAACCGTCGTGTGGCGGTTGTAAAGACTTTCAACCACATTTGGTTGTAAGCATAGTATTGCTCATTATTAGAAATTAGGGTCAACTTTACTAATTAGATTCTCTCATGCCTCCCCATTGGTTTTTTTTGATTTATATGCTACTTACTATATATGCACATGTGTAGTATATATTTTAACAGTCTTTTAATTAATTTTTATATACTTGAAAAGAGGAAAAGATACCATAAAGTAAATTATATTTTCCTTACTTTTTTGTATACATAAATTACATGGCTGCCCTCATTAAATTCAATAAACAATTTTAATTAGTAAATTTAGGTAAGGATATAATTGTAAGAGAAAAAAATTAATGATGAAACAAGTTTTCTTATTATATAGTAGTATAGATAGTAGTATAGATGTGTCAAGCCCTTTTAAGAAGGCTTCTATGTCTTTGTGTTACGTTTTTATATAGAAATTCAACTAAAAAAAAAACTCCAATGGTTGGTTTGTAAATATTCATATTCTATCTATGTAGCATTAAACAAAAAAATTGACGACTTTTTATTATAATTGGTAAGTAAATATTTATGTGGGACCTATTTTCATATGCCACTAGAAAAAACTATATCAAATGCTCTACATGTAGAGCCCCTCATTGAGCTCATTTATTTTGAATATGTTTTACTTATGAGGGAGCCATAGATAGATATCCATTTTTGAGTTTTTTTCCCCTATGTAGAGGCCTTATTGCTGCGTAGAAGTAAAAAGTAAATGATATATTTTGGTCCATCTCTAATTAGACCAAATTAGCGATTCACCTCTAATTAAAGATAAAAACAAACACCCCCTTAAACTCTCTCTGGTAGATAGGAAAGCAAGAAAAGGAAAAAGGAAAAAAGAAAGAGAAAGGGAAAGGGGAAATAAAAATGGAAGTTTTAACTTGTTTATATAAAAGAAAAAGAAGAAGAAGGAAAGTTGTGAAGAAACTAATTTATGATACTTGGTTGTACAAAAGGGAAATCAATTTTGAAAAAATTGCATGTTGGTCCTTAAACAATCAATGCACCTAATAAATATGTCATATCTGACTCGGACCATATTTGAAAAAAATTGCATGTTGGTCCCCAAACAACCCATGCACCTACTAAATATCCCATATCCGACTCGAACCACATGTTATGGTTGTGTTTGGTTGTACAATTGTAATATGAAGATGGTTAACTATTGATAGAATTTCTCTTATTTTGACTTTAAATAATTAAATTATAATCCTAAAAATTCAACTCACCTAATAAGGCTGTTAATAATTTAAAAAATGTACTACCCACTAAGTTAACCTAAACTACTAATAACTATCTATCCACCATACAAAATATATAAAAACACATTTGTCCAATGTTTTTAGGGGCTAAAGACAGATTGAGAATAAGGCTCCCTTTACAAACTCCAAAAAAAAAATCCTTTGCACTTAGCTATCACAATCAAAAGATCAAATTTAATTAAAAAGTTGATAACCAAGGTAGTCAATTCACATTTCCATAAAAGAAAATTAAGATAAGAAATTTACATTAATTTAAATTTTATTTCAAGGTACAAAATTTTAAGGCGAGGTTCAAATCCAATAAAATAAAATAGAGGCCTTAAGGGTGAAACACCTAATTTAAAATGCTGTAGCACTTTGAATCAGAAAGAAAATATTTTGCACCTTTAGAATAATAAAAAAGGGTGAAACGACACCTAATATAAAATTGCAAAAGTGTCCCTATTACAGTAGATAAATGCTTTAAAGATTGATCTACGTACGTTATTTCGATCTTGATACTCTAATGCGATGCTCGCCACCATAAACCGTTTAAGACACTTCTCCTCAACCTCATAATAGGGCAAACTACAACACATAATCTACAAAACAAAACATCATAGCACAATACTACCATATTTGAAATATTTTCTTTCGGGGGTTTGAGAAATAAAATCATCAATTATGGTTTCAACTTCAATCATTTCCAGCATATTTGTTTCAATATATAAAATTGATAATTCATTTAGTCTTTTTGTGTCATGGTTGTCCATAAATTAGACTTTAATAATTTTAATTTTGAAAGCTTCTTTCAGCAGATGTCATAGTCATACGTAAAGTCAAGTGTAAATTTTGTTCTTGTCGCAAAACTGATAGAATGCATGGCTTACAAACCTCAGACCATTGTCGTGTGTAATTTTTTGTGGAAGACCGAAGCAATATATGACGTGGTGCTTGACAAAGCTGATCACGTTGGACATCTTTACTTCGATGAGCGGTATAGCTCTTCCCATTTTGAGAAATAATTAATTATTTCAAGGATAAAGTGATG
The DNA here is from genome assembly GCA_036927795.1 of Iris macrosiphon. NCBI lineage: Eukaryota > Viridiplantae > Streptophyta > Magnoliopsida > Asparagales > Iridaceae > Iris > Iris macrosiphon. The sequence continues at coordinate 91,818,527 of JAYESA010000009.1, read as the reverse complement.
TCCTCTGGCCGAGGGAGGGATGATAGGACCAATTATGTCCATACCTCATGCTTCAAATGACAATGATGCAGCCGTCGGATGAAGAAACTTCAATCGTTGTTGTACGGAATCTGCACGGATTTGACAAGTCCTGTATTTCTTGGCATATTCTATGGCATCTGCTACTATAATGGGTGAATAATAACCATTCATTTGAGTCAGTCTTGTAGCTTAGGATCTGGCTAGTATGCACCATAAGTACCATCATGGGCTTCATAAAGTACTTGCTTGGCTTTCGCTTCCGATAAACATCGTAGCAAAGCTGTATCATAATAGAATCTAAGAGAGCGTCTCTTAACAGAAGTATCTTCCTTCAGATCATCTAGAAGGATTCTATAGATATTATAATATATGAAAGGGAATCTCCAATCTTTAGGATTGACGTTCATCTCTTTCACATAGTATTGATGAATATCTCAGTTATTCTTATCACAAAAAAATTCTTGGTCAATAACTATGATCAAATGTTGTGTCTTGACTGGAATAGATAAAGAAGCTGCAAGACTGGCTTGAGCATCCGCTTCGATATTTCGCAAACGAGGCACATGATCGATGAAGAATCTGGAGAAAGTTGAAGCCAACTCAAGCGTTGCTTGATAGTAGGGAATAAGGTCTTTGTACCAAACCTTATATTCTCCTTTGACTTGACTAACTATCCGCTTAGAATTGTCGTAAACTTTAAGCAACTTATGTGTCGTCCCAGTCCCAAAATACGAAGGACTAGGAACATGTAAGCATGCAAGCCGTGTGTATATGGAAACTCCAATATATGGATACCATAATACACACGTACGCTGTATTATGAACAATAATTCACAAGTGGTATCTATATTATCATAAGTCACAGAAATACTAATCTTATCCACACAACAAGTCACAGAAAGGAAATAACTATACTAGAATAAAGAGTCTGAATAATCCATAAATGATAGTCGGGTGGAGACAAATCCACTACAAATGACTATAACAAAACTAAAATGAGAGAGAAGAGTAAATCACCAATATAAAATAAGGTGATGATATAAGAGTGTCAGCTAAAGGATCCATCGCTAGAGATAAACAATGATGCTCAGTGGATAAGGTCTCCTCGACAGAAAGTAAAGTGTCAGGTCCGGGTCCGTACTCCTGCGGATACTCACGGTCGTCTATACCTGGCAAGGGACCAGGTCCTCAGAGGGACATAACAAGATACATAGAAGAAAAAATTTAATATAGTAAACATGCATAATGTTTAAAAATATATAAGTACGCTATACAAGATAATCTATATGAATGCAAATGAGGACAACTTTTCGACGTATGGGCAAGGGTAGGCTACTCAATCTAAGCCTCACAACTCACACACCCGTCAGGGGACATCAGAAATTAACATACTTCGGGGGTAGCGACCAGCACGACTCTACAAAAATCGATATACCTCGGGGGTAGCGACCAGCGCGACACACTCCCATAGTGCGAGCTAGATACTATTGTTTTACCAGAGTGGTTAAAGCCCATACGCCTAATAATTGTCCTTTCATGATACTAGGTGTCAAGTGTGTGTCAACATATCTAATATATAGTAATGACTGAACGAAACTACACATGCAATGAATATACATAAATATAAATATAAATAGCATGCAAAGTACTGTAACAATTTGGCAAGGTATACTTGCCTGGCAAGAAGCTACATAGTCCCAATATCCGGCTCCGGAAGTCGCGTAAAATCTATCCAATATCCTCGGGTCAGCGTGCACAAGCACGGGAATCTGGGGTGACTGCTGCGGGTTGTCTGGCAAGGGTGATGGGTTCACGATGAACACGATAACGAGGGTGATGACGATGAGATGATTAGGTTAAGGTGATAATGATGATGATCGTTATGGTTAGGGTGGTGATTAGGTCAATTATTAGGGTGATCATGGTGATGATTATTATAATGGAGATGATGATTATAATGGGTATGATAATGGTAATGATGATGGAAATGATGATAATGGTGATGATGTGGTTGATGATGGGGATAATATAGTTGATGATGGGGATGATGGTGATGACGAGGATGATGATGTGGATGATGGTGATGATGAGGATGATGATGTGGATGATGGTGATGACGAGGATGATAATATGGATGATGGTGATGATGAGGATGTGGATAATGGTGATGACGAGGATGATGATATGGATGATGGTGATGACAAGGATGATGATGTAGGTGATGGTGATGATAATGGCAATGGTGGAGATGATGTTAAGGGGTGATGGTGATGATAATGATGTTGAGGTGAAGATTGTGATGGAGGGGGTGATGACTGAACTTCGGCCAGGGGGGTTCGGCCAAGGAGGAGCATGAAGGAGTTCATAGAGGAGGAGGTAGTCAAAGAGGAGAGCAGGGAGAGGTGGAGGAAGGAGAAGGGGAGAATAGTTCAGGGAATGGTGGTGATGATGTGCTGGTGGTGTGGTCGTGGTGCCGACGACATTAAGGCGAGGGGGAGACGTCGGGCTCTGGCGTTGGGGTTGAGAGAGATGAACATAAGGGCGATGAGGAGGAGCAGCGACGGGTTCAGCAGGTTGTGGTAGCTCCGGTCAACGACAACAGGGAAGAAGGAGGTGGTCATTCAGGTGGGGACTCGGTCGGGAAGAAGATCTCGGGGACGACGATGGATGAGGGCGATGGTGGTGATGGTGTTGATCATTCCGGCGATCGGCGGAAAGGTGTCAGGCGGGGGAATCGAGGGGGTAGGGTTGAGATTAATGGTGATGGTGGTGGCTGCGCTCAGGCGGGTTCGGGATGGTCCGCTGGGAACAGTGCAGTCGGCGGAGGATGGTTGGCTGGGTGCGGGTTGTCTTCGACTTCGACGGAGGATGGCGTCGTGGCGGAACTGAAAGTGGCCCGCGGCTGAGGGAAAGTCGGAGGGATGGCTTGTGCAGGCGGTCAGGGTCCGGTCCGCTCCGGCGAGAGGTTGAAGATGATGAATAGGGAATAGGGTGTGTGGTCGGCTGGAAATAGGTTTTTGAGTTTGGGGTTTTGGGAAAAATAAAGGAAAATTGCTTATTTATACATAAAATTTGGGTTTGGATGTTTGACCTAAAAGTTTGGGCTTGGCCAACCCTCCTTGGAGTTGGGCCTTGCCTCACATGGGGGTGTTTGGAGGGCCATAATTGCATTATTTAAATACAAGAATAGGTTTAAAATAAGGGGACGATATTGCACGTTGCACATTCCAAAAATTATGGGAAAATTCGTATGAAGGAGAAAATAGATTTCTTCATGTATTGTACAATGGTGTGGACACTTTAATGCATTTTTGCATAAAAATGCCCAAAAATTAGGAAAATTACACAAAGATGGAAATTGAGTTAATTTAATTTAAAATTAATGCGCAAGGTGTTCTGGAATTAATTAGAAGTACATGAGAATAAAATTAGGTGGGACACAAGTGTCATGGACGTAGAGGGCTCAGAGTAGATTATTATCATTAATTTGGGTTGCACAAAATGAGTCAAAATTGTGTCTCCAATTTTGATTGGAACGCACAAGGGTACAAAGTTGAATTTATTTAGAATTAAATAATAACGTCTGTGATGAATGTTGTGCAACTAAAATGTAGCACAAGAAGATATAATTATAAGTTACATCGAGATCAGAATAGAAGGCGGTCATGTCTAGGGCAAGAGTATGAAATTTGTAGGTAGGCAGTGGCTAGTGTAGTGCTCCAATTATCGAAGCAACGTTAAGGTGCGCTAAGTGTCAAATTTATTGAAAAATTAAATAAAATAAAATGTTCTAATTCTAACTGGGTTCAAACTAGCCCTAGTTTCACTATCTAAGCTAAGTAGGCCTAATTTTGGGTGAGGGAGTTTATAATCTACCCAACTTAAAATAATTTCGTCCTCGAAATTAAAATAAGGCATGGTTTCTCTCTATCTAATCTTACTTGGTTACAGTCTAAAAGAATTTACCTCAAGTTTTAACAATACGATTTCTATCCAACTTAGGATTTACCCATCTATCACCTAAGGCTATACATCTAAGAAAATATTCCTCAAATTATTTAATCATGTTATTTAATTCTCAAAGTTTTAACACCAAGCATATCATCTATGATATGCCCTTAATCAATTATAAAAGAGAGTCACCAAGTCATATGATTACCCTATGGGGTATATCTAGTACTTATCAGTGTATCAACTTATACCAAGCATGAGCGTTCGTCTTTTCGGAATAAGGGAAGACGGAAAACAATGATAAAGAGTTCAAGGGGGAGGTAATAGCATAAAAGTATGGAGGTCAAGGCGTCTAAAGAATTTAAATAAGAATTGTCAAGGCAGTTGTGGATTAAAATACTATTTGGTAAATTCCTATTCACATGCTCACATCAGTACAGTTATGTACTTGATATGATGTGGTCTGACATATCTAGAGGGCAAGTATATTCGTCTACTAGTCAACTATATATATCTCAATCCACGTAAAGTAGTATTACGAAGGGCGAACCAAATGTACTAAGGTTAGCTAGACCTTAATACACAGATTCTGATTAGACAATGTATTAGTAGGCGTCCCCAATAATACATATATCATGATCAAGCTTGATAAAAGGATAAGCTTGCAAAACTAGGCTATAAAATAGCAGCATAAGTTAAGGTAGTACAGAAATATAAATACGCTGGATTATGATGAAAGAAGGTACATAATAATTCAAGTTCACAAAAAGATAAGACTCTACAATCTCTACAGTTGTCATACTAACTCCTTGTCTAAGTCGTTAGTCGACCAAATAGGGTATGGGCCTCTAAGTTCTACAGCCTGAATAACCACTATCTTCTTATGCTAGCATACAGTTAATGTTATTCAGTTATACTTCATCAATGGGTTAAGAGGACTATGTGATACTATGTTGTGAGACATACTACCCAACTTAAAAGAATTACTAATACTGTACTGCCTTAAGGATACAGTAGAAACTCCTGTTAGGGTAGACGAGATATTGGTACTTATTAGGGTATCCTATTACATAAAAAAAAGTTTTTGGTCATCTTAAGTCTTAATCATAGTGCTTATAAAACAAGTGGGTTAATATTAAGAATGGAAAGGTTAGGTGGCACGAGTTAAAAGGGAAGAAAGAAAAGCATAATCAGTCATCACACAAATAGCGAGCGCTAAGTTTTTAGAGGAACAAGATTTGAATTTAAATAGAAAGGCTCTAGATAATATCATGGTTTTCTAAGGGGAAGGTGGTATGCTAATATTTGTGTTTGAGGTATGATCTAGGAAAATATTATTTTATTCCTCTTGGCTTCCTAGGGTACTGTTTGCTAGCATCAAGACAAGAATCTAAATGTATAGTTCTATAATACTATTCCACTATAAAAGTTAGGTTTGGTCCTAATATTCAACCTTGGATTTCTAGTGGTCCCTCAATACTAGGGTCAAATAATATGGTTAAACTTCTAACTAACTCTAGTAGTGTCTACACCACTCTCAAGTCATCCCTAATTATATCAAGGAGTAATGGTCATCTAATTTATAGGTATAGGGTGCTAGGGTTCATTATGTGTCCTAAACTTAGTGATGTGTCTATATTTTAGTTGTATCCACAATAGGTGTGTTACCCTAATTATTATTCTAACTACAAGGGTTCCTATGTTCTAGGAGAAGGCTATACTCAAGGAACTATTGGGGAAGCACATGAATCAAGCAGGGTGCGATTATTTGGATAGAACAAATTGGAAGAAAGATGAGTCATAGTTCATTATGGATGAGATCCTATACTCTAATCCTAATTGCAGACTTGCTCGGTACAGTAACGTAACCGAGACAATATGCTCTCGACCTGCATGGGCCACCACAAAAATATGTCATGCCCCAGTTCCAAAATTCGAAGGACTAGGAACACGTAAGCATGCCAGCCGTGTGTATATGGCAACTCCAATATATGGATACCATAATACACACGTACGCTGTATTATGAATAATAATTCACAAGTGGTATCTATATTATCACAAGTCACAGAAATACTAATATCATCCACACAACAAGTTACAGAAAGGAAATAACTATACTAGAATAAAGAGTCTGAATAATCCATAAATGATAGTCGGGTGTAGAAAAATCTACTACCAATGACTATAACAAAACTAAAATGAGAGAGAAGAGTAAATCACTAATATAAAATAAGGTGATGATATAAGAGTGTCAGCTAAAGGATCCATCGCTAGAGATAAACAATGATGCTCAGTGGGTAAGGTCTCCTCGGCATAAAGTAAAGCATCAGGTCGGGGTTCGTACTCATGCGGATACTCACGGTCATCTATACCTGGCAAGGGACTAGGTCCTTAAAGGGACATAACAAGATACATAGAAGCAAACCAATTGAATACAGTAAATATGCATAATATTTGAAAATATATAAGTACGCTGTACAAGACAATCTATATAAATGTAAATGAGGATAACTTTTTGACGTATGGGCAAGGGTAGACTACTCGATCTAACCCTCACAACTCACACCCCCGTCAGGGGACATCAAAAATCGATATACCTCAGGGGTAGCGACCAGCGCAACTCTACAAAAATTGATATACCTCGGGGGAAGCGATCAGCGCGATACACTCCCATAGTGCGAGCTAGATACTACGGTTTTACCAGAGTGGTTAAAGCCCATACGCCTAATAATTGTCCTCTCATGATACTAGGTGTCAAGTGTGTGTGTCAACATATATAATATATAGTAATGACTAAAATAAACTACACATGCAATGAATATACATAAATATAAATATAAATAGCATGCAAAGTACTGTAATAATTTGGCAAGGTATACTTGCCTGGAAAGAAGCTATGTAGTCCCAATATCCAGCTCCGGAAGTCGCGTAGAATCTATCCAATATCCTCGGGTTAGCGTGCACAGGCACGGGAATTGGGGGTGACTGCTGCGGGTTGTTTGGCAAGGGTGACGGATCCATGATGAACACGATGACGAGGGTGATGACGATGAGATGATTAGGTTAAGGTGATAATGATGATGATCATTATAGTTAGGGTGGTGATTAGGTCAATGATTAGGGTGATTATGGTGATGATTATTATAATGGAGATGATGATTACAATGGGTATGATGATGGAAATAATGATAATGGTGATGATGTGGTTGATGATGGGGATAATGGTGATAATATGGTTGATGATGTGGATGATGGTGATGACGAGGATGATGATGTGGATGATGGTGATGATGATGATGTGGATAATGGTGATGACGAGGATGATGATGTGGATGATGGTGATAATGAGGATGATGATATGGATGATGGTGATGATAATGGCAATGGTGGAGATGATGTTAAGGGGTGATGGTGATGATAATGATGTTGAGGTGATGATTGTAATGGAGGGGGTGATGACTGAACTCCGACCAGGGGGGTCCATTCAAGGAGGAACAGGGAGGAGTTTGTGGAGGAGGAGGTGGTCGAGGAGGAGAGTAGGGAGAGGTAGAGAAAGGAGGAGGGGAGAAGAGTTCAGGGAATGGTGGTGATGATGTGCTGGTGGTGTGGTGTGGTCGTGGTGCCGGCGGCATTCAGGCGGGGGGGGAGACGTCGGGCTCCGGCATTGGGGTTGAGAGAGATGAATATTAGGGTGATGAGGAGGAGCAGCGGCGGGTTCAGCAGGATGTGGTGGCTCCGGTCGACGACAACAGGGAAGAAGGAGGTGGTCGTTCAGGTGGGGACTCGGTCGGGGAGGAGATCTCGGGGACGACGATGGATGAGGGCGATGGTGGTGATGGTGTTGATCATTCCGGCGACCGACAGAAAGGAGTCAGGCGGGGGAATCGACATGGTCGGTTTGAGGTTAATGGTGATGGTGGTGGCTGCGCTTAGGCGGGTCCAGGATGGTCGGCTGGGAATGGTGCAGTCGGCGGAGGATGGTTGGCTGGGTGCGGGTTGTCTTCGACTCCGGCAGAGGATGGTGAAGTAGTCGTGCCGGAACTGACAGCGGCCCGCGGTTGAGGAGAAGTCATAGGGATGGCTTGTGCAGGCAGTCGGGGTCCGGTCTGCTCCGACGAGAGGTTGAAGATGATAAATAGGGAATATGATGTGTGTTCGACTGGAAATAGGGTTTTGAGTTTGGGGTTTTAGGAAAAATAAAGGGAAATTGCTTATTTATACATGAAATTTTGGTTTGGGTGTTTGACCTAAAAGTTTGGGCTTGGTCAACCCTCCTTGGAGTTGGGCCTTGCCTCACATGGGGGTGTTTGGAGGGCCATAATTGTATTATTTAAATGCAAGAATAGGTTTAAAATAAGGGGGCAATGTTGAGCATTGCACATTCCAAAAATTATGGGAAAATTTATATGAAGGAGAAAAATGGATTTTTCATGTATTGTCCAATGGTGTGGACACCTTAATGCATTTTTGCATAAAAATGCCCAACAATTCAAAAAATTGCACAAAGATGGAAATTGAGTTAATTTAATTTAAAATTAATGCGCAAGGTATTCTGGAATTAATTAGAAGTACATGGGAATAAAATTAGGTGGGACACAAGTATTATGGATGTAGAGGGCTCAGAGTAGATTATTATCATTTATTTGGGTTGTACAAAATGAGTCAAGATTGTGTCTCCAATTTTGATTGGAACGCACAAGGGTACAAAGTTGAATTTATTTAGAATTAAATAATAACATCTACGACGAATGTTGTGCGACTAAAATGTAGCACAAGAAGGCATAATTATAAGTTACACCGAGGTCAGAATAGAAGGCAGTCATGTCTAGGGCAAGAGTATGAAATTTGTAGGTAGGCAGTGGCTAGTGTAGTGCTCCAATTATCGAAGCAACGGTAAGGTGCGCTAAGTATCATAATTATTAAAAAATAAAATAAAATAAAATATTCTAATTCTAATTGGGTTCAAACTAGCCCTAGTTTCACTATCTAAGCCAAGTAGGCCTAATTTTGGGTGAGAAAGTTTACAGCTTACTCCCACTTATTTTGCTAATTGGAGTCTGATGTGCAAAGCATTATACTCTGCTACATTTTTAGAATATGTCACGAGCTATTCCCAAATACATAGAACTAGGATACATAATCATGCCATCTGGTATGCATATGTAGACTACTCCAATATATGGAACCCATGAATTAATACACATGTATGCTGTAATAAGATTATATCTCATAAACAGATAAATTACAGTCAAGGGTACACTATATCTCATCTATCGAAGTAAAGGAAATAACTAATCAAATAAATTAAATAAATCAAGTACAAAGTAGTCCAAAAGAACTAATAGCCGGGTGGAGATAAATCTACTACCGAACAACTATAATAAAAGAAAACAATAATAAGATCAAGCCTCAATTTATTGAAATGAAAAGGAAAACTAAACTAAGCTAATAATCCATGTTAGAAGAGTCAAGGAATGCGGAAGGTAAGACCTCCTCGTCTGCTGGCAAAGAATCGGGTCCTGGACCATACTCCTAAGGATAGTCATGTTCTTCTATACCTGAAAAGGAACCGTGTCCTTAGAGGGACGTAACAAGATACATAATAAGTCATAATAATACTATGGTAAACAATAATTAGGTCTTCTAACCATTCTATGTGAAATACACTTTTGAGGATAACATTTTCTGTCACTACCACATTTTTAGATTGGGGTAATTTTGTTATTACACTTTATTTTTATTTAGTGGTTATATTTAATATATTGTATTATTTATTTATTAGTTAGTGGACTAGCCTATTTATTTGGACTTGACACTAGTAGACCAACTAGACTTGACATATTAAATCCAACTTTTGGGCTTGGCCCGTTAGACTCACCCCTCTTCATTAAATAGGATATTAGATTAAACTTTCATTAAATTAGAAGCTTCCCATTCTACCCCTCAATTAAATACCTCATAAATAATTAGTGGGGAAATATTTGACATTGTATGTTGCTTGGAGAAGGGAAAATAGGGTACCGGCCACATAAAGAGGGAACTCACTCTCTCTCCTTCCCATAATTCACTCCTTTAGATCCCCAATTGTGTTCTTTCCCAATTACATTCACCCCTCCATTAATTTTACCTTAAATCAATCTAATTAACTTCAATTTTTATCATCCAAGGAGCATTAGAGCTTAGATTGCAAGGAGCACTTGGAGAATAAAGAGTTGGCCAGGAGCTTGTGTCCTAATTGTGTTAATTTAAGCAATTTATCAAAAATTCATCTTTCAATAGGTATAATTATATTTTTTCTTTTAATTTAGATTCTAATTCATGCATTTGACTATTAGAAACTCTTTATTGGCTTAGGCTACCCATAGGAACAAGAACTAGGTTGAAAGGACCCCCTATTGTGACTTCTATATTAAGATTTATGTCCAATTTGGAGAAAATTCAAGATTGGTATACCAAGTATTTGTCTATTGGTCAATTAGGCCTAGTTAGACTTAGATTGGTTGTGTGAGAGTGTGTACGTATCCACAATTGGATACGTATGGACCGTATCGCAATACGTTATGATACATGGGTTAGAAATGGGTAATTCTATGTATTTGGTGTTCTAAGGTGTCATTCTCTATTTCTTGCATTATAATTAGTTATTTTAGATATTATATATCATAAATTCTGTTATAATTATTTATTTCCTAGATATTGGGTTTTTGGCATCATGATGGTGATGTATCATGGGTATCTTGATATCGAGCAAAAGGTATTTGTTATATATATATATATATATATATATATATATATATATATATATATATAGATACATATGTATATAAATGTTCATTGTGATGTGTGTGCTTTGGTAGGTAGCAATTGGAAGTGTATACCTAAGTTTAGGTAACAATGAGAAAAGTATGTTGCAGTGGTGTAAGAGTGTTGTGTCCAGACCAGTTGGGGTGTCCAGGTAGGTAAGGGCCTGTTTTGTTTAGTCTGCATCATTATGTGATTTTGGGTGAGTGTGCAATACTACATAAGCAGCCAGAGCAATTGAAGGGGGCAATCTGGATGAGTACTAGTAGTAGTTGCCTGGGAACATTACTCAATTTTGAAGATGACCCGTACTCAGTTGTTGGAGATTAGGGGAGTGTCAACTGCAAATTACAGTATGGAAGTTTGGAGTTCAGGAATATAGATGGTTACAATAGGGGGTAATTATCAGGTGGGTTGGTGATTCAGTGTGTGTAGTGACTTAGAGTTGGGTCTTGTGAGGTGCAGGCAGTTGAAGGAAGAGAGAAGTGCACTTGTGTTGTGCAATCAGTGCACAAGCAAGGGCAGACCAGGTTATCAGTCAAAAGAGTGAGGAGTGTTCTCTGTAGGTGTAGTTGGGGGTATTAGTTGTATCGTATCAGTATAGACTGATACATCAGAGTATCAGACTTGAATAGCAGTTGTATCAGTTGATGGGCAATAGGAGTGAGGGTAAGGTAAGTTCACTTGAATGCAAAGCTAATGTCTGGCTAGGATATGGAGTGCACTGGTTCAACAGGCAGTGGGGTCAGGTAGGATATGGATTGCAACATCAACACTTGCTGCTTGTGCAGGCAACCTTGCTCATTTATGAGCAATATTGGGGTATTTTAGGACTTGTGTATAACAATCCATTCCGCTCAAGCAGAGAGCCGATTCAAACGACGCAAGTGCGATGACCCGACCTGTCTTGCTCGGCGACAAGACCTGCTTGAGGTAAAGAATTTCAGACTTGGCCCTTCAGAAGTCCAGACTTAGACTTTCAAAGGCGCGCTCAGAGTATCGCTCGACCAAGACGAATCATCACAAAGGTAGGTAGCTATGATGAACCTGTCTTTGCTTAGCATGCCCACTTAAAAATATGGACGATATATGTTAGTCGCCAAACGAATCACCCCTTGCATGCTAATAAAGAATATAACATACCTAGCTAAGAAAATAATCTCATCTTATGTCTCTTTGCATAGAACATGGAAGTAGATCAGTTGAACGGAGTTGTATGCTCGCTTTACAGTTCTTATAACCTCACCCTCGTAGCGTTACTTTTGTTCCTTATATCTTCCTTCAAGTACATTACTTCATATGTTTTGAAATGCTCTTAACATAGATATTGCCTCGATAAGGAAAATATGACACAAATTATGGTTCACTTACCTAAGGCAGAAAGACTATCAAAATAGTCATTTTTGAGCCTAATTGTTCGTGCCGCTTTCGACTTCTTTGACTTAGTATGTTGCGGTGCATAGTAAAAATAGTCATATTCATTTTCAAATCCATAGCTTGGGTGCATAGGATATTTAGAGTATGAGATTCTATTAAAGACAAAGTTCTTCTTCATGCGCCTACGCTGATGCTTTTGAAAAAAAATTGCTTTATCTTTAAAATTTTGGGCGCGTATGGCCCTGTCTACGCATGCAATTCTACTGATAGCAGTAGAGGCTTGGTCTTCTACTACATGCGGGATAGAAGGTTCGAGGAGCCATGCACAAGAAGAGTCTATGAAGACAGAGTCTTCACTGGGCCATGTGCCGCCAGGACCTTCTCTTCATCATTAATGATAATGGGATAGGCAGCACGAGCCTTAGGGAGCCAAGTCCTGTGAGACTTTTTGGGTTTTGCCATTTGTGAAGGGGTTGAGCTATCCCCGGAGAGCATATTTTTGAAAGCTTGTTGGTCGGATTGCACGACCAACATCTTCTGCATCGTTCCAATCTTCGTGACTTTAGATTGTGCTACCACCTTCTCGTCAGTGGAGGAGGTCGTCCCCAGTAGAGTTGATGTTTTGTTTTCCATTAAAACAAAACGTATACTAACTTTTGTTTAAAAGCTTTAATGCTTACAAAGAATTCTAAGTACAAGAAAGAATAAGAATTTTAGGGAGCAGAATTAATGGAGATCAAGTCTGCGATTGACTTCTTTACTCTGTTGACTATCCGATATGAATATTAGGAAGACTCGCTAACTCTAGCTTACTGGTAGAATTTGGCAGCAAATAGCCTCAATGTACCAAGCTTTCGATGGTTTTGGAAGTACGTGTCCCACATACTTATAGTCATTCACACTATAATGATTATCCGCACATAAGAAACAAAAATATACTATTTCTGCCTTTATGCGCACGTGTGTAGAATTCTGTATTAACTCTAGAGCATATTGTGGATATGAACGCTTGTGTATATCATGGGCAGCCTGACACGTAACATCCGTTACGAGAAATTTGAAATCCATTTTAATACGACAGTTATCATCTCGTACTTTCAGACATAAGCTATTATATACGCATTGAATGTGCATAATCTTCTCAAATTTGTAACCGTTCGCTGACAATCAAGCATAGGAGAGGAGAATGAACTTGAACTTCATGCATAAGCCTCTTATGCACTATACCCAGAATGAGCGACTACCCATAGAGCCATGTGGCATCGTTACGCTGTAACTAATAAAGTGTAATAATTATACTGACGTAGGCGCCGTTGCCGTCTCTCTTTTTGCATAACTGTCGCACGAGCTGTCAGTTAATTGGCACAACTTTTAATACATGCAACTCGTTGAATGTGTTGTCCCCTGTGCATAGCTTTCTTTGCATGTCTTCTAGCACATAGTGCATGAACTTTTGAACATAACCCAAAGATCACTGCCTTTGGCGCATATGATACTAGTGAGCATGAAATCGAGGGTATGGAGTCCTGCACATGGAGTCAACTCACTGCTTCTTTATAAAAGGATCCTGAGTATGACAACTTGTGCACCATGCGCATAGATTTTCTACTTATCCTGCGGATAGTTGAATCTCATGCATAGACTTGAGATTTTCCATGCTTCTATAACTCTCTCTCTCTCTCTCTCTCATACAAAAAGTCATGGAATAATATGACTCAACATCTACTATCAAGAACATGATAATACTAGTAATATACGATACATGTAATGTAATATGCTAAGTATGTACTTACATGTAAGTCGAGATCGAGTAACCAAAGTCCATAAGGTCGAGTCTACCATGAGTTATCCATTTCTATTCAATCGATAATCAAGCACAATGATTCCACATAATTACTGCAAGATCACATGAGGCAAACAAGTTAACAAACTTAGGATATCTTCTTGATTAAGAAAAATAGATTTTTGAAACTAAGGTTTCTTGTTAACAAAGTATCTAGCATTTTTATCAAAGAAGTAATCTTGATTAATTAAAGTTATATAATTATTCTAATATATTTAATATTGTTAACTCTTAATTATTAAAGGTTTAGAGTTGTTACCTTACAGTTTTAGGACATGAAGGATGTCAACACACAAAACTAGACTAAGGTGATCCCAAAAATTTATCGTCTTTAAATCATGATCAAATGACTAAGATTAAATATCTTCACATTTGTAAACCCCTTGACCCAAACTATAATTAGGATTCATTTAGGGTTATTTTTGAATTATTTAATGGAGTTATTAATTTGCTTCTTTTAATTTAATTCCCTTGATGTACCTTACCGTTCCTTCGATGTTTGGAGCGCTACTCTAGCTTCTGCCTTCAAACAAAATTTATACACTTGACCTAGACGTGCCAGCCTTCCATTCTTATCTTGTGTAACTTATAAATACCATCTCTTGTGCTTCATTTTAGTTGCACAATATTTGTTACAAATATCTATTTTTAAATCCAAATAAATCCAACTTTGCATCTTTGTCCGTTCCAATAAAAATTGGAGACACAACCTCGACCTATTTTGTGTAACCCAATTTATGACAATAATCTACTCAGAGTCTTCTACGTCCATGACACTTGTGTCCTACCCAATTTAAATCCTATGCCCTTCCAATTAATTAAAGAACACCATTGACACTAATTTTAATTAAATTGGTGCAATGACTCAACCTAACCAAAAACTAGACCCAACACCAACCCAAACCCCCCTCACACCCTCATGGTTCATACAAAATACTACACACCAATTTAATCCACTACAACACACCACACATGGTAATTTTCTTTATCCAATTCCAATTCTCCTTTGCTTGTGCAATTTTCAAATTATTAGGGTCCTTTGTGCAAACAAGTAACTAGGTGTCCACCTTCCATTGGAGCAAAACAATGAAGAAAGCCCTTCTTCATGATTTGACCGGTCATCCCCCTATTTCTCTCTATTTTTTTGTATGTACAATACAATACTTTACATCCACATTTAATTCCAATCCTACATTCAAATTTAAACTCCATTCCACCACTCATTCCCTCATGACAAGCCTTACCCCATCCCTAGAAATAGGGGGAGGTAGCCGGCCCTAATCCCTATGCTCTTACTCTCTCTCTCCTCATTAACTCTTTCTCTCCCCTAAAAAAATTCAGCCACACCACTACCTCCTCTTAAAACCGAAACCACCTCCACCACCTCCTTCTTCTTCTTCTCCTCCTCCATTCAACATCCACCACCATCACCTCACTTCCTCCCTAGCAGCCGGATAACCCACCACCTCCACCGCCATCATCAACCACCATCACCACACCACCACCCGAGCTCTCCTTCTCCCTCCGACCACAACCACCATCACCTCCAACCACCACCTTCATCCTCAACAACACCATCATCATCACCACCACTTACATCCGCCACCCTCACCTCCACGACCACCCCAATGCCACCACCTCCTTAACCACCAGCAACCCGACCTCCCTCGCCCGTCGAACCACCCATGACCACCATCACCATCTTTCCTTCACCCCTTGACCCCGACCTCCTCCTACTCCAACTCGACCTCCACCGAGCATTATCACCTCCATCACCACAACCACCATCGACAACTACCTCCTCCTTCTTGACAACCCTCCATCACTATCACCTCCTCTTCCATGACAGCCATCTCCATCACGATCACCACCACCACTGCCACCAGCCCGACCCTCATAGCCACCTCCTCTCCCTTCATCCCGACCACCACCACTGTCTCCTTCACCACTGCCATTGAGCTGCACCCCTATCACCACCACCATCACCTCATCGACTACCAACCACTACCACCTCCCTCACGAGCCGCTGTCGCTGCTGTTACAAGCCGCTGCCGCTGCTGCGAGATGCTGCTACTGCTACTACGAGTTGCTGCTTGGCCAGTGCACCCCCCTCTACCTGCCGGAGACAGGAAGTCCATGGGCCGCAGGCCGAGCACCCTCCCTCCTAGTCGAGCACCCTCTCCCTTAGCTTCTCTCAATTTTCTTGAACCCTAGGTAATGCTCTCCTCTTCATCTTTATCCTATCTTCTTATATATATATATAATCTTGATCTTGTTGTTCCTTCTCTCATATATATCTACATATGTATTAATTTGTATTTTTATCATAATGTGTATGTATATGCATGACCTCTTGTTCTTTTTTTTCTAGTATATATATATATATATATATATATATATATATATATATATATATATATATATATATATATATATATATATATATATATATAATTATTTGCCTTGACACTATCCACAACATGTTTAACCAAATTTTAACTCTAAATTTTAGATTATTACTTGATCAGATGTTTAGTTTAAGTGTTAGTGAACTGCTAGTATATGTGGTTGTTGTTTAGATTATACACTAGTTTGATATATGAATAGGGCCATGCTAGTGTAACAAGTTAAAATGGATGTAAAATTGTTATGTGCACTTATTGATGTGTGCAAGTGTACGAGGATTATATGATGGTTTATATATTTAGATGATGCAATGATGATTTTATATATATAATATATACCTTAACCTAATAGTTAGGACATATGATTAGTGCTACACGATATTCTGAGTTATAAACATTTACTAGTAGCATAGTAGCTAGTTGACTTGTTGTGAACAATAATTGAGGATATTTTATATACTTGTGCACGGAGATCTAGAGAGAGAACACTAGTAACCTATGTGTTAGAGGTGCAACTTAGAACCTACACGAATTCTAGTTGTGACCACGATTGTAACATACGAGAAATTATAGCTTAGGATGACTTGTAAATGTTGTAGGACTAGTAGACTAAGTGTACACATACTTTGTTGATCCTTGACTAGTCAACCTTAGCCAACCTACTTAGTTAGAACGTTTATTTGGTTTAGACTCTACGTGACTCATGACGTTGCTTATGTTGTACTATTGTGCATGATTAGTATAGTGTAATGTAGTGATTGATATTATTGTTAAATATTCATAGGCACCCAAGACGGTTCTACCTTGGCTGCAGGTTTTGTATCCATACTTGTTCACATCGAAGTTCCAGGAAAGTATACCTTACCTTGTTGTACTGTTTAAATTCAGTTATTATAGTTCATATGCTTTTTTTCTTTAATATTATATAACTGTGCGCGTCTGAGAATGACTCGGGTGAAGTCAACGAAGGTGTTGATGTTAGGACCTGTGTTTGACATAGTATCTAGTGAACGCACCTAAAGTTGGGGAGTTATCATTATGACTCCCTGGGTCTTGCCACGTATCATTGCAAGTCACAGAGTGAGTTTATATAGGGATGCGAGCTTCATACTTGACTGGCCCTCATTGTGAGCAGCACGTGTGACGGTATTTAGCATAGTTGTATATTTATTTAGTGACTTGCATTATAGTACGAGATGTCCATGTCGTATTTGCGGCTTGTACATTGGCATTAGGCGGGGAAGACAATTAGTAGGCGTATGGAACAGACATTTGGCTACCGTAGTTTCAGAGAAAACTACGGGGTCATGAGCCTCAGTATTACCCTGTTATGGGCTATGTGTTACCCGGTTATGGGCTATGTACTATTCGGTTATGGGCATATATGCTTGTCGATACATCCAGCAAAGGTTACTAACTGCGTGCTATCATGATCGGTGATGTAGTCAACATATACTTCTGGTATCCAGTTTACAGCTAATGCCAGATACTTAGCCTTTGGCTTGACGCTACACTTTATACCTTTTACCTACCCATACGTACCAAGGTTATCTTTAAGTGCATTTTACTTCGTTGGTCAACTCACCCTCGAGTTTACACAGTATTTACTTTATGGCATGTACTTTTTGTATCTTGTTACGTCCCTCTGAGGACCTGGTTCCTTTTCAGATCCGGATGATCACTTATACCCAACTATCTACGGAGCAGGAGTAGATAGCGAATTCGTGGCTGAGGAGTTTAAGGTATTTCCAGAGGAGTTTCCATGATTTGGGGTACACTACTGCTTTGGGCTAGGGTTTATTTAGCTAGTTGATACTCTAGTCTAGTTATCTTACTACTTTTCGTACTTTTATTTTATTGCTGTATTTCAGTGGGTTTGTCCCCATCAGACTATTTCAGATGTATTATGGATATTCAGACTCTTTGTATTTTATTTACCAATATTTGCTTCAGTCATTATTATATTATATTTTGTGGATGGGATTAGATATTTACCTGTTGTATGATAACATATTGGACTTGATAGTATTTTAGAACAGTGTAATACGCTTCATCGGATCCATTAAATTGGGAAATCCTTCATAGTCGTATTAGCTGGCCATTGCCACGTGGCATGGTCCCGTGTATTTTGGGACTGGGGCGTGACAGCATTGTTAGCATAATCGACTACTCGTCAATCCTATGCACGCTTTAAAAATTATGGCTCGAACCGATACATATACGATATATGATACAATATGAATTTACACGTCAAATATTCTCGAGATCATGTGAAACTCTTGACAATGGAAGAGAATCTCGTAAAAAACACAACAAAAAAGACGAAATATAATTTCATCGATTGGATTAGATGTGGCAATCTTGAGAAGTAGACGGGTTAATGTCGTGTCATGTTCGGATCGTGGGACAAAAGTTGGCCTTCGTATACGGTATTAGATTGTTAAGGTCGAGGGTGGAATAGTTCATATAGAAGTGAATTTGATGGTGGTCATGGTGGTGATGGTGGCATATCAAACGGAGGTATGCGGAGGCCGCTAGGGGATCAGACTTGGAATGGAGACACAACGAACACGAAGAACACAATAATTAGGGTTACGCTCATGAGGGTTGAAACAAAAAATTATTTATAGGTTAATTAGTGGGTTTTTAGTATGGGTGTGACATATAGGCAAGGTCGGGTCATTTGATCCAATGATCGTGACTTAATCATGATTGACACAATTGGTCAAGAATATTTCACTTATAATTAGGTTCAGGTTGATTTGATTGATAGTAGGTCGATCAAATAATCTTGATAAAAGAAAGATTAATCAATATATGAGATTGTTGACTTAAGGTACGGGTTGCGGGTTTAATGCCCCGTACCCGTACGACGCATTATGCTGAGTCGGCTTGAAATGAGACAAATATTTGGTTGCATCTTCATTGAATTGTATTTGGGAGCAAGTATTTATTTGAGTTGGTTTCATGTGTAGATCGCGTATGAAGTTCAGTGGGACCAGAGCAGCGCCTCAAAACTGGTAGTGGCATAGACGATGTGAATCGAATCAGTGTGTTCGTTCGAAGCAAGTGTAGAGATAGCGAAATTAGAGCGATGATACCGTATTTCTTAGTCCGTTTGGGTCGGATGATTTGGAGAGCACGACCTGCTCATACGGTCATACCAATTGAGTAGATCGTGCTTCACATTGGACCACAGATTCGAGGAATCAGTCGTATAGACAAGGCATAGTGCTAAGCGGATTCAGACTAGGTGGGTGGGCTATGTCACTTCTCCTCTACTCCTTTATGCCTAACAATTGGAACACACATAATGTCTCAGGCACTTGGGCTGGAACATAAAAAAGATCATATTATGCCATCCATAGAGTGTGCTCCATTTGGATGAATGTAATTTGGGGCGTTGAGTTGAGTTTTACGGCAGGGACTAGTGAGAATTCTTTATTGAGCGAGCGTGCATTGCGCACGAGTATCAAGTTAGAACGCTTTTTCAAGCAAAGCATACAGTTGTGGTTTAAAACCGAGCAATTATATTTAGAGAGGGCATTGTGCCACTATTGGGGCATTGTGCCACGAAGCTATCGGAGCAGGGTGTTACACCCAATCAGAGTACTGTATCGAAAAGCGGCATGGTGCCTAGTGGAGATAATTGAGAATGGTGCCTTGGGCTATAATTTGAGAATGACTTGTAAAATTTGATGGAGTGGGTCGAGTATCATTTAGTGGGGTGAGAAGGCACGATTCCTCGTTGTGCCTACTTTTCTTTATTGTATGGTCACGAACAACCTGTGTCACGCCCCGACTCCGTAAAATTGATAATCATTCTCCAGGTGTGCTGCGGTGGTGCCTAGGTTGCGCAACATACAAGGCAAGAAGATAAAACATATAGTATTTATAGAAAACACCGAGTCGCAGCGAAAGATTTATAGAGTCATATAAAACATTAAGAGTATGCGAAGTGAAGCTTTTTTATTAATAATAGCAGTGGTTACAAAAGCTTGAATAGTCCCATTGAATATGCCAAGTTGGCTTACAACACTCGTTAACTCTCTTTCTTACAAAAGATATCCACAGTTTCATACATCATGTTTCGTATATCCAAGCTAAGGCCTTGCACCTAAGTACCTGAAAGAGGGTGCCCACGAACGTGGATCAGTACGCAACTTGTACTGGTGAGCAGGATAATGCACTCGCCTAAACCGACACTAAATGATCATGGAAAGCATACAGATTTATAGTGATCTTTCTATCTAGAACTTATATGAATTTTAGTTCATTGAGACATGCATCGAAAGCTATCACTCTCCGTTCCCATTATACGTATTTGGAGCGTATTATCTCTTGCTGCATGTTTATTTTCTTGCATGAGACTAGACCCATTCTTTGGTGGAGGATTGGTTTGGTTTATTTTGAGGTTAGGGCTTAGTCATGACTTGAATCTTAGGTCTAATGAATCCAAACCCTCCGTGTATATAAACCAAATATCTTCTTCCCTCTCTTCATTCTTTCTTTTCTTTCTCTCTATTAGGTTTTTCTCTCCCTCCAATCTTAGGCAAGTAAATCTTGCATGAAAAATGGAGAAACCCTCCATATTATTAGTCTATTATTTTTATTGTATGATTTTAAGTATGTTTAGAACTTGGTATTTTCGAATTTTGGGACAGAATGGTGCAGATCTAGATTTTTATGAATGTGGGTATTCTTGAGTTTTTTCTTGGTTTTGGTCTTCAAAAGCTTATTATTTTTAAAAACAAACTATTCTATGTGATAGAGTACTTCATTTCGAGCATTTTGGCTTTTGAACCACTTGATTTGGAGTTGATATAAGGATTTTATGGCAGAACAAGTTTTTCGGATTCTTTGAGTTTTCCATGGCCGAACTTGCTGTTCTGGGACGATGGAGTACCATGTGACCCAACAACATGTGCCCCCTCCAGCATGCGCCCATCTTGTTGGATGCATGTATGCTTTGTGCATGCTTTTAAAAGTTGGACGCATAGTACCTTGAACGTATGAAAATTCACTATGGACTGACTCATTGCGTCCAGAAGATTATGCGGCCACGAGCCATGCGTCTCTTCTTTTTCGGCGCATGCCTCTATACGACTTTTGTGTTTTTGTACGACTTCATGTGCTTTTGTCTTTTTTCTCTGACACTTATGCCTTATCACATCAATCACCATTTTTTTACTTCACTGATACTTCATTTATTGCCTATCACTTCGGCACTTGTCCTAAGTAGCACGCGGCCTGGAGGAACATGCGGCCAGGTTAGAATATGCGGTCGGGTTGGTTCATGCGACCTGACCTTCTTGTGCATGACTTAGACATGTACTATCCTTAGTGGCTCCCTGTGTACATATAATACTTTCTTTTTAGGATCATATATTTTTATTTGGAATATTTTTTATTCTATGCGGTTGATTCTAGTAATCCTTGTGTCTTGATTCTAAGAAAGAATAGACTTAGTAGCCAGATCTCATGCTAGACATGACCATGCACTAAGATTGGCTATATATATGGCATGGATATATGTTGGACTAGGATTTATGTGTGGACCGGACTGAGTAATAAGTGACTGACCAGCTATGTGCATGACTTAAGCTTCGTGTTATAATATGATCAAGATTCATGTAACCCAATGAATAATTGGTAATTGGACTCGAATACTGTATCTGTGCTGATATAATTATTGCCTGATATTGTTCATTAATCTAATGTGCACTGAGGTACGATATACCGTGTTACGTGTTAAGTAATTTATATTTGGCTTGTGTATCGAGAATGTCTCCAAATTCCTCAATGTTTAATACTATAAATATTATTTTCCCCAGCACGGGCATGATATACGAGTTAAGTACCAAAGAGTGGCTAGAATATTGATCTATTGAATGTTGCATACACGCTCGGATGAATCCTGATTGAACTTCTATGGATCTAGCATGCCCGTACTTTGTACGACATCTTAAGAAAAATTCTTATGTGGCCACGCCTTTAGATTTCAAAACAATATAGGGTTAATTAAGCAACTAAAAGTAGCAGTAATATTGGAAGAAAATGGTATACCAAGATTATGCCAATGAACCTTCCCACAGAGATTCATTCTAAGTGCGCTGTGGGCTGGCCACCACATATACTGTATATCATCCGCCTTAGTGGAGTGCAGTATCTGACCTACTATAAATAATGTCGAGCCATTATTTTACTATAAGAACATTGGAATCGCTAATACCGTGATATAGCGCAGTGGCCCTACGGAAAACTGGTGTAATCCATAAAGTTTTTGTATAATCATTTATTGGCTCGATTAGCTCATATTTGGCAATGACGTGATATGGGGATACCTATTATGCATTATTATAAGATAACCTCAGACTCCACAAATAGCAAGCCGCACAAATGATTGGTCGATTTTATAAATTGGACTTGGTTGTGATTGTATTATTCTGTTAGTAGCATAGGGAAATGAACTATCATAGTGTGATTGATTCAACCCTTGTCCTTGTTTGGTTATAGGGTTGGGCCTTTGTGCTAGGTTATGCCATGGACCTAAGTTACGACGTAGAACCTATATATATATATATATATATATATATATATATATATATATATATATATATATATATATATATATATATATATATATATATATATATTATATTGCTTGGATTTTTGTTTCTCTATTTCGTGCTTCCTTTGTGGTACTTGCTATTTGGGGTCTAACTCTACTGGTTTTGCATGGACAGGTTTTGAGCTAGCACCCGAGGTTCCAGCATACTTTCCCCCGATTCATGCCGCGTACCAGGAACATGGCCGCCGAAGATAACGAGTGGGTTTCCTTATTCCCCGTTCATCATTATGCATTTTACTCTTTTGGTCATTTAACTACCGGCACTTGTTAACTAGCACGTCTTGACCTTTAGTTTTATTTTCATGACAGTATATAAATTAGAATACAACTGTAATACTATCATGTACATTTTTTATTCCACCAGCTTCTTATTTGGTATAGCTCGTCTTTAGAACATCTTGAGAAAGAGTTTGGGGAACCTTATTGTTTTATCATGTATGCTCTATGAATATTATTTCTTGTTTGATTGATTGAGGCATAGATGTTCGTGTGACCCTAAGTGACCTGATTATCGCATGCACCTCCTTGTCTAGTTATAGCCGTGATTATCGTATAACGTATAGTACCTTGTACGGGATATATGGCCATATCCATCTCCGTATTCTGGTAGTGGAGCATGACAAGGTTTTAGTGGTGGCCCATGCAGGTCTGTTCTACAGACTTGTGGGGTATCATGGTCATAGGAGTCTCAATCAAACATGATCCTTCTTGAAATTCTGAATTCATTCTTCTCGATACTTAGCTTAAAATTTTCCAGATTGGTTGCTTTCTTGTTCCTTCAAGTCATGTACTTGATGTTTCTTGTGCTCTTATTTAGGCTTTCCCCTGCTCCAGATATTATAGCAGTAAGAGAGTCAGAGTTGCCAGTAGAATGTGTTCCTATAGAACCCCAACCAGGGATCAAAGTTGAGCCCACAATAAATGTGATAGAACAACAGGCACCAGATGTTCTAGTACCTCCTGCAGTACCGGTAGGACTAGATACCCCGGCCTTGCTAGAGATTATCCGAGGAATATTGGATGCCCAACAAAATTAGATGGTGGTTCAGCAACAACAACATCAGGAACAACAATGTCAACAGCTTCAACAACAAGAACAAAATATCCTGTTGAACCAAGGGTTGCAGACGGCCCTGGAACGAGGCATGATAGTAGATTCTGGGGCACCTGTTAGATTTTACAGACTGAACTTAAGATATTTCGATGGCACGGAGGATGCAATTATGACAGATTATTGGCTTCAGAATATTGAGACCATTCTGGCAGTAGCAAATTTTTTGGCTGAGAAACAGGTTGACTTGGTTCGCTTGCAGCTCCAGGATCTTGCAAGAGATTGGTGGACCACGATGGAGGTAGGATTGAGGTGTTATATTTCATGGAATAATATTAAGACCTAATTTAGGACAAAGTACTTTGGGATTGTGTCTCAGTGCGAGCTATAATAGATTCACTACGCTTAAGCAGGCTGGAAGGATAGTATTTGGTTACGCGACGGAGTTTTGCTGACTAAGCAGGTTTGCTCCAACCATGGTGGCAACAGAGTTGGAGAGAGCAATGAGGTTCCAATAGAGACTTTATTTAAAGATCTTACACATGGTAGAGGTGCATAACTACCAGACCTTTGAGTCAGTATTGATACCGGCCAAGAGGGTTGAGCTTACCTCTCAAAGGATGGCATCAAGAAGAGTAGATCGAAAGAGGCCTCATGGAAAGAGAACCAAGGGAGGACCAATACCGCGAACATCAGCACCATACCCTGGCATTCACATCCATGACGTGAGACAGAGGAGGCCAGTGACCTCGATAGTGATATCATCTACTCGACAACAGTAGCCGAGGCAGCAACATCAATAACATCAACAACGACTGGGAGCACCGACGGGTTGTACATATTGTGGTAAGGAAGGTCATACCCGAGATGTTTGTCGGGCAGCGAATGGGCTATGCTTGAGATATGGAAGACCCGATAATAGGGTTTATACTTGTCCTATGATACAGAGTCCAGAAGGGCCACTACAATAGTTTTCTGTATTGTCGGCTACATGGACAGTGCATCAAGGAGGACCAGCAGTATCGATACGGCCTATAGCTCAGCGTTCGTTGCCAAAGCAGGCTCAATTGTACCGACAACAGCATCAGCAGGATCAACAGAGACCGCAATAATGATACCAGGGAAGACAACAACAAGAAGTTGGACAAGGCCAAGGGTAGGCGTTCACCTTATCTCTGGAAGAAGCTATGGCATCAGGCGATGTAGTGGCAGGTAACATTTCATTACAATCTTTTCTGCCATAGCATTATTTGATTTTGGAGCTTTACACTTATTTATATCTGCACAACATGTGACGTGTATTGGATTAAAGTTTGAGGCATTGTCAGAGAGGCTGGATATACTCATTGGCAATGGGATCGTAGGTGTTTGTAGGGTATGCCTAGCGTCTCCAGTCGTAGTATATGGACATTTATTACCTGCGATATTGATCGATTCCCTATGGATAACTTTGACATTATCTTAGGCATGAACTGGTTGAGAGACAGTCATAAGATGATAGATTGTCCTAAGGGTAGAGTATTATTTAGAGTCCCTGGTCTAGAAGAGTTTGTTCTTAGCAGAATAGTAGAAGACCATTATAAGGAAGGAATCGTAATAGTAGCAATGAAAGAGGACCCTATACCCAAAATAGTTGAAGAATTCATGGACATTTTTTTCAACGAGCTTCCCAGATTACCCCTAGTTAGAGAAGTAGAGTTATATATAAAGTTAATGCCAGGAGTAGAACCAATATCCCAGAAGGTATACCCAATCTCATTATAAGAGCTTGATCAGTTATATCGACACGTGGAAGAACTTAAGGCAAAGAAGTTCATTCGGATCAGTGGATCACCGTAGGGAGCACCCGTGGTATTGGTGAAGAAGAAAGATGGATCAACGTGGTTATGCATAGATTACAGACGATTGAATATAGTGACAGTAAAGAATAAGTATCCATTGCCCAGGATTGATGACTTGTTTGACCAATTAAGCAGAGCAAGTGTCTTCTCCGAGATAGATCTACGATCAAGATATCATCAGGTGCGAGTTCGGGAGCAGAATATACCGAAGACAACATTTATGTCACCATATGGGCATTATGAATTCTTAGTTATGTCATTCAGACTAACTAATGCTCCAGCAGTATTCATGGATTTGATGAACCGTATTTTTATGTCATACTTAGACCAATTTGTGGTAGTATTTATGATGACATCCTTGTGTATTCTCGTAATGAGGAGGAGAATAAAGAATATCTAAGGATAGTGCTGCAAACTTTGAGGGAGCACCAGTTATATGTGAAGCTTAGTAAGTGTGAGTTTTGGTTGGATCACTGTCATGACCCACACCCGGTATAAGGGCACGAGTATGTGGGTACGTCCAGCCTATGCCACAACATCAGCGGTAGAATATTATCTAGGTCGACAATTCTATCTATCCATCTATCTATCTAACACAATATATATATGCTATCTCAACTCCAAATGGAGGACAATAAGATATATGATAATGATAATTAATATTCAATCATAATATAAAACTAAAGGAAGATAAATGCATGATATAGAATAGAAGAAAAGAAATACAGAGTTGCCATACATCATAAGTCGTAGTCTTATAGTTTAATCTCAACTCAAAGATCTCAAATATAGTACATGCTATAAAGTTTAGCTAAGATCAAATACAATATCATAAAGAATAATCTAAAACTCTCCAACTGGTGGTACTATATTAAGAGGTTCTATGGTGCAATCTTAATGGCCTTGCCATCCTGTGGCCCGTAGTAAGTGGGACACATCTGTTAAAATCAATCATCTGAAAAATATATCCAGTCAGAATTGGAGTAAAGTGGAATCTAATAGAAGTTCCAATTAGTTGATAATAACTATAAACAGAAATAGAGAATATAATATAAGACGAGAAAAAATAAACAATATCATACTAAGGTGGAGAAACGACAGATAATCTAGAGCAACATGGTATAAACTGATCTCAATAAAAAGAAATAAAGATAATAAACTGGAATATAGAGAAGAATGATAACTACACCAAGTGTTTGAAATACCAGTTAGATATTTGATCGGCTTGGGTTATCAAGATCTACTATCAAGGCTATAACATAATCATATGATCAATATGATTGGCTGCTGTCTACAAATAACACGATCAATAACACAATCATTTAAGATTGGTTGTTGTCTATGGATTAACATAATCATATGTGAGGTAGATGATTGGTTGTTGTTTATATGATGCAATACAATATTTTAGTCTACATGATACAATACAATATTTAAGGTTTTGATCACATATCAATCTAGCACTTTCCTCGCCCCTAACCAATACTCATTGATCCGATCATGACACGTTATGAACTCGAATATAATATGAGTACACGAAGAACACGAATGTAAATGAATGAACACGAGCACATAGAATACTCGATGCACACAATAAAGTATATATGAAGGAGTATCCGAATGTACACGGTAATGGAATAACATCTCCTGATAGTAGGGCTGCAAATGAGCCAAGTCGTTCGCAAGCTGGTCGAAGCTCGGCTTGATAAAAGCTCGTTTGAGCTCGGTTTATTTAGTAAACAAGCTAAGCTCAAGATTCATTTTCGAGCTTGTTTAATAGATGAGCCAAGCTCAAGCTAAGAAGTACTCGGCTCGTTTGAGCTCGTGAGCTGGTTCATTTAGAATCTTGCGAGCTAACTCGTAAGCTGGCTCGTTTAGAAGCTCGTTTAGGAGCTCGTTGCTGGCAGTCTACAAATTTATTTTGTTATTTAAATTTTAGTTTGTTCTTTGTTAAATTCTAATTTTATGTATGTTTGTATAACAATATGGTTGTGTGCATTGTATATAGTTATATGTCCTCAATAATTGATAATAAGAAACTTTTTAAATTGAATTTTTATAAATAAATTGTTAATATTATAGGTACTTGAATTCAAACCTAACTAGCTTGAAATCAATTTCGTTAAGCTCAAAATCAAACTTAATGAGCTTGAAATAAAGCTGAACAAGTTCAAAATCCTTAACGAGCTTGAGTTTGAGCTTATCAAGCTTGAATCAAGCTTGCTTATCAAGCCAAGCTCGAGCTCAAATCAATCCAAGCTCAAGCTTAATATAAACGAGCTCGAGCCAAGCTCAAGCTCTAAAATAAAAAAATTATCAAGCTCGAGCTCGAGCTCGGTTAATTCTAATCAAGCCAAGCTCAAGCTTATGAAAGCTTGGTTCGGCTTGGCTCGTTTGCACCCCTACCTGACAGGATCCATATAGTACCAGTCGGTATAACTACTGTGTCAAAATCAAGTAAAATATTTTTAAATACTTGTATTATAGTAATTATCAAATAATAAAAACTATCAGAGAATGTACTCTCCTGTGGTCGAGCAAAGTGAGAATCAATATCCAAAATGGAGTCACAAGGTCCTAAATAGGAACTAATAGTGTTAATTGATAAAAAAAAGGATATACATGATTAACTAACTAATGATGATGTTTCTAGGCCACGTCTAAGTCCATACTAGTCAATACTAGGCTAACTAGATCATACTAGGTCAATACTTTGCTACTCTAGGTTTTCTAGGTCGTGTAATGGTATTCTAGCTTATACCAATTAATACCTAGCTAAATAATAGTTAATATTAGCTACAGTAGGCTCTACTAGTATATATATATATATGTATATAACTCATATATATATATATATATATATATATATATATATATATATATATATATATATAGTATTAAGTAATACCTTAATCTCTTAGGTAAAACCAACCCTTAGTTACCTAATAACCTACATTACCTTAGATATACTTTACCTTGGTCATACCTCTTCACTAACCCTACGACTAATACTAGCTTCTAACTTAAGATTAACAAATACATAGACTCACCCTACTTGTCCTACTAATATGCCATGATACTCTAGTATCATGGACCCTCTCCATCAAGACTGTTACTCCTAATTGGTACTCTAACTCAACATACCTTGATGCTTAAGTATTCAGTCACTCAGGAACTGACCTGAACTTGGCCTCCACTTCACCTATTCATCTGTCCCAAAGGGACTGATACCCCACTGTCCAGA
Source organism: Iris macrosiphon (assembly GCA_036927795.1). NCBI lineage: Eukaryota > Viridiplantae > Streptophyta > Magnoliopsida > Asparagales > Iridaceae > Iris > Iris macrosiphon. The sequence goes on along the minus strand of JAYESA010000009.1, from coordinate 91,789,361 downwards.
GATAGCTCGAGCCCTTACTTGCTGTACAGGACCATACCCATGTCTATATCACTGATACCATGCTACCTACCCTTGCCAAATCCTTAACCCTACATAAACTTGTTCACCTTCAGTTACACCATATTATAGGTACCCCTCAAGTGCTCACTGATCTGCTACTTCCCCCAAATCTAATACCCTTTAATATCACAGTCACACACCAACACTGTTATTCCTCCTTAATACTGATACTCACAAGTAACCTCACTAACTGGATATTAACACACCCTCACTTCATACCCTCACTAAATAATACATATATCACTAAACAAAACTAATAATCAAGCACTACACCAAAACTCGACAACATGTTAATGCAATGATGCTACTGCTGTGTTCAACAATGAGGGAATAATCTCCTAAACTTACTACAAACCAGGTATCCTACCCTACTGTTCTGAACAACCTTTCCCCTACTGCACCGACCTATACAATCTCATGATACACCCACAAGTATCCTTATGCACATATCTATAGTTATATAGCAACAAGTATGTATCAAGGTTAATAACACACCTATACTCGAATCAATACTCTAAGGTAGAATATATATCCCCTCACCCAACTGAACCCGACTTTCCTATGGCCTACAGACATTGCATCCCTCTTCTCCCATGATAATACAACTGCTCAACTGAACTCCCTTTCAATTACACCTGAATTGTGCACTTCTCTGCAATGCCAACTGTGCAAATGCACCCCTCACATCTACTGATGTGCTATACTTGCACATACACTTGCATTCCTTCTACTTGCTGCTGCAAGTAGCACAAGCCTCCCAAACTATTGTTATTATTCTAACCTCCCTCTACTCACTCCAATGTCACTCACAACACATACCCTGCTGCTATCAGCAGCACCCTCAGATACACTCTCCCATCTCACTGATACTGTTGTTGTGCTACTGCTCTGTTCATGATCTGCATCAGTCCACCATCTGCACAGACTCGACACCTACACGATTCCACCATAGCAATGCATGGACATAACATATATGCATATACATATGCATATGTATATCAATAAACAATATATTTATATACCTATTCATATAATACATACATATAGATATATCACGACCCGCACCCGGTGTAAGGGTATAAGTCGGGAACAACATCCAGCCTATGCCGCAGAATCGGCGGTAGAACGCTGTTTGGATAATCTATCTAATAATATAATGAGCCACCAACAATATTAATATACTCAATCACAGATCTAAGATGGAAATGAGCACGAATATGATAAAAGAATAGAATAGTCACAATACACTCATGAGTCAAATAATAACATAAATGTGTCTGAAAAAATGCTAAATAATAAGCTGGAGACAAATCCAGTACAAAAGAATACTAAGAAGCTACAAGTCCCGGGTCATCTGTCTCAGTCGGGATGAGTCCCTCCTGAGCCAGGGTCTATAACTATAAGCCCACAACATCCTGAGGCCCGTAATGTGTAGGGTACCACTCCTCAGTATCATTTGAGAAAAATATATCCAGTCAGAAAAAGAGAAGGGTATATCTCTAACAGCACTTCTAATCAATGATATAAACTATGTAACAGTAAATAGATGTGAATATACAAGATGCAACAATAGATATAAGAGATATACAATAAAGAAAATACTGTAAATAAATACGAGAATGAACAATATGACAATGAACAAGAATACTAATGACTAAGTATATGAGTGCTAGCTTTAACATGTGATCGGCTTAGGAACTCGTACAAGAAAACTTACACATGAATAATGGCCTGGTTAGTCATATGTGCGGTGTATAACCAACACTCACAGGAAAACAAGACATGCACACGAAGGGTATGATCATATATCTACACTAAAATACTCTCCACCCCCGACTGGTATAGGGGATCCAACTATGGTACGCTATGGCACGGGATTCTTCAGGAAGATAACGACTCTCCCCGAGAATTAGTGTTTGTACATGTACAAGATAAATAATGAAACAAGGCTTGCACAAGATACACCATATACCTAGGAATAACATCTCATGACAAGATACGGATATACTAATCCGTGTAACCATCGTGTCAAGAAAACATGAATATCTACACAAGATACAATGAACATAGAGGAAATCATAAATGAGAAACTATCAGAGAATATACTCGCCTGAAGTCCGGTAAATAATTTCACAGATGTCTGATATGGTACTTTGAAGACCTAGATATGGAATATAATATCAATACAAGGTTTCAGAATAAAAATAAGTTAAACTAGTAAACTTCTAGGTCAAAGAGCCATTTCTAAGTCAAAACAGTCAAACTAGGTCAACTCTAAGTCAAACCGGTCAAACCGGTCAAACTACCTATTTCTAGGTTGCATGAGTCTATCTCAATGATATTGGGTTCATAAACTATGAAACTAGGTCATACAAGATAAATCTAGGGTACTAAGATACCATATCTCAGGATACGCAAACAAAAGATATGAAATACCATATGTATATTCAATCAATAATATGTATACTAATCCTAACTACCAAATGATATGTGGATACCTTGGCTTTGAACCAACACGGTATCGCACCACTAAACACTCATCTTGGTACTCAACCCCATTATCTTGAGTATCCTCAAATACCTTGACACTTACCTTGGTATCTCAAGGTAAATGTGATATCTAGTATATATTAGTTACCCAAACACTAACCCATATGCTAACTTATAGCTAAACTATTTTATTATTTAATATATATCAATACATGGATACATATACTACATACACCAACTATTCTAACAATACATATATACATATATCTAGCTACTAGCTAACTACTAATTGCTAAACATTAAAACTAACTAGCTAGTAGCTACCTAGCTGAACATAAAACTCTGCTGCCCGTTGATGTAAACTGCTGCTGTTGCTGCTGCGAGAAGCTGCTGCTGCTTCAATAAGCTGCGACTGCTGTTGCTGAAAGCTGCTGCTGGTAACTGCCGCTGCTGATTCAAAAAGCTGCGGCTGCTGCTAACTGCTGCTTCAATAAGCCGCAGTGTCATGCCCCAGTCCTAAAATATCGAGGGACTAGCCACGTGGCAATGGCCAGCAACACATACCAATGGACAAACCCAATTTAATAGACCCATTAGAGTGTACTTAAGCTGTAAAACAACAGTAAAGGTCTATGATACAAGTCACAGTCTAATTCTAATCTCATTCACAGAAGGTAATCACAGATCAAATGTCAGAATAATCAAAATAAAATATAATCTAACAATAAGTCTCAATAAAATATCTCGGAGAACAACCCATAATGTGTTTGGTAAAATAATCCCAGAGACAGGAAATAGAGAAACTAGAAACATAAATAACTGAGTATATAAGGCAAATACTCAAGAGAAATCCTCTTGCATTACCTCGTCCTCTGGTACTAGTACTGCTCCAGCGTCGGCTCCTATCCCGTATATCTCGGGATAGATCTCCTCTGCTATACCTTGGGACATAATCCAGATCCAGGTCCTCAGGGGACATAGCAAGGTACAAGAATAACTCATGCCAAATAAATGCAGTACAAAAATAAATGAATCAATAGGGTAAACTATGTAACCATCTATGTGATATGCAAGTGAGAGCATCCCTATTACTCAGGCTGAGACCACTACAAGCTCTGTGTCAGGAAGCCGGTAGCAGTAATATCACGTAATGGGTCAAGCTCGGGTGTAGAGTCTTGAGCACCACAATAATAAGGGTTATATATATATAATCAGCCTGTAGCCCGTGTGTCTCTCCCCACCCAATGTAATCACACGTCTCATGTCCATGACACGCAAGATCATATCTAATGCAACAAGTCATATAATAGCTATGCATATATATAAAGTCTATGTCATGAATGTTGTAAGCCTATACAGAATTACCATGAATACTCAGGAAAGATTCTGTCTTATGAACAGTGTCAAGTGTCCTATGGTATGACGAACTTGATAAAGCAAGCACAAAAATATATAGGATCGCGATATCAACTCTCTAGGTGATGTTACACAACTCCGCGTACGGTATTGACACCCAAATATTATTCGAATGTTAAGTAATGTCATATGGTCCTAGGTTGAACATATATAACACAGTAATAAATCAAAAGAATATTATGAAGCAAGTACTGTAAGATTGGCAAGGTACACTTGCCTGGAGTTTGGATTCCAACAGTAGCTCTGGTATCAGCAAAATCTTTAGGTACTCCTCCGGATGTTGAAATAAACACTACCATCATTCTTAGAAGATATGAAATAGCTAGGATTGCCTATCCATAAGTCCAATTTGGATACAGGGGCAAAATTGACAGTTTTTGGTCAAAGCGGGGTCCACAAGTGGCCCACTTCGCACCGAAAAATGTGCTAGAGATAAAGTTCTCTAAATTTGTCAAACTTAGTGTCTACAAGTCCAGAACGACGATAGAAATCCAACAGAATGTCCAGAATTGGGTTCCGATGAGCCGATCACAAAATTGCCCGTCAAGTAGAGCCGTGGGGCCCACGATACGGGATTTTGTCAACGTTCTCAGAATCGAACCAAACTTGGGTCACATGACCAGCATATCACTACGGGTCCGATGGCATAAGTTTTGTTTCGAAACGATGAGCACATACACGAAGTTACAACGAGTTTCAGAATAGGGCCGATACGGGACGATTTTGATGGATACGCGTTGATTCCGGTGTGCACGCACATCCAAATTAACTTTCACAAAATCCTACATATCCGTATCGACGGTACGCACCTTTAGATAAAATTTGCACACGATCAAGTCATCTTATTTAGCGGGACGCACCCAGTTCTGGGAGAATTTTGGGTTTAAATGGCCAAGTTCTTGGTCGTTTTCACCAGAAAAAAATCAAAAATCACAGCATAATAAAATTGACTAATTGCATGGTCTGAATCTCGGTTGGGTTGTCTAATTAACTGTTTAAACAGAATTGAGAAATAATAAACAGGTTGGGAGGAAAATGGCCGTGAATATGTGAGTTCGGGACATTTTTTGAATTTCAAAAATTGGTGTTATTTTTCCTGTTTTTGCATCACGATTTGTGACCGAAACAGGACATGATACCCCGAACTATTTGTACGGTGTTCGAGAGGGTCACGTGGTCTTCGCATAGGATTTGACAGATCGAAATACTGATCAACACATAGGAAGATACGCGAGCTAGAAGACGGGTACCTCACTGATGTCGTGACAGGGCGACGCAGCGGGGGACCGCGAGGCACGACGGTGGTGGCAACAATTTTCTATGTCTGCGGCGGCTGCTGGGCTATTCGGGGTGGTCGTGGTGGGTCGGGGAGGTCCCCGGAGGTCGTGGGGAGCTCGGGGTCGGTCGACGTGGAGGGCGGTGGCCGGAGTCGCGTGGAGAGGTGGTCGTGGTTGGGGATGGCGGTGGCGGTGGTGTGGGGTTTAAATAGGGGAAAGGGAGGCCGAAACAGGGAGAGGGGTCGCCGGGGTTTTCAGGGGGGTCGTGGGATCGTGGGGTGGTCTGCCGCGAGCGGGGTCGTACGACCGACAGAGGAGTCGGGGTCGTGGGATCGAGTCAGGGTACGGGTTGGGTAGGGTAGGACCCGACCCATTAGGTTACGGTTTGGGTCGGTTGGGTTTAGTTTGGTTATGTTTGGTCTAGTTCAAGCTGGTTTAATTGGGTTAGTTTGGTTCAATCAAAAATGGTATTTTTAGCTAAATAAAAATAGTTTTTGAGCCCAATAAATTCCAGAAAATTACACAATATCCAATAATTAATTATACACTAAAAAATATAATTTTTGTAATATTTTAATACTTAATTTAATACATAAAAATATTAATTCCTGAAGGACATTTATAATAATTAATTAAAATTACAGAAAAATCCAGAAATACATTTAAAAATTAAAAAAAAATAGGTTGTTACAATCTACCCACCTTAAAAGAATTGCGTCATCGCAATTAAGAAAATAAAACATAATCGGTCGGAAGAGATGACGCGGTTGCAAAACATGTTGGTTGAAGTACGACACAAGGAATAAAGAATCATGAACAAGAAAAGATCGAGAGGAAGGGTGAGGGATTCGTTCAAGCAGAACACATAGGGAAAGAATAATAATATTTTTCTAGGCAAGGAGAGATAAGTAATTCAAGAGTAAAGGAGTCTGATTAGGGCAAGGATCAACTACCGCTTATGAAAACTTGGGTACCAAGTACTAATCTAGACTAACAAGTTCTAGGTATATGCTATGGAATGGAACTAACAGACACATGCTAAAGTATTACTTGGAATACATAGCTATGAATAACTTAAATCATACGCGTATTTGCTACTCCACGAGTCTGCGCGTCCTCCATTGTTAATGCAAAAGCTTGTCCGCGTTCTTGTGGTGGTGTCCTCTGCTGTTGCTGGGCCTGCTGAAAGAGTGCTGCCTGTGGTGGTAAGGGTGGCCTCGGCTGATATCCTTCCGGTGCTGGTAAAGCTTGTCGGTTTACCATTGGTGCTCCTTGTCGACGCTCAGGGCATTCCTTGGCTGAATATTGGTTGGATTCTCAAATCAAGCATAATCCCAATTTGTGTCTGCACTCGCTCTCATAATGGCCTTGTTTGCCACAATATTGACATGTAGGCAGTATCTGCAAAGATGCTCTGGGTGGCTGGTGCATATGAGATCTCTTTGCATCTTCTCCCCGTGGTGCTCTGGCTGGTGCTGATGTAGCTGGTTGATGAATCATCAGGGCTTTCTCTCAACGTTCAGGGCAATCCCTTACCGAATGATGTCTGGATCCGCAAGCTAAACATAATCCTAATCTGCGTCGGCATTCCTTGGCGAGATGTCCTACCTTGCCATAGGAGTGACAAGTAGGAAGGACTAGGGCTAGTGGTATAAATGCTCTCTGTGGTAGATTCTTCTATGGTTGCTTTGCAACTCTTTCCTGCTGTGCTTGGTCTGGTGCTAATGCATGCTACCGCTTCTTGCTGGACTCTCTCCTGGTGACGTGCTCCATGTGTCGGGCTGCAGCAAGGACGTCCGTGTCAAAAGTAGTTACAACGGAGCTGATTAACTTATGTAGCTCAGAGCTAAGTCCGTCAAAGAACTTCTCCGCTTAGCTTTGCTGGGCCTCTTGATGAACCTGCTGTTAGGCTTGTATCATTGCGTAGATTATTTAGAACATCTGATGTTCATCCATAGCCTGCCTGTCATGCCTCAATCCTAAAATACGTAGGACCAGGAATACGCGATACGCCAGCTACGCATTCGACTAGACTCTGGTCCGACTCGAATACATATAAGCTATAAACTACTGGTAACTATCTAAATAATCCAGTAAATATAAACATCTATGTCTCAATCCACAATGAACAAAAATATACAAGAATGAGTTACATGTGCTACAGTCGGCCGCCCAGTAAATACACAAACTCGAATAGACTCGAGAATGGATGAGTCTGTAAAAACTAGGCTACAACAGCAGATGAATAATCAATATGAATAAAGTAACCATAATGCCGGTAGAAATAATATGAGTACCTGGTACCAATGCCCGCAAGACAAGCAACTCCATCAGCAACTCCAAATGCTCCGTAATCGTCTATGCTGCAAAACTGGCAGGGGACCAGGTCCTTAGAGGGACGTAATAAGGTACAAAAATACAGCATGCCAAGTATAACAGAAAGAAGCAAGTGCAACGACGGTATAATCTGGCATAACCAACTAAGTGAGACACAGTTTAAAGACAATGTTCGACGCATGGGCTATCAAAAATAAAATCGTAGCTCCGAGCACAGAGTCCTACGGGTGATATAACTACTCCGGATACAGGAACACTACAAAAATATATCATATACATATATATAGTGCGTGCAGAGGAGCCCAAACGTCTAGTAACTGTCTTCCCCTTCCCAGTGGTCAACGATTGTGCGCTGAACCTGAACCTCTATCTAGCAGTCTCGTCACACTAAAGTAACTATCAACAAACGTGACCCTTTGGTCGTCCCAGGTTCCAGTCATGATGTCAGTATTAGGATACAGGAAATCTGGATGATGACAGTATCTGAATGTGTCCTAGGGTTATGATATACACATGTACGTACATCAAGGTATTATAAAATATCTATCATTCGTTACTAGGCGTTACCGACGAATGTCTGCACCCAGCTGAGATCAGGACGCGAAGTAACGATCCTAATCAAACACGCACATAATGCATGTAATAAAACAATAAATATCTGATAACTGAAATACAGGGTGGTAAGGTACACTTGCCTGGATTCGGCTGCTGAAGATGGGTCTCCGGTACAACGTCCAAGTCTGCGGGTCCCGTAGTAACTAGAGACGAGGTACAAGCTCAATCAATAAACTATTCCGAGGCTGAAATAAGATGTGACACACATCTAATCATATGTTCAAACTCAGTTACAACTCATATAGACACAAAACAAAGGGGTTGACTAAGGTTAACTCGCGGTATGTTACATCTAATCCAATTAATCATCTGTACAATATCATCAAACCAAACCTCAATCTTACTATATTTATCACGATAGTCAGTAGTTTCAAACCATGATCAAATCCTCAGTTTCACCCCGGGTCTTCACCGACATTATCATGCACGTTGACATATCCCATCCTTAAATAAATTATCAATTATTTATTAAACCCTCGAATATACAATCTTTTCTATTTTATAATAAAAACTACTACTTAATTACGTTCATCATTATTCATCAATCCTCAATGAATAGCTAATGGTTCGATATTACACACTATTACACCATCAATCACCTGCTCCTCAATATCCATCAATGTTTTATTATCCTAATATCATTTCACAACAATTTAAACTACTTGTCATCAATATACAATATGCAAAAAAAATGAACAACACCCTAAGATCTCATACTTAGCATTCAATAGACCCTAAACACATTATAGCATTCTCAACCCTAAACTCAAATAGCATCTTTCACAACCCTAAAGTCCATGTAGCATATAACCATTAATTTGTACATTATAACATGCTATTTAAACCTAAAATCCCACATGCATTAATAAACTCCAAACTCAATATATAAACATGAACTCTAACTAAGCTATATGCATCCCTAAACAAAATATAACTACACAAGGGAAGGGGGATGTTCACCTTGGCGGTGGCGTGGTGGTTGTTGGCTAGAGGAGGGAGCTCGGCCGGAGTCAGGTGAAGGCGGGATGGACGAGTGGAGGTAGTGGTGCCGGTGGTAGTAGTGTGCTATCGGAGTGTCGATGGCAGCTCGCCGGAGTTGCTGGGCCGGCCGGGCTAGAGGTGACGTTGGTGATGATGAAGGTGATGATGAAGGTGCTGTTGTCGGAGGGGAGCGGCTCAGGCAGAGGTCGAGGGGATGGTGTTTCAGGAGGTGGAGGCAGGTCGTGGAGGGTGGCAGTGATGGCAGTGTGGAGGTCGGCTCGCCATATCCAGCCGGTGGTGATGAAGATGATGAGGGTAGACGAGTGGGGATCGACAGAGGGTGGCTTGGCTCTCGTCGTAGGCTCGACCGCCGTCAGAGAGAGAAGGTCGGGAGCCGCTGTTGTCGAGATCATCTACCAGGCAGAGGAGCTCTGGTCGGGATGGTAGAGTGGGTGACTCGGGTGGAGACCAGGGTAGCTCGACGGTAATGGTTGCCTGAGTAGGGGACCGACTGGGTGAGGGGTTTAAATGAAGAAGGAGAAGTGGAGTAGAAGAAGAAGAAGAAGAAGAAGAAGAAGAAGAAAGGAAGAAGAAAGGAAAAAGAACCTACGGTTATGGAGAATGAGGGAGGAGAGAGAAAGTGGGGAGGTTTTCCTAGGTGTTGGGATTAGGGCCGGCTTGGGGGAAGAGAGGAGTGATGGTGATATTTTATAGGGATGTGTGATGGGGAATGTATGGTGATGATGAGTCCTCATTAGAATGAGTGGCTAGGATTTAACATGAGAAATTGTGTACACACAATGGAGAGGGGTATTGTTGGACTGGTCATGGGTGAGGGGGCTTCTTCATTTGGTTTTAATCCAATGAGGTAATGACACCTAGTGCAACATTTGCAAATAAGCCCCTTAAATTTGGGTATTTGCACAAACACATAAAATGATGGAAATTTGGTGGGGGAAATTGGTGTTTAGTAGGGTGAGGGGGTGTTGTGTGTTTTGCATGGGCTTAAATAATAGGGTATTGGATTAAATTAGGGTTAAGTTATGATTAGTCAAGGTTGGTATCCCCAATTTAATTAAAAAATTGTCATGTGCTCTTAAATTAATTGGGGGCACATGGGGTCTCAATTCGGAGTGACACAAAGGTCATGAAAGGTGTGGGCTTGGTGTCATTCTTGGAACCTTTAATCGATCCGGCTCAACGGGTTAAGATGGTGTCTCAAAATTGATGGCAACGACACAGGTGCACGACACCGGATTAATAATGGGTTTCGATTACGAAAAGTTGTGTAATTAAACTAGAGCACAAGAGATTATGATTTTAAGTGACAGAAAAGTCCAGCGCCTAAGTTGGCATGTCAACTCTAGATTGCAACAATAAGTTGAAAATTATGGGCTAATGTTGGGCTCCGAATATTACAACAACGGTAGGGTGCACCAAATGTTTAATCCAAGAATCAGACATCCGCAACCTTAATTCTAAACCTCAAATACTTGATGCTAAACCATAATTTTCTAGCCCATAACAGTCTATCTATAAATATAAATGAGGGGGTTTACATCCTTCCCAACTTAGAAAAATTATGTCCCTGAAATTAAAAGTAAAGCACGACTAATAGCTACGAGAATTTAAAAGCAAAATGGTCATCAAATATGGTACATAAATTCGTACCTTGGTACTCAAATAAGTATGGGAAATACTGTCGAATGAAATCTTTGCACTCCCAGGTAGACTCGTCTGGTGACTGATGCTTCCATGCAACTCTGACCAGTCGAATAGTCTGACCTCTCAAAGTCTTCTCACTACGATCGAGTATTCCCACTAGCTGCTCGACATAGGATAAACTAGGCCCGACTGTAATCTCTGAATGATCAAGCATGTGGCTAGGGTCTCCCATGTACCTCCTCAACTGTGATACATAAAATACGTTATGTACTCCTTCTAATGATGGAGGCAATGCAAGACGATAAGCCACTTCGCCAACTCGTTCCAAGATGTCAAAAGGTCCGATGTACCTCGGACTCAGCTTGCCTCTGCCTCCGAATCTGATGGTACCATGAGTAGGTGATATCTTCAAAAATACATGGTCACCTTCCTTGAATTCCAAAGGTCTGCGGTGCGCATCTGCCCAATGCTTCTAACTGTCCTGTGCTACACGCAGGTGGCTCTGAATCTGTTTCATTTTTTCTACTGTCTGTGTCACCAACTCTGGACCAAGTATCTGACGCTCTCCCACGTCACTCCAACATACCGGTGACCTACACTTCCTGCCGTACATGGTCTCATAAGGTGCCATTTGTATGCTAGCCTGTTAGCTGTTATTGTAGAAGAATTCTACCAAGTGTAGATGATCCTCCCAAGATCCTCCAAAGTCGATCACGCATGCTCTCAATATATCCTCTAATATCTGTATCATACGCTCTGATTGGCCATCGGTCTGTGGATGATATACAGTGCTGAACTTGAGACGAGTTCCTAGACTCTCCTGCATACTCCTCCAAAAATATGACATGAATCTGGAATCACAATCCGATACAATGCTGACAGGCACTCCATGTAGTCGTACTATCTGCCTCATATACATGTCAGCTAATATCTCTATGGACTGTCCAACTCTGAAGGGCAAGAAATGTGCAGACTTGGTGAGTCTGTCTACGATAACCCAAACTGCATCCTTCCCGCTAGGGCTCCTCGGGAATCCTTTGACGAAGTCCATGGTAATGTGTTCCCACTTTCACTCGAGAATGGGAAGCGACTGTAATAGTCCTGCAATCCTCTGATGTTAAGCCTTGACTTGCTGACAGACCAAATATCTTACCATGAATCTTGCAATATCTCTCTTCATTGCATGCCACCAGTAGTGTTGTCTCAAATCTTGGTACATCTTCGTACCCTCGGGATGAATAGAATAAATAGAGCTATGAGCCTCGGTCATCAACTCCTGGCGTAGCTTGCCACTCGGAACATATAGGCGATCACCATACCTCAATGTTCCATCTTCAAGAATCCTGAGTCCCGTTTGCATGTCAGCCTCTGTCCTCTCTCACAGTCGTCAAAATCTCGCATCTATAGGCAGGGTTGCCTTGATCCTCTTAATCAATGTGGACTGAACCTCGAGACTGGCCATTTGTCCATCCATGCCTGGCAATATAATCTCAATCCTGAGCTCCTGAAGATCCTCTAACAATTGGCGCTGAGTCGTCAAAAAATATGCCATGGGCTTCCTTCTTAAGGCATCTGCTACTACATTCGCCTTGCCAGGGTGGTACTGCAACTCGATATCATAATTTGTCATCAACTCTAGCCATCGTCTCTGTCTCATATTGAGCTCCTTCTGAGTGTAGACATACTTCAGACTTTTATGATCTCTGTAAATCTTAACACGCTCTCCATAAAGGTAGTGTCACCATAGCTTTAGTGCAAATATTACTGCAACTAGCTCTAGGTCGTGCGTTGTATAGTTCTTCTCATGAACTCTCAGCTGTCTCGATGCGTAGGCTATCACTTTGCCGTGTTACATTAGTACACATCCTAATCCGCTCCCAGACGCATCACTGTACACTATAAATCCTCCCGATCCTGAAGAAAGTGTCAAAATCGGTGCTGATGTCAGACGCTTCTTCAGCTCATCAAAAGCCGTCTGACACTCTTCGGTCCAGATAAACTCCTCGACTTTACGCGTCAGTCGTGTTATAGGCACAGCAATCCTCGAGAAATTTTCTACAAACCTCCGATAATATCCGGCAAGTTCGAGAAAGCTCCTAATCTATGTAACTGATGTAGGAGTTGTCCATGTCTCAACTGCAGCTATCTTCTCTGGGTCAACTGATAATCCATCTCCGGTGATTATGTGTCCCAGGAAGGGTACTCTATCCAAACAGAACTCATATTTGCTGAGCTTGGCATACAGCCTCTTCTGCCTCAGCGTCTCCAACATGATCCTGAGATGTCTCTCGTGCTCCTCCTGGCTCTTGGAATATACCAAGATATCGTTGATAAATACCACCAAGAACTTATCCAAGTACTGGTGGAAAATATTGTTCATCAGACTCATAAATACTGCTGGCGCATTGATTAAACCAAACGGCATGACTAGAATCTCATAATGCCTGTACTTCGTCCAAAAAGCCGTCCTCGAATTGTCCTCTCCCCGTACCTTGATATGATGATAGCCGAATCTGAGATCGATCTTCGAGAATACACTTGCACCACTAAGCCGATCAATTGAATCATCAATGCGTGACAAGGGTACTTGTTCCTTGTTGTTACAGCATTTAACACTATGTAATCGATACACAAACATACTGTCCCATCCTTCTTCGGCACAAATAAGATGGGTACTCCCCATGGAGAAATACTAGTCCGAATGAAACCCTTGTCTAAGAGATCCTCTACTATGGACCTTCAACTCAACCAACTCTATCGGTGCTAGTCTGTAGACGGGGAAGTAACTGGCTCAACTCTGGGAGTCAACTCTATAGCAAACTCTATCTCTCTGTCAGGTGGCAGGCCTGAAAGATCCTCAGAAAATACATCCTTAATCCTGATATAATTTGGGGGTACACCGGTTCACCTTCTGCAATGTGTGCCTCTAAGATAGATGGACACCATGCTCCCGGGTTCCCCGAAGAAACTCAAACTTAGGATAATCTGGTGGTTTAAATATAGTGCAACCACGTCAACAATCATTTTATGGTATTTGCTCAACCAATCTATGCCTAGGACAATGTCATAGTCTAGACTTATCCTCATAATGAATTCTTCCATTCTATTTACAACACTAATCCTCCTAAAAATTAATTTCCTTCCCTAATGTATAATTACTCTTCTCCTCAAATTTCTTCCTATAATTGTATTCCTTAAATTTTTTCTTTCCGTTATTTATCTTTATAAGTCACATTGTTCAATAATGGTATCACCCAAACACATGCTAGAAGTTCTGGTATCAGATCATCATCTTCCAGGTGAGAGCCTAAATTTTTTATCTCCTCTAGTTCATAATTTCGTTCCTGGTGTCGCTATCATATACAACAACTAATTCCTAGCATCGAGCTATACATTTCCATAAATTATTCTAGAGGGTTATGATCAACAATCTTTCTAGCTACCAGTACTTCCCAAATCACATATATTTCAAGTACGGGTAGGGTGCTACTGGGTCCAATTCTCTTGCTAACCTTCTACACTAGTTCCAGAATCTAAAAGAACCTATCAATCTATCCTACTAAGGGCAACAATCTTCTCAGAGAGCATTATATGAATCCTGTCTTCTGTCGTCTGGACTTCGATCTTCTTCTGGAAGGAACCATCAGGCTAAAGCATTTGTCTTTCCGTAATAAAAGGAGATGAGAAACAATGATAACGATATTGATAAAAAAGGAACGAATACAATTGGAAAGTCCAATGGCGATAATCAATTACGAAGGGAGTTTTTAAAATCGATTATGGATTGAGATCCTATTCAATAATAAATCCTAATATCTATTCCTAATTTGCAGGCTCGCTTGGCACAGTCAGGTGACCAAGACGATTTAAATCGGACCTACATGGGCCACCACAAAAACATATCATGCCCCAGTCCCAAAATACGTAGGACCAGGTGTAAACCCCCTGAATTTTCAAATTATTAAATCTTGGATTTTTCCCAATTTTCTGGAAATTTTTGGGAATTTTCTGTAATTAAAATCAAGGCTTTTAATTAATAAATGATTTTTAGTTGGCAATAGATATCATGAAAATAATATTTTTGGGTGTAAAATAGAAAACCGGACTTAGGGTAATTTTCTGTGATTTTTTTGGGCCTCAGACCAATTTTTAAAAGCCTAAAAACTATTTTCTAAAAATTAATTATTTAAATTTCTGTTTTAATTATTATTTATATTATTATTATTATTTTTCTTTTTAGCCCAGCCCGTTGGGCCGAGTCCATTGGGCAGCCCAACCCAACCCCTCACTCCTTAGCGGGTCGGGCGGGTCGGCCGGACCCGGATCCGCGCCCGACCCGACCCATTACCATCACCCCTGTTCCCCGACTCCCCCACGACCCGGGATTTCCGCCGCCCGCCGGAAATCGCGCGCCAACCGGCCACGCCCTCCTCCACGTCGCCTCCCCTCCGGATTCCGCGGCCACGACGCCCCAGCCAGCCCCTATATAATTCCCCTCTCCTCCGCCTCGTTCCCCTAAACCCTAGCCCTAACTCCACCCACCGTGCCCTAGCTCCGGCGACCGCCGTCCCCTCCCCTAGCATCTCAGCCTTCCCGCAGAGCCTTCGCCGAACCTGACTCCGGCCGCCCTCGACCGCCAGCACCCGACGCCAAGGCCCGAGCCCCTTCATCTTTCTCCCCTCTTCTTCTCAGCCCTCCGCCGGCTATCCCGAGCCCCCTCGACGCCGCCGGAGACCTCGCCGCCCCTCGCCTGAGCCGCCGCAGCACCGGCCCGACCTCGCCGACCGACGGCCTGTCCCCCAGAGCCCGGACACGCGGACACAGCCCCGGACACAGGGAACCCTAGCCGTAGACACGTGTCCAGGACGCAGAACCTCGTGTCGGACTAGAAATACCCCGATCCCGAGTCCGAGGCCTCCCCTCGGTGCTCCTCCATCAGCTTCCCGGTAGGTGCCACTATCAGAATGTACTGTCCCTTCCAAAACCACTCTCCTGTCCGACCGGGACTGACAGAATAAAGCTCTGTCAATCCCGGGATAGCTTAGAAATTTATAGGCTATAGTTAATTAGTAGGTTAATGGCTTGTTAGTTTTTGGTTGGTTAATTAGTTAGTGAATTGATACAACGATCTGCAAATATGTATATTAATTATATATAGATAATAAAAACCTTATTAAATATTACGTAAATTAGTAATTAATTAATAGATAATTCTGAAATGATTTTTAGTATTTATAATACGTAGTATTTAAATAAGTTTTCCAAAATATTATTCTCTTACAAATTGATTTGTAATATTACCAAAATAAAAATTTAGTAATATTTTTCCCCTAAGCCTAGTTTATTAGAAAATAAATTGATTGCTAAAAACAAACGATATTATTTTTATAATTATACTTCCCTATTTTACCCTATTAGAAACAAAACGATACTTTACCATAAAATAAAAATATAATATTTTCTATGATAAAATAAATAAGTTTTATTATTATTAAAAAAGGGTTTTGTTTTACTAAATTACTATTACAAATAATTATTATTATTATTAATCGATCGTTGGATTGAATCATTAACTTAGTTAACTAATCAAGTCAGATTAAAACCCTTTGTTTTAATTCTAAAAATCGGATTATTAATAAATGTAGGTTCCTGTCACTAAGGTTGAGACCGTCGCGACATCTCACTCGCGTCACCAACCAACTCCAGGCAAGTTTCATATAATTCAAAACCTGTATTTTAGTTGTAATTAAATATGTTGCATGTCATATAGATATATTGGGACGACACTTGATTTCACGGAACCGACTGATTGGCTGATTGATTGACTCATTGACTATTGCCTTGGGAACTGGGGAGTAAAAGTTAGCACCCGTGGTCAAAGCCCCCTTATTGCCTCATTGTGGATAGCTGAAGTCCAACCTCACTGGACTGACGCCGCACCGTGTTCACTAGAACACAGATTGCCTCCAACCCCAACCGGCCACGGGATGCTACCTTTCTCAAAACACTTTTAGTGATTGTAGTTTGTCATCATTTGCTTCATCGACATTTACTGTTCTTGTCTCATATTTGTTGCATACAAAAATATAAATATTGTTCAAAACTATTTCATTGCATCATTTTAATTATCATTAAGGTGCTGGAATTGGATATATGTTCTTGCTCCCTCCTGACTGGAGATTAACAATTTTAGGTGGTTACGGTGACGATGAGGCGTATGACACCTTTTATGGTCCGGACCAGAGTACTGAAGCTCTAGCTGAACCTAGCCAGGAGGCCGATGTTTAGTTGTTTCCCTTTAATTTTCCAAATTGTAATAATCAGGGTTGAAGTAATAACCCTGGACCATGTTTTGTTTGATATTTGCTTGTAAAAGGATTTCTCTTTCGGACTTAGCAATAAAAATTGAATTTCCTTCATGTATTCTGGATGTCTGTGTGTTACTACGGATTGGTACAGCTTACTGCCGCCGTCTCACAACGGTGCAGGCTGGGCATGATCCGACTGGACCCAGATTATTGGGATCGGGTCGTGACACCAGGAATACGCGACACGCCAGCTACGCATTCGACCTAACTCTAGTTTGACTAGAATACGTATAAGCTGTAAACTACTGGTAACTATCTAAATAATCCAGTAAATATAAACATCTATGTCTCAATCCAAAATGAATAGAAATACACAATAATAAGCTACATGTGCTACAGTCGGCCACCCAGTAAATACACAAACTCGAATAGACTCGAGAAGGGATGAGTCTATAAAAACTAGGCTACAACAGCAGATAAATAATCAATATGAATAAAATAACCATAATGCCGGTAAAAATAATATGAGTACCTGGTACCAATGCCCGCAAGACAAGCAACTCCATCAGCAACTCCAAATGCTCCATAATCGTCTATGCTGCAAAACTGGCAAGGGACTAGGTCCTTAGAGGGATGTAACAAGGTACAAAAATACAGCATGCCAAGTATAACAGAAAGAAGCAAGTGCAACGACGATATAATTTAGCATAACCAACTAAGTGAGACACAGTTTAAAGACAATGTTCGACGCGTGGGCTTTCCAAAATAAAACCGTAGCTCCAAATACAGAGACACACAAGGCGTACCGTAGCTCCGAGCACAGAGTCACATGGGTGATACAACTACTCCGGATACAAGAACACTACTAAAATAGATCATATATATATATATATATAGTGCGTGCAGAGGAGCCCAAACGTTTAGTAACTGTCTTCCCCTTCCCAGCGGTCAACGATTGTGCGCTGAACCTGAACCTCTATCTAGCAGTCTCGTCACACTAAAGTGACTATCAACAAACGCGACCCTTAGGTCATCCCAGGTTCCGATCATGATGTCAGTATCAGAATACAAGAAATCTGGCACGATGACAGTATCTGAATGTGTCCTAGGGTTATGATATACACAGGTACGTACATCAAGGTGTTGTGAAATATCTATCATTCGTTACTAGACGTTACCGATGAACATCTGCACCCGGCTGAGATTCGGACGCGAAGTAACGATCCTAATCAAACACGCGCACAATGTATATAATAAAATAATAAATATATGGTAACTGAAATACAGGGTGGCAAGGTACACTAGCCTGGATCCGGCTGCTGAAGATGGGTCTCCGGTACAACGTCCAAGTCCGCGGGTCCCGTAGTACCTAGAGACGAGGTACGAGCTCAATAAATAAACTATCCCGAGGCTAAAATAAGATGTGACACACGTCTAATCATATGTTCAAACTCAGTTACAACTCGTATGGACACGAAGCTAGAGGATTGACCAAGGTTGACTTGGGGTATGTTACATCTAATCCAATTAATCATCTGTACAATATCATCAAAGCAAACCTCAATCTTACTATATTCATCACGATAGTCAGTAGTTTCAAACCATGATAAAATTCTCAGTTTTACCCTGGGTCTTCGCCGACATTATCATGCACGTTGACATATCCAATCCTTAAATAAATTATCAATTATTTATTAAACCCTCGAATATACAATCTTTCCCATTTTATAATAAAAATTACTACTTAATTACGTTCATCATTATTCATCAATCCTCAATGAATAGCTAATGGTTCGATATTACACACTATTACACCATCAATCACCTGCTCCTCAATATCCATCAATGTTTCATTATCCTAATATCATTTCACAATAATTTAAACTACTTGTCATCAATATACAATATGCAAATAAAATGAACAACACCCTAAGATCTCATACTTAGCATTCAATAGACCCTAAACACATTATAGCATTCTCAACCCTAAACTCAAATAGCATCTTTCATAATCCTAAAGTCCATGTAGCATATAACCATTAATTTGCATATTATAACATGCTATTTAAACCTAAAATCCCACATGCATTAATAGACTCCAAACTCAATATATCAACATGAACTCTAACTAAGCTATATGCATCCCTAAACAAAATATAACTACACAAGGGAATAGGGATGTTCAACTTGGCGGCGGCGTGGTGGTTGCTGGCCGGAGGAGGTAGCTCGGCCGGAGTCAGGTGAAGGCGGGATGGACGAGTGGAGGTGGTGGTGCTGGTGGTAGCAGTGTGCTGTCGGAGTGTCGATGACAGCTCGTCGGAGTTGCTGGGCCGGCCGGGCTGGAGGTGACGTTGGTGATGATGAAGGTGTTATTGCCGGAGGGGAGCGGATCAGGCATAGGTCGAGGGGATGGTGGTTCAGGCAGTGGAGGTCGATCGTGGAGGGTGGCAGTGATGGCAGTATAGAGGTCGGCTCGCCATATCCGGCCGGTGGTGATGAAGATGATGAGGGTGGATGAGTGGGGATCGACAGAGGGTGGCTCGGCTCTCGTCGTGGGCTCGACCGTCGCCAGGGAGAGAAGGTCGGGAGCTGCTGTTGTCGAGCTCGTCGACCAGGCGGAGTAGCTCCGGTCGGGATGGTAGAGCGGGTGACTCGGGTGGAGACCGGATTAGCTCGGCGGTAATGGTTGCCGGAGTAGGGGACCGACCGGGTGAGGGGTTTAAATAAAGAAGGAGAAGTGGAGTGGAAGAAGAAGAAGAAGAAGATGATGAAGAAGAAAGGAAGAAGAAGGGAAGAAGAACCTACGGTTATGGAGAAGGAGGGAGGAGAGAGAAAGTGGGGAGGTTTCCCTAGGTGTTGGGATTAGGGCCGGCTTGGGGGAAGAGAGGAGTGATGGTGATGTTTTATATGGATGTATGATGGGGAGTGTGTGGTGATGATGAGTCCTCATTTGAATGAGTGGCTAGAATTTAATATAAGAAATTGTGTACACACAATGGAGAGGGGTATTGTTGGACCGGTCATGGGTGAGAAGGCTTTTTTATTTTGTTTTAAACCAATGGGGTGATGACACCTAGTACAACATTTGTAAATAAGCCCCTTAAATTTGGGTATTTGCACAAACACATGAAATGATAGAAAATTAGTGGGGAAAAATTGGAGTTTAGTAGGGTGAGAGGGTGTTGTGTATTTTGCATGTGCTTAAATAATGGGGTATTGGATTAAATTGGGGTTAAGTTGGGATTAGTCAAGGTTGGTATCCCCAATTTAATTAAAATAAATTATCATGTGCTCTTAAATTAATTGGGGGCACATGGGGTCTCAATTCGGAGTGACACAAAGGTCATGAAAGGTGTAGGCTTGGTGTCAATCTTGGACCCTTTAATTGGTCCGGCTCAATGGGTTGAGTTGGTGTCTCAAAATTGATGGCAACGACACAGGTGCGCGACACCGGATTAATAATGGGTTTCGGTTACGAAAAGTTGTGCAATTAAATTATAGCACAAGAAATTATGATTTTAAGTGACGAAAAAGTCCAGTGCCTAAGTTGGTGTGTCAAGTCTAGAATGCAATAATAAGTTGGAAATTATGGGCTAATGTTGGGCTCCGAATATTTGTCACGACCCGCACCCGGTCTAGGGGCACGAGTGCGCGGGTACGTCCAGCCTATGCCGCAGCATCGGCGGTAGAACGCTGTCTAGGTCATGTAACTATTTAATCAATCTCACATGAATATCCAACTCCATAAGGAGGCACAAATATCATAATATAATACGGAATACTCAATCATATAAACTAGAGCACGATGAGATATCGAAGAAAACAAATAAAATATAAGACAAGTCTAAAAGACAAAATAACCATACCTGCAATCAATAACATCCAATCTCCAAGTATACTGGAAAACAAGTCCTCTAAGTCACAGTCTGGAAAAAATATCCAGTCAGGATTGGAACGAAGTACAAGCGCTAACAGCAGTTCCATATATATTGACAAAAACTATAATACAGTGTAAAAAAATATAAGACATATATGAATACTGGCAATAAGAAATACTGACGAGCATGGATATACTGGAAATAGAAATACTGGAATAAATGGAATACGGGAGCATATGTCATCATCAATGTACATCTAGCAATGAATAGAAATACAAGTACACGCTAGAACAATGAATTGGTATATATGTGAATGCTAGAATCATGACTAGAATATGTAGAGATGCTAGATCAATATACTAGAGATACATGTCAAGAATCATCTAACTAAGTATGTGAAACATCAGCATATCATGTGATCGGCTTGGGACTGATAAGACTCATTACATTGATTAGCGATCATCCTTGTAAAGTCAGGCTAACCACATGTAACCGCGATAAGGCATGTAATGGTCAGGCTGCACCGACGTGAGATGTGGGTGAGCTATAATGTATGTAAAGTTGGGTATGATCACATAATCTACTAATATTTTTCCATTTTTCCCAGCTAGCACGATGGATTCCAATTACGACTCCTCGTGACAGGTCTCGATAATGCCAACTCGTGTAAATAACAGTGTCAGAGTCACGTACACTATACAATAAGAGTTATAGAGATAATTAAAATAATAGAAACTGTCAGAGAATGTACTCGTCTGGGGTCCTGCTGCTGGTATGAATCAGAGTCCAAGTCACAGTCCAAATAGCCTATGTATTACAATTTTACCATGTCAAAAGATAATTTATTTTAATTTATTTAATTCTGGAATAATTACTCTAAAATCTTATTTTAATCTTATTATTCTAATTTTTAGGTTAATTCCTAAATTTTGTCCAAAGGAACTAAATTTTATCAACTCGAGACTCATGGCACGCAAATCGAGGCGATCTGTTGACCAAAAAGTTAACTAACACAAACTTGACTTTCATGCATGATTTCCTGTAGATTTCAGCATAAAAAACATGCTAGAATTTATGCCTTATCCTAATTCAAATTTATTTGGGAATTATGGCACATACAAATTTTGTATTGTGCACCGATGGTTAAATTCTAACCTAGAAGTTCTACAGAATTAACAGTATGTAAATATTTCGAATTAAATTCTGGTAAAAACATATGTCTTATCTCGACATTAGCTTTTCGAAACTTCAAACGGTTCATGATTCTGATTCCTGGTTCTCCCAGAATCGCGAAAATATTGAAACACGTCTATTTTTGGACATGCTGTGCTCTACGAATTTTCCAGAATTTAATACTCATAATTTCCTAAAAAAATTTATATATTCAGAAATCTAACCTCAATATCTTTCTAACGCAAGAAAATGGGCCTCGTTTGGAGTCCAGAGCTATGCGCAATGGCTTCTGGAAGATGAAGGAACCCTAGATGGCAATTCTCCAAAATTTGGCTCAAAGAAAACCCTAGAAATTACTAACTAAACTATTATATATATAGGAGAGAGAGGGAAGCCGCGACTCAAAGAAGTTCCATGTGGCAGCCATCCGACGCTACCCGCTCAGATCGAACGGTCATGGTTCGACGCAGCTCGGCTCAGCTCAGTCCGACTCAGACTAGGATGCGGCTCGACTCGGCTCGGCTCGCGATCGGCTCGCTGCACCCACACCCACCCCGCGGTCGCTGACAGGCGGGCCCCGCCCAATTAACTGCAAGAGGCTGACGGGTGGGCCCCTGTTGGCTGACTGGGCAAAAATAATTACTTTTTGGGTTTTTATTTTCAGAAAATAGTTTTAATTCAGTTTTCCCTAATTAACTCAAAATAAATGCTAAAAATAATTAAAAAATTCCCAGAAAATTCTAGAAAATATATTTGATTATTTAGAACCTAAAATAAAAGTTTAGGATATTTTTAATTAAGTTTGACCCTAAAATAAATTCTTGAAAGTCCTATGAAATTAGGGTTACTAGTTTTTAATTAACTAAAAATTATGGAAAAATCTCAATAACCCAAAATTAACCTAATAACAACATTTAAGCACAAATTTCAGGATACAAAGGTTACAAGTCCACCCACCTTAAAAAATTTTGTCCTCGAAATTTAAAATCCTCAATAGGTTTTTTTTGCCATCAAAATTTAAATTCATCAAACCGTATAATCATGAAGTAAATCCATATTATTATTTCACAAAATTTTCAAAATTCTATAAATATCATATTCCTGAAATCTTCAAATATAAAATCAAATTACATTCTTATCACAATCTTCTCCAAAATTTTAAGTTAATAACGAAATACAAGAATTTAATATTCAATCCTCTAATTGAAATCCAATCAATGCATATTTATAAAATTTAAATTCTCATCCAAAAAATTTGAATTCAAACACTAATCCATTAATGATCTTACTCCTCGATTCTTTTTCCACATCATACTCAAACAATATAATACTTACAAGATCTTCAAATGCAACATTCAAAATAATTTTTAAATTTATACCTTACAGTCAAATAAATATAATGGTAATCTTCTTAAATTCTTCAAATTTTAATGATAAATTCAATCATATCATAATCTTCATAAAAATCAATGATCTAACAAAATCTTCAATTCTGCCATATTAAATTCTCAACTCTTTATTTAAATTAATGTTTATCGTCGAAATTTAAGGCATATTGTCTCTCTTTGTCAAATCATAACCTCTTCATTAATCTTTACTACGGTCAAACCCCCAACAATTAAAGTCTATGAAAAATTATACCTACAGTCATACAACATGTAATCTAGAAAAAATGTATGGTTATGGTCACTTTTGTCATGGTATTGCAGTCTCTGTCAGGGTATACTACTAACTACATTCTAACAAGAGAATCATTGATACAAACTATGGTACTAAGAAATCAATCAATCAATAAGATGGACGAAAAAGGAACAGAAGAAAAGAACAGAACTGAACCTGCTAACACAACCATGGTTTAATGATGCATCCAAAGTTTGATATCTCTATCCCTTTAGGTACCACTGTTTCTACTACAAGCACAACCACTGCTAGCTCTATTACCTACTGTAATTGTTTATACTAGTTGTTCTTATCACTCAAGTGCACGCCAAGTGTAACACACCATACTAAGTACTCCTCCTCCTAATACAACTCTAGATGGACACCCAAGCCAGTTTGCAGTGCCATCTCAAGCATACTCAAGCCAACTGATCCTTACACATGCACTTCATCCACTCATATATTGATGTACATTTCTTACCCACCATAAAATTTTATCCTCAAATAAAACCCTCGAAATTTAACTTCTCGAACAATTTAAAATAAAATGTATATACTTTTCTCAAAAGTCAAATGTTCAAATATTGAAATAAAATATTAATCACTTCCAAAAAATCTTTATAGATTTGACT
Organism: Iris macrosiphon; assembly: GCA_036927795.1. NCBI lineage: Eukaryota > Viridiplantae > Streptophyta > Magnoliopsida > Asparagales > Iridaceae > Iris > Iris macrosiphon. The sequence continues at coordinate 91,764,870 of JAYESA010000009.1, read as the reverse complement.
ATGTTTGTTGAATTGAATTTGAATCCTCAAAAATTTTAATAACATAAAATCTCAACTCTTCAAAATTCTTAAAAATTAAAATTTATTTCTAATCTTCAAATTATAAATTTAAATCCACAAGTATATATATAAATACTCACAGTCTTAATACTTCAAGGTGCACACAAATACATCAATTATCTACAACTCTCAACTGTGTACTGAATATTGCACTGCCTGGATTACTTGCACTATTACTTCCAATAATCAAAGTTATCACCACACGTATTTTCTCCAATAATTTTCTATCTATATTAACTGGTACATCAATATGATTATCATCACACGAAGTACTTACTATTATTAGCACCATTCTCGACTAATCCTTGATATAGAAATATTAGTACTCTTGGCATGGTAACACTAACTTCATTATCAGATTATCTCATCAAACTTATTAGAACTCATGATCACTTGCACCTTTTATAATACACATGTTTCGCCTCACTCTCAAAGGTAGGCATATGGTTCTATATCCCAATTGACGCATAGTATTTTCTCTTAAATCTTTTGCAGACTGTTACTAGTCTGTGATACACTTCATGCCTTACATGATCCATCTTGATATTTCTCAACCCATGACACACCATTGGAATTTTCTAATACTCATGCTTCCACTTTCATGAACTTTTGTTTTCTGATACTTATCACCCACTGTGCATCCTGCACATAATTTTTAGACACTCTTTCACCTATTGCTTCCAATATATCACTTGTCTCAATATTAGGTGATACATCCATCATTAGTCATATATCGGTACACTCAGATCAAATCACATATCAAGGCCCTTCTTTTATCTGTAATACAAGTCTTACTACTTAGCATAATGCATTCTTATTCTCTCACAGCTTCTTATACACTTATGAGTATCCTCTTACTATGGCACACTCATTAACTTCCTTTATGCATGTGTATTTCTTTACTCTTGACACACCCAAGTAATCAATCTTCAAATTAAATATCATGCTCCATTAATCTTCAACACAATTCTTTGATACTTAATTATTTACATAGATCATCCAATTACACAAATTCATGACTATCCAGGACGGGTATGCTGACTCTGATACTAACTCTTGGAACTATCACTGATACTCTATACTCTTCTTCTACTTATAGTACTATGGTGACACCTATCCTAGAGCTATTGCTACAAGGTACTATGCTATGGGTTATCTCTAGATTAATGCCTACTGCTCACATGTCCAACTAAGAAATACTTACAAACTAACAAGTCATACGCAGTCAACACTAATACAAGATAACATACCTAATTATAAGTCACTAATTATTATACTAACAAGGAATCCTCAAAGAAAAGAAGCTAAAAAAGAAACTGGATTAAGGACTGAAGGTATTTCTACTGCTAGTAAAGAAAAGAAGCGATGGAACAAGGTCATCTAATAACGAAATAGATAAGTATTGAGATGAGACTTTAAGAACCATTTTAAGATACAACCTGATAATCATACACGTCTGTTCAAAATCATGACACTCAGAATCCTCGCCATACTAGTAAGCATAGCTGCGATAAACGATAGGTTCCATAACTAAGGAATGCAAATATATAATCACGTCATCTAGAATCCTCGCCACGCCAACCGGTATGGCTGCGAGAGACTCTAAATTCATAACTAAGATATATACATCCGAAGTTAGGTTCCTACGTATCCGCCATGACAGCTAATATGGCTGCGATAAACTCTAGGTTCCATAACCAAAGTAGACGTTTTACCTTTCTCACTGTCCTCATCAACATATATCATCAGATGATACCGTAAAGTTTAGTCCGTAAAATTTATCTCGATAAGAAATCAAACTCAACAGTGATACCAAGATTTTAATTTAATACTGATCAACAAGAATCAATTCAATAACAACAAGTGAGAATGGACGGAAATAAGGAGAAAGATTAAAATTGGAAATTATAATAAGATTCTCAAGGGTCGTTCCAGGAATCTCTCAAATAATTTGTGATTGAGAATCCTCTCTCATCCTAATATCATATGTCCTATATCCTATCGCAGGCACGTAGTAGTACAACTAAAATGTCGCACAACCACGATATCGCACAAATTGCGAAGTCGACCTACATGGGCCGCCACTAAAAATGTGTCACGACCCGCACCCAGTGTAGGGGCACGAGTGCGCGGGTACGTCCAGCCTAGGCCGTAACATCGACGGTAGAACGCTGTCTAGGTCATGTAACTATTTAATCAATCTCACATGAATATCCAACTCCATAAGGAGGCACAGATATCACAATATAATACGGCATACTCAATCACATAAACTAGAGCACGATGAGATATCGAAAAAAACAAATAAAATATAAGACAAGTCTAAAAAACAAAATAACCATACCTGCAATCAATAACATCCAATCTCCAAGTATACTAGAAAATAAGTCCTCTAAGTCATAGTTTGGAAAAAATATTCAGTCAGGATTGGAACAAAGTACAAGCACTAACAGCAGTTCCATGTATATTGACAAAAACTATAATATAGTGTAAAGAAATACAAGATAGATATAAATACTGGCAATAAGAAATACTAACGAACATGGATATACTGGAAATAGAAATACTGGAATAAATGGAATACAGGAGCATATGTCATCATCAATGTACATCTAGCAATGAATATAAATACAAGTACACGCTAGAACAATAAACTGGTATATATATGAATGCTAGAATCATGACTAGAACATGTAGAGATGCTAGATCAATATACTAGAGATACATGTCAAGAATCATCTAACTAAGTGTGTGAAACATCAGCATATCATGTGATCGGCTTGGGACTGATAAGACTCATTACATTGATTAACGACCATCCTTGTAAAGTCAGGCTAACCACATGTAACAACGATGAGGCATGTAATGGTCAGGCTGCACCGACGTAAGGTTTGGGTGAGGTATGATGCATGTAAAGTTGGGTATGATCACATAATCTACTAATATTTCCCCGTTTTCCCCAGCTAGCACGATTGATTCCAATTATGACTCCTCGTGACAGGTCTCGATAATGCCAACTCGTGTAAATAACAGTGTCAGAGTCATGTACGCTATACAACAAGAGTTATAGAGATAATCAACATAATGGAAATTGTCAGAGAATGTACTCGCCTGGGGTCCTGCTGCTGGTATGAATCAGAGTCCAAGTCACAGTCTAAATAGCCTATGCATTACAATTTTACCATGTCAAAAGATAATTTATTTTAATTTATTTAATTTTGGAATAATTATTCTAAAATCTTATTTTAATCTTATTATTCTGATTTTTAGGTTAATTCCTAAATTTTGTCCAAAGGAACTAAATTTTATCAACTCGAGACTCATGACACGCAAATCGAGGTGATCTATTGACCAAAAAGTCAACCGATACAAACTTGACTTTTATGCATGATTTCTCTGTAGATTTCAGCATCAAAATCATGCTAGAATTTATGGCTCATCGGAATTCAAATTCGTTTGGGAATTATGGCACATACAAATTTTGTATTGTGCACCGATGGTTAAATTCTAACCTAGAAGTTATACAGAATTAATAGTATGTAAATATTTCGAATTAAATTCTGGTAAAAACATATGTCAATTATATCGACATTAGCTTTCAGAAACTTCAAACGGTTCATGATTCTGATTCATGTTTCTCCCGGAATCGCGAAAACATCAAAATACGTCTATTTTCGAACATGTTGTGCTCTACGAAATTTCCAGAATTTAATACTCATAATTTCGTAAATTTTTTTTATATATTCAGAAATCTAACCTCAATATCATTCTAACAAAAGAAACTGGGCCTCATTTGGAGTCCGGAGCTATGCGCAATGGCTTCTGGAAGATGAAGGAACCCTAGATGGCAATTCTCCAAAATTCGCCTCAAAGAAAATCCTAGAAATTAATAACTAAACTATTATATATATAGGGGAGAGAGGGAAGCCGTGGCTCAAAGAAGTGCCATGTGGCAGCCATACGATGCTGTCCTCTCAGATAAAATGGTCAGGGTTCGACGCGGCTCGGCTCAGCTCAGTCCGACTCGGACTAGGATGCGGTGCTCGGCTCGGCTCGGCTCGCGGTCGGCTCGCTGCACCCACACCCACTCCGTGGTCGCTGAAAGGCGGGCCCCGCCCAGTTGGCTGCAGGAGGCTGACGGATGGGCCCATGTTGGCTGACTGGATAAAAATAATTACTTTTTGGGTTTTTATTTTCAAAAAATATTTTTTAATTCAGTTTTCCCTACTTAACTCAAAATAAATGCTAAAAATAATATGAAAATTCTAGAAAATATATTTGATTATTTAGAACCTAAAATAAAAGTTTGGGATATTTTTAATTAAGTTTGACCCTAAAATAAATTCTTAAAATTCCTAGGAAATTAGGGTTACTAGTTTTTAATTAACTAAAAATTATGGAAAAATTTTAATAGCCCAAAATTAACCTAATAACAACATTTAAGCACGAATTTCAGGATACGAAGGTTATAATATTACAACAACGGTAGGGTGCACCAAGGGTTTAATTAAAGAATCAGACATCCGCAACCTTAATTCTAAACTTCAAATACTTGCTGCTAAACCAAAATTTTCTAGCCCATAACTAGTCTATCTATAAATACAAATGAGGGGGTTTACACTACCCTTGTGGGAATATGGGCATTAGTGGTGTGAACTATGGCGGAGGTGGAATCTTGTCTCACCGGAATCTTGAGGTATGCTATCCTGCTTGATTACTTTGTTGTGTTGTTTGACCTCCATCCACTAGTGTCATTTCTTCTTCGTGGGTAACCCCAACACCTTGTGGTGTTCCTGCAAGAGTCTCGTCGCTTGCTGGTGGATCCATTACTCTACATCCAAAATAAACTATAAGAGACGCATAGAGGAATTAAGGCAGGATGCAAGTCAAGAAATTAATTCGAATCCTCAAGAATGATTCAATCAAGTGGATGAGATCCTATAACTTATCCTATCCTTATCGCAGGCTTGCTCGGTCCCTTAGTTATAACTGAAACAATCTAGTCGTCGACCTGCATGGGCCAATACAAAAACTATGACACGCCCCAATCCCAAAATACCGAGGGACTAGCCACGTGACAATGGCCAGCAGCACACACCAATGGGCAAACCCAATTTAATGGACCCATTATAGTGTACCTAAGTTATAAAACAATAGTAAAGGTCTACGATACAAGTCACAGTCTAATTTTAATCTCATCCACAGAAGGTAATCACAGATCAAATGTCCGAATAATCGAAATAAAATATAATCTAACAACAAGTCTCAATAAAATATCTCGGAGAACAACCCGATAATGAGTTTGGTACAATAATCCCAGAGACAGGAAATAGAGAAACTAGAAACAGAAATAACTGAGTATATAAGGCAAATACTCAGGAGAAATCCTCTGACATCACCTCGTCCTCTGGTACTGGTACTGCTCCAGCATCTGCTCCTGTCCCGTATATCTCGGGATAGATCTCCTCTGCTATACATGGGGACATAATCTAGATCCAGGTCCTCAGGGGACATAGCAAGGTACAAGAATAACTCAAGCCAAATAAATATAGTATAAAAATAAATAAATTAATAGGGTAAACTATGTAACCATCTATGCAATATGCAAATGAGAGCATCCCTAGTACTCAGGCTGAGACCACTACAAGCTCTGTGTCGGGAAGCCGGTAGCAGTAATATCACGTAATGGGTCAAGCTCGGGTGTAGAGTCTTGAGCACCACAATAATAAGGGTTTTATATATATAATCAGCCTGTAGCCTGTGTGTCTCTCCCCACCCAATGTAATCACACGTCTCATATCCATGACACGTAAGATCATATCTAATGCAACAAGTCATATGATAGCTATGCATATATATAAAGTCTATGTCACGAATGTTGTAAGCCTATACAGAATTACCAAGAATACTCAGGAAAGATTCTGTCTCATGAACAATGTCAAGTGTCCTATGGTATGACGTACTTGATAAAGCAAGCACGAAAATATATAGGATCGTGATATCAATTCTCTAGGTGACGTTACACAACTCCGCGTATGGTGTTGACACCCAAATATTATTCGGACGTTAAGTAATGTCACATGGTCCTAGATTGAACATATATAACACAATAATAAATCAAAAGAATATTATGAAGCAAGTACTGCAAGATTGGCAAGGTACACTTGCTTGGGGTTTGGATTCCAACAGTAGCTCTGGTATCAGCGGGATCTTCAGGTACTCCTCCGGATGCTAAAATAAACACTACCATCATGCTCAAAAGATATAAAATAGCTAGGATTGCCTATCCATAAGTTCAATTTGGACACAGGGGCAAAATTGACAGTTTCTGGTCAAATCAGGGTCCACATATGGCCCACTTTGCACCAAAAAATGTGCCAGAGACAAAGTTCTCCAAATTCGTCAAACTTAGTGTCTACAAGTCCAGAACGATGATATGAACCCAATAGAATATCCAGAATTGGGTTTCGATTAGCCGATCACAAAATCGTCCATCAAGTGGAGCCGAGGGGCCCACGATACGGGATTTTGTCAACGTTCTCAGAATCGAACCAAACTTGGGTCACAGGACCAGCGTATCGCTACGAGTCTGATATCATAAGTTTTGTTTCGAAACGACGAGCACACACGAAGTTACAACGAGTTTTAGAACATGACCGATATAGGACGATTTTGACGGATACACGTTGATTCCGATGTGCACGCACATCCAAATCAACTTTCGCAAAATCTCACACATCCTTATCGATGGTGCACACCTTTCAGTAAAATTTGCACACGACCAAGTTGTCTCGTTTAGCAGGATGCACCCAGTTCTGGGAGAAATTTGGGTTTAAAAGACCAAGTTTTTGGTCATTTTCACCCACAAAAAAATCACAAATCATAGCACAATAAAATAAACTAATTACAGGGTCTGAATCTCGGTTAGGTTGTCTAATTAACTGTTCAAATATAATTAAGAAATAATAAACAGGTTGAGAGAAAAATGGTCGTGAACATGTGAGTTCGAAATATTTTCTGAATTCCAGAAATTGGTGTTATTTTTCATGTTTTTGCGTCGCGGTTTACGACCGACACAGGATGCGATACCTCAAACTATTTGCACGGGGTTCGAGAGGGTCATGTGGTCTTTGCATAGGATTCAACAGATTAAAATTGTGATCAGCACACAGGGAGATACGCGAGCTAGAAGATGGGTACCTCACTAATGTCGTGACAGGGCGGTGCGACAGGGCACCGCGGGGCACGACGGTGGCGACGACGATTTACTATGTCTGTGGCAGCTGCTGGGCTGCTCGGGGTGGTCGTGGTGGGTCGGGAAGGTCGCCGGAGGAGTCGCCGGAGGTCGTGGGGAGCTCGGGGTCGGTCGACGTGGAGGGCGGTGGCCGGAGTCGCATGGAGAGGTGGTCGTGGTTGGTGATGGCGGTGGCGGTGGTGTGGGGTTTAAATAGGGGTAAGGAAGGCCGAAGCAGGGTGAGGGGTCGCCGGGGTTATCGGGGGAGTCATGGGGTCGTGGGGTGGTCGTCCGCGAGCAGGGTCGTACGACCGACGGAGGAGTCAGGGTCGTGGCGATCGAGTCGGGGGCGGAGGAATCGTAGAGGGGGGATGTTACTGTGTAAGGGTCGGGTCGGGTATGGTTCGGGTCGGGTAGGGTAGGATCCGACCCATTAGGTTAGGGTTTGGGTCGGTTGGGTTTAGTTTGGTTCGGTTTGGTCCGTTCAAGCTGATTTAATTGGGTTTAGTTTGGTTCAATCAAAAATATTATTTTTAGCTAAATAAAAATAGTTTTTGATCCCAATAAATTCCAAGAAAATTATACAAAATCCAATAATTAATTATACACCCAAAAATATAATTTTTGTAATATTTTATTACTTAATTTAATACATAAAAATATTAATTCCTGAAGACATTTATAATAATTAATTAAAAATCACAGACAAATCCAGAAATTCATTTTAAAAGTTAAAAAAAATAGGTTGTTACATGCGGCTGCTGCTACTGCCCCTGCAGCTTCTGCAAGCCGAGCCTCAACCCCCCTCTTGCACACACACACACAACAACAACAACACATATACGTACACATGGATTCCTCTACATATATATGTACACACACACACACACACACACACACACACACACACACATATATATATATATATATATATATATATATATATATATATATATATATATATATATACACATACACTTATCAATATACATATATACCCAAGTAATTATACCCTCATCTATGCAACATATATAAACATAACCATATATATATAGATATGTACATATACCTATGCACTACTAGATATAGTATCCCATACACACACACACACACACACACACACACACATATATATATATATATATATATATATATATATATATATATATATATATATATATATATATATATATATATATATATATATATATATATATATATATAGCATCACATTCACATATACCTATACATATATAGATATGTATCTCATATATATATATATACATAACATGTAACAACACAAGTAGATACATAGATATATATTCAATAGTATTTATATATCTATATACATATATACATACATATATATAGTTACTATATATATACATAAACATAATATTTATAGTTCTACATATGAATACATATATTACATATATTACCAATAACTAAGAACAAGGAAATTTGATCTAGAATTTAAATGCAACAAACACGTGGAGTGCATCACACCAGTATCACACTAGATCTATGATACGCTTGCGACACGAGTTCACCACACAACCAAACGAACCCCGAAGGACACGAGCAAGTCTCATATATTATTTATGAATAATACGAAAAGTCAAACACATATCTACGTGTCCGTGTCAAAATATGACATGCACAAAGTCCCGTGTCGGAGGAAAAATTCCCAAATCAATACGTATCACCAAATTATTGGGATACGACCTACACGTATCCAATTATGGATACGAAAATAGCCACAAACATACAAACACATGCCAAGTTGATCTATAGGACCAATTGACAAACACAACAAGTGTCAATCTCAAAATTCCCCCAAAATTGACACAAAAAGTACCATAACTTTCTCAATAGGCCTCCTATGAACTCAATTCTAAATCCTATGGGTAGCCTATGCATATGGGTTGATTTCACATAATTAAATCTCAGATTTAGAATTTAATTGAAGGAGAAAAACTAAATTTTACCTATTATGAGATAGATTTCCAATACAACCTCAAAATGTGATAAAATTGGCCTCAACTTATAGATTCTTGCTCCTCTTTATAGTTCCTTACTTCCTCCTTCTAGATCCTTGCTCCACTAATCTCTAATGGTGATTTAGGAAGGAATTGGGATGAAATTTGGTAGGAAATTGATGTGGGAATGAAGAAATTTGGTTGAAGGAAATTCTAGATTTTGATTTTGAAATAAAAAGAGGAGAGAGAACTTTCCCCCCTCTTTATGTAGGTCGGCCCCCCTTGCCCCTTCCTCAAGCTACTATATAATGTCCATTATATCCCCTTAGGGCCTCTCATAAAGAAATAATTAAGGAGGGAAGGTTCTAGTCTAATATTTTAATTAAACTAATCATCCTCCTAATGAATGGGCTTCTAGTTGGGCTCAATTCTAACAATTAATACATGTTGGTCCATGAGTCTAAACTAAACTAGTTAGGTCCACTAACACAAGTCCAAAATAATAAACTAATATCTAACAATAATTAAATAATACAATAAATAATTATACAATATGAATAATATTTAATTAATTATAAAATTATCAAAATACCCTTTCCTAGAAAATGTGGTAGTGACAAGATATATATGATACACATACACTAAGTGCATTAAATCAAATACTTAATGAGCAATGAGGTGATACACTATGATACTTACCAAATTAAAATGCCAAAACTCATAATTCACTATACTAATCATTCCCACATGCCAAATACACCATAATATAATTATTACAACTAGTTACAATAGGAATTAGAGAAAATTCACATAATTCACCAAAATGAGCCACATATCATAGCGTATCCCAAAATACCATGATACGGCCTACTTGTATCCATTTGTGGACATGTATCTAGTCTCACACCACCAATCTAAGTCTAATTAGACCAATTTGGCCTAATAACAAATACTTGGTACATCAATCCCGGATTTTCCTTAAATTAGGCACACAATTCTATGTAGAAATCATAATAAGGGTCAATTTAGCCTAGAACTTCTTCCTATGGGTAGCCCTAAGCCATGTGATGGTTCTTAATGGTCAAATGCATAAATTATAGTCTACAATGATGGAAATTCAGAATTATACCTATTAGGATATAGATTCCCAAAGAATTGCTCAAATGGACACGATTCGGACACAAGCTCCTTGCCAATTCCTCCTTCTCCAAGTACTCCTTGTAATCCAAGATCCAATGCTCCTTAATTGATGAAAATGGAAGGGAATGAGGGTGAATTGGGATAAATTTGGTAAAAAAATGAAGTGAATTGGGGAAGAACTAAATTGGAGATCTAGAATAAAGTAAATGAATATAGAAGAGAGAGAAATAACCCCTTTAAAAGGGTTGACCAGGTTCTTCCCTTCCCAAGCAATGTACTTTGTCCAATATACCCCCCCCACTAATTATTCATGAAGGGTATTTAATTAGAAGAGTTAATGATAGAAGCTTCTAATACTAATGGAGATTAATTCTACCTCCTGATTAATGAAAATATATGAGTATAATGGGCCTAGCCCAATATTGGGCTCAATGTACCATGACTAAACAAGTTTGGATTTACTAGTGTCGAGTCTAAATAATAGGCTAGCCCACCAACTATAAATAAATAGCATAAAATATAATATTAAATAATAGCACACCAAATAAATATTATTTCCTAAAAATAAAATAATATACAAATGACAAGAATACCCTCGTCTAGAAATGTGTAGGTGACAATAACATATTATTTCTTGGACACATTATTTCTAGAGCAGGAGTGTCAGTTGATCCCAAGAAGGTAGATACAGTAGAGAACTGGCTAGTTCCGAAGACAGTGGCAGAGGTGCGTAGTTTCCTGGGCTTGGCAGGATACTACAGATTTGTGTCTGACTTTGCTAAGATCTTGGCACCTTTGACTCGATTGATGCACCATAAAGTTAAATTTGTGTGGTCAACATAATGCCAGATAGCCTTTGAAGAGTTAAAAAAGAAGTTAATCTCTGCATCAATCCTTACTCTTCCAACAGGCTCTGGAGGATTCATGGTGTATTATGATGCATCTGGCAAGGGGCTTATATGTGTTTTAATACAACACGGGAGAGTGATAATGTATGCTTCTCGGCAGTTCAGGGATCACGAGAAGAACTATCTAACTCACGATTTGGAGTTAGCAGCAGTAGTGTTTGCACTTAAGTTATGGAGGCAATACTTATTTGGTGATCAGATAGAGATTTTCACATATTATAAGAATTTAAAGTATGTATTCACGCAGAAGGACTTAAATATGAGACAGAGGAGGTGACTAGAGTAATTGAAAGATTATTACGTGGAACTTCAATACCATCCAGGCAAGGCAAATGCCGTAGCTGATTCACTTAGTAGAAGAGATATAGAATTCATGTTGACCACTCAAAAGCACATTCTAGAAGACTTACGAGAGATGGAAATTGAGATAGTGCTTCCACAGGATACATGAGTTTTGGCTAGCCTACAGATCAAGACAACTTTGGTGGATAGAATCAAGATAACTCAGGCAGAGAACCCGAAGAATAAGAAGCTATGGACAGAATGTGAGTTCGATCTTCAGAAAGAGTTGAATATTCATGCAGATGGAACGCTAAGGTTTGGGGACCGTCTATAAGTATCAAGCGGGGATATTCAGCAAGAAGTTATGACTGAAGCACATAGTTTCCAGTACTCCATTCATCCGGGAGGCACAAAGATGTACCAAGTTATCAAGCAATACTTTTGGTGATACAGAATAAAGAAAAAAATAGCATGTTTCGTATTGCGATGTCTGATATATCAACAAGTAAAGGCAGAACAAAAGAGATCGACATGATTATTACAACCGCTTTCTATTCCAGAGTAGAAGTGGAAATACATCACCATGACTTTGTGACCAGTTTACCTAGATCCCCGACTGGTCGAGATACAGTTTGGGTGATAGTGGATCGACTCACAAAAGTGGCACATTTTTTTCCTTCAGAGTGGGACAGTCTGCAGAGCAGTTGGCAAATTTATAAATACGACATATTGTGAGGCAACATGGCATGACAGTAAGCATATTGTCCGACCGAGATACAGGGTTCACTTCTCATTTTTGGAGAATCTTGCACAATAGGTTGGGTACAAAGTTAAGATTCAGTATTGTGTACCACCCCCAGATGGACGGGCAATCAGAGAGGCCCATCCAGACATTGTAAGATATGTTACTAGTCTGTACCCTAGACTTTGGTGGATCTTGGGTGAATCACCTTAACTTAGAGGAATTCTTGTATAAAAATAGTTATCAGGCCAGTATGACACCTTTTGAGGCACTATACGGCAGGAAGTGTAGATCACAGTTGGCATGGGACGACATGGTGAGCGAAAGATGTTAGACCCCGAAATGATCACACAAATAGTAGAAGTTGTCAGGCAGATCGGAGAGCGACTTTGGGTTGTGCAGGATTGTCATCGTCACTGGACAGACCAATATCGTAGGCCTTTAGAGTTTTATGTCGGCGACCACGTGTTCCTTGCGGATTTTGCCAACCCATGGAGTTACTATATTCGGGGTCCACGAGAAGCTTAGTCCGCGATACGTTAGGCCATTTGACATTCTCGATCGGGTTGACAATTTGGCTTATCGTCTTGCCCTTCCACCTTTGCTATGTGAGGTACACGATGTATTTTATATATATCAATTGCGTAGGTATGTTCCGGATACGAGTCATATTCTCGATCACTCTGAATTAGTTGTTGGTACCTACTTATCTTACGACAAGCAACCTGTATCCATTCTGGACCGAAGGAAGAAGGTAATCAAGAACCAGACTATTTCTCTTGTTTGAGTTGCCTGGGGGCATCACACACTTGGAGAATCGACGTGGAAGCGCGATGACGATATACGATCTCGGTACCCGTACCTGTTCGATTCAGAAGATATATTCTATCTTATGCCTTCGTATCTTGGATTTTGTGATCAAGTGATCACCTATGTGTTGTGATGTTATTGCTTTCATGTGTAGATTTGCTAGTAGATTTGTATTGTGCTTGTCCGGACTTCTCTATCCTTACTTGGATTCAAATTCTGAGGACAAATTTTTTCTAAGGTGGATAGAGATATCACTCCCCGTTCCCAGTATACGTATTAGGAGCGTATTATCTCTTGTTGCATGTTTATTTTCTTGCATGAGACTATACCTATTCTTTGGTGGAGGATTGGTTTAGTTTATTTTGAGGTTAGGGCCTTGGTTATGACTTGAACCTTGGGTCAGGTGAATCCAAACCCTCCATATATATAAACCAAATCTCTCATTCTCTCTCTTTATTCTTTCTTTTCTCTCTTTCATAGGTTTTTCTCTCCCTCCATCCTTAGGCAAGTATATATTACATGAGAAATAGAGAAACCATCTATATTATTAGTCTATTATGTTTATTTTGTGATTTTAAGCATGTTTATAACTTGATATTTTCGGATTTGGTGGGTAGAATTGTGCAGATCTGGATTTTTATGAGTGTGGGTGTTCTTGAGTTTTTCTTGGTTTTGATCTTCAAAAGCTTATTGTTTTCGAAAAAAAATATTCTACATGATGGAGCACTTCATTTCGAGCAATTTGGCTTTTGAAGCACTTGATTTGGAGTTGAGATAAAGATTTTATAACAGCACAAGTTTTTTGAATTCTTGTAGTTTTTTCATGTTCGAACTTGCTGTTCTGGGATGATGGAGTACCACGCGGCCTAGCAATATGTGCCCCCTCCAACATGCGCCCATTTTGTTAGACGCATGTCTTCTTTGTGTATGCTTTTGAAAGTCGGACGCTTAGTACCTTGAACGCATGAAAATTTACTATGGGCTGACTCCATGCGTCTAGGAGATTATGCGGCCACGAGCCATGCATCTCTTCTTTTTGGGCGTATGCCTCTACAGGACTTTTGTGTCTCAGCATGACTTTATGTGCTTTTATATTTTCTTTCTAACACTTATGCCTTGTCACATCAATCATATTTTTGTCACTTCAATGACACTTTATTTATTGTCCATCACTTCGGTACTTGTCCCAAATAGTAGACTTTTGCCCGAGCATGCGGTCTGACCTTCTTATGAACTACTTAGACACGTATTATCCTTAGTAACTCCCTATGTACATGTAGTAATTCCTTATTAGGATCATATATTTTTATTTGGAATATTTCTTATTCTATGTGGTTGATTCGAGTAATGCTTGTTTCTTGATTCTAAGGAAGAATGGGCTTAGTAGCCAGATCTCGTGCTAGACATGACCATGTACGAAGATTGGATATGTACATGACATAAATATGTATTGGACTGAGATTTTTGTGTGGACCAGACTTAGTAATAAGTGACTGACCAGCTATGGTGTGGTGGCCCATGTAGGTCAAGAGTATATTATCTCGGTTATGTTACTATATCGAACAAGCCTGCAAATAGGATTAGAGTTTAGGATCTCATCCACTTATCTAATTATCTTCCTTAATTCTAATTTTGTACTCTCCTTGAATTCTTGATTTGCATCTACCTTGAACTTGTTCTAACGTTGTCCTTATCTCCGTGTCCAGCAAGATGAATCCTTCTACAGCAAGATGAATCCTTCTAATGGACGTGTTGCTATCCTCGTCATCACTGCAGGTGACTCAGCGATGCAGGAGGAATCTAAAATTTTGCCTTCATCAATGATGTCCCCTACTACACCACTCCAACCAGGACAATCATCGCAGGCAAGCCAGACACCACCATCGTGTCAGCCAGACCCTCAGACTCCAGCGCCTCCGGTGGGGCATCAAAGTAGCAGATTGCAAATCCCTTAGGTGGGAGTATGCCACCACCACTACCCCAGTTTTTGCCCCAGTTTGCCTCACAGATACCCTTCATGCCACCTCCACAGTTCTCGCATCCTGACAAAAATGTCACCTCGACCCAGTTCATGCAGACCATGATGCAGGCATTGTGGCAGCAGAATGAGCTGTTGAGACAAGCTCTTATAGTTGCAATGGACATGCCACCTCCCCCGCCACCCGCCCCCATACCAGCCCCAGAGCCACGACCTTATGAGGAAAATGTCAAGGATTTCACTCAGATGATCCCAAAGAACTTTAGAGGTATAGAGACTCAGCTGGAAGTCTCCGAGTGGCTAATTGACACCGAGAATTTACTGAAGTCATCACAATTAACCGAGGAACTATGGATGATAGTAGTAGATCTTCTGCTTGAGGACAATGCTCATTACTGTTGGAAGGCCGAACAGAGACAATATAGTACCGACCAGACGTGGGTGGAGTTCTGCGAACTATTCAACAAGAGATTTATTTCCACCAATGTTCGAGATGTTCTCTACAACCAGTTTCTTTATCTCAAATAGGGAGTATGATAATATATCAGTATAACGCAGAGTTCAGCAAACTGAGTCGCTTTGGTGAGATATTGATTCCTACAGAGCTAGAGATAGCCAAGAGATTCCATAATGGGTTATCACTGGATATTAGGAGATTCACTATTACACAGTCGAGGATTTCCCAGGCGGCAGTTTTGGAAGAATCAAGAAGTCAGGAGATCATTTTGAAGGAGACACATCAGATGTAGAGATGCCCTGCTCCAACAGCTGCACCAGTTAGAGTACCTTAGGATGGACCCATTAGACCCCATTTGGCATATCAGCATCAGTAACAGCAGCAGAGAGCGGGACCCTATCTGCCCCTGAGAGAAGCCACTTTGCCACTACTGTGGGAAGTTAGGTCACATTCAAAGAGATTGTCGGACCCGGTTGGGACAGTATCTGAGGTATGGATCTGGACAACATATGGCAAAAGATTCTCTTGAGTAGCTGGCTTTGGCTCTCCCACAACCAATACATAGGTAAGCACTTCCGGCACCTCACCAGCCAACAATTGGGGGATTTCAAAGAGGATCACCATTACCACCCTAATCTGTTAAGTTTTAAATGGCCGGACCCCAATTGGATAACCAGAGACATGGTCAAGCATTCATCATGACCAATGTAGGGACACGAGCTCATGAAGTCGTAGATGCAGGTATGGCCTTATAGTTATCATTACCATTTTTATTTGCATGGCCTTCATTATGATATAGGATTTTAGAAGTAAAGCTAGTTGTAGAGGTTATATGATATAAGGATTGAGCAGTTATAGGTATGCATTGACCTTCTTGCCAGGCACCCTACCAATAAATTCTTATAGGTGCCATAAGTAGTAGCAATTATTATCTTCCTATCAATACCATCTTTCTCGGATTACTTATATTCCCTATCATACTACTTCTCTATCTCAATTCCATATGCCAGTTTCTCGTGTACTCAAACCTATTGATGCTATAATACCTCTCATAAAGTAGATTAATCCAACCCTTAGAAATATAATGCATGCTTTTTGTCTCACCTTCCCGAATTTAAGGTACGATATTCCGTACTTAACTCTTTTCTGTCGCATGACATCTTCGTATCCTCAATTGTGCTTTAGATTTAATTTCGAGGACAAAATTCTTGTAAGTTTGGTAGAATGTAACCTTCCTTAATTTTCTAGAATTTTTTTATTAATAATACGTATAACGACAACGTATCAATAATAATGATAATAATAAAAAAATATAATATATATATACACATACACACACCACACCACACACACACACACACACACACACACATAAGAAAAGAAAAGAAAAGAAAAGAAAAGAAAAGAAAAGAAAATACAGTAATAACAAAAGCAAACATTATAATCCATAAACGAATGATAGCAGCAACAACAAACCATATCAAACCCGAATTCACAATCATGCGATCAACGACCCGACCCGCATAGCCTTCCCCCTTTCAATCACTATATAAACCCATATACATGCAACACAAAACCCTAACCCTAACCAACGGGCAGTCACCCCCAGACCCCCCTCATCCCGTCGACGCAGCATGACCACCACAGACGCCAGAGCTCTGCCGCCGCTGACCTAAGAGACGCGCGCGCCATCCTCTGCAGGAAAACTCGAACCCCATGTACCCATATCTCGAACTCTATTACTCTCTATATACGCAACCAAATTTTGATCCAATTGTTTAGATTTAATCATACCATGAGCACCTTCTAATATCTTCAAATAGTTTTAACCAAACAACTCTGTTTCTGTTCTAAAGTCAGCCAAAACTTTTCAAAAAATCTGAGTTTTTATGCAACACAGAACACTTAAAAACTGGTCCATGAGGCCATATTAGAAGGTTGATTTCTTCCAGAATAATTGACAAACCTTGAATCTAATTGCACAGAACTAAAGACAACCTATACGGCATCAAAAGATGTATTAGTTATACATATTTGATAATTAATTATGTGAGAAATTATTGGTTAAAAATTACGAAAACAGTTTTCTAAAACTTAGAAAACTAGTGATAAGGAGTACGTTCCGACAAGCCGGACTACTACATCACATACTAGTTGTACCGAAAGACGCGTATGGAATATCCTGAAGTGCGGGCTTTCGCGAAAGTTGATTTGGACGTGTGTGCGCGTCAGAATCAACCCGTATCCGTAAAAAGTTTCTCATATCGTCATTTTGTAAATTTCTCCCTTAGTTGGTACATGTTCGTCGGAATGCCATGAAACTTATGTTATTGGATCCGTAGTATCACGCTAGTCCTGTGACCCAAGTTTTACGTAATTTCGAGATAGTTGATCGAACCGCTTATTTGCGGGCCCTACGGTTTGACTTTGACGGACAAATTTTTGATCGGCTCACCGGAATCCAAAATTTGACATATTGTTGAGTTTGTATCGTCGTTCAAGATTTGTTTGACCTATAATTTATTTAATTTATAGACCTTTACCCTTGATACATGTTTCGGAGCAAAGTAGCCCATATGTGGATCCTATTTTGGCCCAAAATTATAGTTTTTCCCTTGTATCCAAATTGGACAAAAGGGTAGAAATTTTTGACTATCTCGCTAATTTTGAAGACCTTGGTAACATTTATTTCAGAATCTGGAGACGTTCATTCATAGTTCGTACCTTCCGGTTCCTTGTACTTGACATCTGGACGCTTATACTACACAGATTGCTTGCCAAGCAAGTATACCTTGCTATAGTACTATCTAGTTACATTCATTTGCTGTATATTTATTTTCTGATGTTTATTCCTATTTATTTTGCTATATAAAAATTTGCGTCCAAGAAAGACTTGGGTGCAACTACGGTTGCATCATCTTTTGTTCTTTATCATATTAAGCATGTTGACCTAGTTTTACGAGACCACCCCATGATTTGAGGTATCATTATGTTTCATTGGCCGTGACATATTTGTTACATGAATTGTGAGTCTCATGTAGGAAGCGAACTTGCGTATTAGGCTGGCCACCTTTACGTATAGGTCATGCGACGGTTAAGGAATAACTGCTAATTGAAATATCGTATTTAGCAGACTTAGCAGTTACTGGAGGTGTTGCGTGTTGTGAATGTGACACGTTAGTAGCATTGGGTAGGGAGAACAATGGATAACCGTATGTGACTCCTTTACAGTTTTCCTTATTCACCAGTACGCTTCGTTGGAGACGTGAGGTTTATGACCCTATATTTACTTGGCGGCCTCTGACGTTCGTGTCATTATGCACGTGGCCCCTGAATCTCCAAGATAACTATGAACATCCTATTATTACAACTAGATAGTCCATATGCGGGAAAGTTGTTCTTAAATTGTATATCACATAGACTAGTTAAACGACCATGTTGGATGTTTACTTTCAATATATTATGGCATGCTATTTTCTGTATCTTGTTCCGTCCCTCTGAGGACCTGGTCCCTTTCCAAGTATAGACGATCAAGATTATCTGCAGGAGTACGGGCCGGGACGTAACGCATCATTCTTTATCGAGGAGGTCTTACCCTCTGAGTACCTATGACTACTTCATAGATGATGGATCTTTTAGCTGATATTTTTTTATTTGACATTTATTTTATATTGGAGTTTTGTCCTCCTCTATCATTTTAGTTTTGATATAGTCGATTGGTAGTGGATTTATCTCCACCCGACTATTATTTTCTTCTGATACTTAGTACTTAAAAATTTTAGTTATTTATTTTGATATTCATTTACTTGTGTTTGTGGATGAGATATAGATGTCTGTAATTATGTTGACAATATATGTTCCACTTATGAATTATTTATTCATATATAGCGTGCGTGTGTGTTATAATTTTTCTAACATATTGGAGTATCATATACATATGGCTAACATGCTACGTATTCCTAGTCCTACGTATTTTGGGACTGGGGCATGACATTTGTGCATGACATAAGCTTCGTGTTACAATATGATCAAGATTCATATGACCTAATAAATAATTGGTAATTGGACTCGAGTATTGTATCCGTGCTGATACAATTATTGTCTGATATTATTCATTGATCTAATATGCACTGAGGTACGACATACCGTGTTACGTGTTAAGTAATTTATATTTGGGTTGTGCATCGAGAATGCCTCTAAATTCCTGAACGCATGATACTATAAATATACTGCCCTCCCGCACGAGCATGATATACAAGTCAAGTACCAAAGTGTGACTAGGATATTGATTTATTGAATGTTGCATACACGCTCAGGTGAATCCAGATTAAACTTTTATGGATTCGAATCTAGCGTGTCCGTAATTTGTACGACATCTTAAGGAAAATTCTCATGTGGCCATGCCTTGAGATTTTAAAACAATATAGGGTTAATTAAACAACTAAAAGTGGTAGTAACATTGAAAAAAAATGGTATCCCGAGATCATGCCGACGAACCTTTCCACAAAGATTCATTCTAAGTGTGCTGTGGGCTGGCCACCACAGATACTGTATATCATCCGCCTTAGTGGAGTGCAGTATCTGACATACTATAAATAATGCCGAGTCACTGTTTTACTATAGAAATATTGGAACCGCTAATAACGTGATCTAGCGCAGTAGCCCTATGGAGAACTGGTACAATTCGTGAAGTTCCTATATAATAATCTATTGGCTCAGTTAGCTCATGTTCGACAAATGCGTGATATGAGGATACCTATTATGCATTATTCTGAGATAACCTCAGACTACATAAATAACAAGCCATACATGTTATTGGCCGATTTTATAAATTGGACTTGGTTGTGATTGTATTATTCTGTTAGTAGCCTAGGAAAATAGACTATCATAGTGTGATGGATTCAAGCCTTGTCCTTGTTTGGTTATAGGGTTAGGCCTTTGTGCTAGGATATGCCATGGACCTAAGTTACGATGCAGAACCTATATATATATTATTATATATTTATTGCTTGGATTTTTGTTTCTCTATTTCGTGCTTTCTTAGTGGTACTTGCTATTTGGGGTCTAATCCCATTGATTTTGTATGGCCAGGTTTGAGCTAACACCTGAGGTTCCATCATACTTTCCTCCGACTCGTGGCGCATACCAAAAACATGGTCATCGAGGATAACGAGTGTGTTTCTTATTTCTTGTTCTTTATTGTGCATTTTACTCTTTTGGACGTTTAGCCACCGGTACCTGTTAGCCGGCACGTCTGGATATTTGGTTTTCTTTTCATAACAGTATATAAATCAGATTGCATCTATGATACTGTCATGTACATATGTTATTCTACCATCTTCTTATTTTGTACAGCTAGTCTCTAGAATATTTGAAAAATATTTGTGATACCTTATTGCTTTATCATGTATGCTCTATGTTTACTGTTTCTTGTTTGATTGATTGATGCATAGATGTTCGTGTGACCCTAAGTGACCTGATTGTAGCATGTACCCCCTTATCTAGTTGCAGTCGTGATTACCGTATGCGTCTCCGTATTCTGGTACTGGGATATGACAAAAGCAGTAAAACAGGTTTTGTATGTAAATATTTCATATATGAAAGCATATTCATATTAGAATCCCTTAAGCGGACAAGTATGTTATTCTCGAATCTCGTTTGGTAACTAAGCATGTTATATTCAAATCGCATCATCTCGACGGCTAACCATGTTATAGTATTATCGCTTTTGTAACGCTTGAAACATATTGAATTGCCTCGCCTTATCCGTAGCTCTTATCATAGCCGATTTATACTGCATTTGCCCGAGGCAAAGATCGACGCTCATTAGCACGTCCACCATATGGCAGAGTGCATACTCTTTATCTATATAAAGGTCTTTGGTGATATTGTTGCCACCATGAAGGACTATTATGGGTCATTGTGGTAATCCTCCCAGTCGAGTTGCGAGCCCTTTAGAGGTCAATAATATCGCATGCCATCGCATGTCTTATCTTATTTTCCCCTAGGTAGACTCGGGTTCGGTGCGACCGAAATGTCGATCCAGAAAAAATAGTTGGACAAGTTATCCATGACCAAGCAAATGCATAAATTATTATCTATGGCGCAAATACATGACAAGGAGCAGAATTAAGAATTATCATTTATGAACTTATACAATGTTTCCAACTTGTAAATACAGTCGAGGACCAAGTCCTATTCGCCCCACTATATTTCCAACGCCTTTTCCTTTGAAAGCATGGTCACAGACAACCTGTGCGTATGGTTTGGTTTCCTCGAACGGGATAGACACTAAGGCACCGGGGCCGTTTGGACATGGGGGATACATTTGGGAGTTCTCTTGGATCACGGTATAGCGAGACATACAACTGAGGTATTGCAACCTTCAGATGGATGGCACATCGCTTACTTGAACTTGTGTTTTGGCACTAGACATTTGCGGGAACTACAGTTGAGGCGTTACAACCAAGTATACTGGAAGGATACCCACATTTGTTATATGTCCTTTATGGCTTGGCCAATGACCTTCATATAAATAGGAATTGCTTGATATTATACGTTTGAATATTCGGCGACTACCTTGTGTCACTCCCCGCTCCCAGAATACTGGGTAAATACGGGAACTGACATTACCAACCGCACCTTACATAATACCGAAGTAAGCCACAATATGTTAAGGTTATCTAGAAGACAAATGAGTAAATTCTAGCATGCTATGACATCAGTCCTAAGGCCAAAAAATCGTATTATCTTAATCCAATCACACAAATACAAGAGTATATTATACATGAAAGTAAAGAGGCATCCCAAATTATATGTTACATATGATCATGAAACTAGTGAATACAAAATGCTGCACTAGCAGAGTATAATAATACATGATCAAATAAATACGGATCGAGACTTGTACGGTACCAATGTACTTATCTCAAGAATAATACTAGAAGAACTGATAATAAGTGCAAAAATAAAATTAAGGCGACGAGCGGCAAGAGAGCATATGGACTACTCTGGATCGGGACCACAACCCTTAAACGAAATAAGGACCGGGGTTATAGACCTTCACCCGAGCAGAACTTAGCACCCTAACAACATGCCGAAAGAAAATAAAACTAGCAGAGCGAGCTATAATAAAAGTAACATCATTCATCGTACGACCAAACAACTTTACGTCTTGCTTCGATTAACTAGCTAGGGTTGTTGCAGACATTAATTACTAAATGCATATTTTAAGAATATTGCTACCACCGACACTGCAGTTAACCTGGATGGCCAAGGGTACACTTGTCGAGTAAACTTAAATGTACATTCAACCATACAATAATATAACTTGTTACTTGTCATAAACAGAAATTAAACTTATAAGCATAAACTTAAACTTATGATCATAAACTTGCTTTATAAATATAAACTTGTATATAAACTTGTCCCGTAATGCCGTAGCACGCGTAAACTTGGTCAGTCATTGAGCCCTTGCCTAGCAGGGTTGTCCATGCTGTATGGGGCCCTTAGAGATCGGAGTAGCCGGTAGCACAATATTCTTCCCTCCCAATGATCTAGTTAAATCTTATTTTATTTAATCATTACTAAATTATTTCAATTTCTCGAGTCTTGGACACTTGAGAACTCCCTAGAATGACGAGTCACGAACTTTTCACGAGTTATCGTATTCGCGATACGCGGTACATTGGACAATACTTACACTCGATTGCCCGATGTCAAATGCAATGGATTTTCATACACAAATATTTTTACGGTGTCATGAGGATTGTGAACTTCTACATAAACTTGTCTCGTGAATTTACATACAAAACTTGTCTGGTAACATAAACTTGTATCGACATAAGGATGTACACAACAATAATCACTAAAAGAAATTACTAAATGAACATAATTAAAGGGAACACAAAATGCACAAAATTTTTTTTGGCTGCATGCGCCTACTGGACACATGGAATCACTTGTCCCATGCACCCACTGGCCGCATGCACTTACTTGTCGCATGATCTCACTGGCCGCATGCACCCAATTGCCGCATAGACTCACTGGCCGTATTTATCCAATTGCCGCATGAACTCACTTGTCGCATGCTCAGGGTTAAAGTATTCTTGTTGGGGCAAGTGCTGAGTGATGGGTCAATAATGAAGTGTCAGTGAAGTGACATAAAGTGATAGATGTGACAGGCCAAAAAGTGTGTCAGGAAGAAAAGACAAGAATTATAAAAAGATGTGCATGGGTGAAGTAGAGTTATGCATCATAAGAGGAGAGGCACATAGTACCAAACCACATAAGTTTACTTGCTACATGCTCAGATTGCCGCATAGATACCCTTCTTTGACATAGCAAAATTTTTATTCTTTCAGCGAGTTAAAACACAAGCAGTTCAAGGATTAGCTCCAGAACACTTGTGTAATAAACAGTCAAGCATCCAACAAGGTGGACGCATGCTGTCATTATGCGGCAAGGATTTTAGGCCGCATAACCCTCTCAGGTCGCATAGCTCTCTTTCGTATAGGTCACTGGCCGCATGAAGACTTCGTCTTCTTCAACAACAGGTTCAGCCATGGCCGAAAGCTCCAAAAAACCAAAAAATTTATTTTTTTCATAAAAACTTTATTTTAACTCCAAATCAAGTGAAATAAAATCCAAATTACATAAAATAAAATGCTCTAACACAAGGAACAACTAATTTTCGAAAACACTAAGTTTTAATAGATCAAAACCAAGAAAAACTCATGGAAACCCATAACTTAAAATTCAGATCTACCAAAATTCATCCACCAAAACTAAAAACTCCAAGAACTAAAAATGATGAGGAACATAAGGGAAAAATTTTTTATCAAACAAATTTTTTAAAATAACACATATATAAAAAATCCCATAAACAAGGTTCATCATTGAGCAAGATGTACTTGCCTAAGAGTCCAACGACCTCTTCCAAGCTAGATCTGGTGCTAGGGTCGGCTAGGGGAGGTGCACGGGGGTAAGGGAGAAGGAAGCAAGGATGAAGAAAATAAAAATGAAGAAGAAGAAGAAAGAGAGGAGAGAGAGAAAAGCTTATATATATATACTAAGAGGAGAGAAAAAATAGTTTAGTCATGGGTTCAGTCAAATGAACCGAACCAAGTGTCCATTATACATACGGGTCCTAAACCGAATTTATGGCAATGCCAATGGATATTCTACTGGTCTCAGGTAGTCTTTCTCAACAACATAAAAAATAGCAATAAATAACATGACAGGAACCAACAAGAAAAATACAGCAGGAATACATTATCAGGAAAATTAAATTCTAGAAACTAAAAAAATACCAAATCAGGAATAAAGTGTGACATCTCTACCCTCATTAGAAAAATTTTGTCCTCGATATTTTACTAAGGCTAGTCGAGCTGGAACACACAAGAAAGCTCAAGAAATCATAAGTCACAAATCAAAGGATTATACTAAGCAAATAACTAAAAATAGAAAAGATAGTTACAGAAGTAACTAATGAATAAATGCAAAAAAGTAACACACAGAAAAAATGGAGGCATATGGATACATATACCCTTGAGTCAGTCGAATAGGAACTCGTCCTTGCTTGCCTATGCTGACTCACACAAATGGACAAGAGCCAAACTTGGAGGTAAGTCGGTACCAACGACTATATCGAGGACATGACTCTAACCCAGGATATACCTTGGCAGTCAAGACACATAATAGACATCACGTACCACAAAAAACAAAAAGCTAAAGAGCAGGGCAAAAAACTCACATTTGCTCAACAAAAGGATCGAAATGACTATCATATTTCGAACGGGTCAGAATACGAGATAGTTCGACAATAACCTAAGAATAAGACAAGTTAAAGAGAGATCAAAAATCTCACCCACAATTGTAGTGCCTTCGGCTATCAACTGCTCTAGGTTGCAAAATATTTTGTCAGGCCAATGTCTAGGGGCTGTGGCTCTAACTTGCTGCTGGTTCTGTCTTACTGGTTGGGCTTGCTGAACTTGCGTATACTGCCGCCGGACGTTGCTACTGAAACTGCTGGGTCTGCATCAGGAGAGAACGCTAGACTAGTGGTCGAACTGCTAATATTGGTCCTCACGGGCCTTCAGTCGCTGCCCGAGACGGAGCTGGTAACTGTCGGACTGAAAGAGTTTCTGGATATAGAAGCGGCATAAACAAATTATGTGGTCAGATGCCTCAAATATAAGACACTGGCCGTTGTCCCTCCTACACTAATCTTTGGTGTGCCCTGGCTTGCCGCATGCGGCTGTTTCCCGCTGATACAGACTACCTGGTAGATTGTACTGAGTTTACTGTGGAGGCTGGAGGTGCTGGCAGGCGAGGAGTTCTGACTGTTGGTGCGGGAGGTGAGGGATGAATACTGCTGCTTCTTAGGGATGAGTGTGACCTCTTCTGGTCTCTGATCCTTGCTACTAATCTCTGGCCGACAAGTTCTTGGGCCCTAGATGCCTAAAGTACTGCATCATAGGTGGTATAATTATGACCCACCATAAACTATTGAAGCTCTAGATGTAACCCTTGCTCAAATCTTTTGGCTCGGTCTTCCTCAGAAGCTACCATATGAGGAGCAAATCGTCTAATTCGGCAAAACTCAATCGCATACTTGTCGACCGATCTTGTATTCTGGCGGAGGTTGATAAACTGCTACTGGAGCTGGAACTTGGTAGTTGTGTGAAAATACTTCTCTTGGAAGCGCTCCTTGAATGTCTGACAGTCAATGGGCTTCGAAAGTTCTACTTCTTGTGCTTCCCACCAATCTCGGGAAAGGTCTAATAGTTGTAACTTAACGACTGCTACCTTCTCATCATCTGGGGTCTTAGTTGCATCCAGGATGGCCTCAAAGTCCATTGAGTAAAGAATCTGCTGAAACTGTATCCTTCCTGCCGAGGAACTTGGTTAGGCACATGCGACTAATATTGGTTGCCGAGTTGTGAGTATAACACCCGTTGTTCTCGAGTGTTACTCTAACTCCCTGGCAAAGAGTAGTGTTGGTTTGTTCTTGTCCTTATTGAAATTGCTGGCAGAGTTGGACCACTTGTTATTAGAAATAGAGTTGTTGTTGCTGTTGTTCTTGCTGTATTATCATCATAGCTTGGATCATCTCTAACATGGCCTTCGAGCCTGCCTACCCTGGTTGTACAGGAAGAACTGTTAGTTTCGTCTGGACTGGCTGGGCTGGTATGAATTATGGAGCGGGCTAAACTGGTCATTCCGACAAGACTGGTGGAGCTGATTGTGCTGGTCGGGCATACGTGACTTATGGAGCTGGCTGATGAAGGTCTACTGACGCTTGCCTTTGGTTCAGTGGCAGAATCTGGCCTACTAATATATCTACTGGAGTTATCGGTACAACGGAACTCTCTAAAGAAGGAGCATATGGGGTGTCCCTGAAGGATTAGGATACAAGGAGATCAACTAGGGACGAGAATGGAACAATCATGTCAAGCAAGTTTGAATTTCAAGGAGAGCGAGAAGTACAAGTTAAAAGTGGAGTTCAATCGAAGAAAATAGAGGATTGAGATTCTAACAAGATGAGTCCTACCACAAGTTTGAAAAATAGACCTGCATGGGCTACCAAGAAAACCTTGTCACACCTCGCTCCCAGAATACTAGATAAATACGGGGGCTGAAGTCACGACCCGCACCCGGTGTAAGGGTACTAGTCGGAAACAACGCCCAGCCTACGCCACAGAATCGGCGGTAGAACGCTATCTAGATAATCTATCTAACAATATAATGAACCACCAATAATGATAGTATACTAAATCACAGAACTAAGATAGAAAGCATGAATCAGATAAAGAATAGAATAGTCACAATACAACTCATGAGTCTAAAATAATACATCAATGAGTCTGAAAGAAGTAACAAAATAAGCTGAAGACAAATCCAATACAAAGAATACTACGAAGCTACAACTCCAGGGTCAACTGTCTCAGTTGGGATAAGTCCCTCTTGAGCCAGGGTCTCAGAATCTAAACCCACAACATCCTGGAGTCCATAATAGGTAGGGTACCACTCCTCAGTGTCATCTGGAAAATTATATCCAGTCAGGAAAGGAGCAAAGTACATCTCTAACAGCAGTTCTAATCAATGATAAAAACTATGTAACAGTAAATAGCTGTGGATAAACAAGATGCATAATAGATACAAGAGATATATATACAATAAGGAAATACTGGAAATAAATACAATAATGAACAATATGCCGATGAAACAAGAATACTAAATGACTAAGTGTGTGAGTACTAGCTTAACATGTGATCGGCTTGGGAAAGATGCAATGCGGCCTGGCTAATCAAACGTGCGGTGTATGATCAATACTATTCAGTAATCAGTACTTGATACAATAGGGATATTGATCACATATCTATACTAATACTCTCCACCCCGACTGGTATAATAGATCCAACCACGGTATGCTATGGCACGAGATTCCCCAAGAAGATAGCTAGTCTTCCTGAGAATCGATGTCTGTACATGTACAAGATAACCAATAAAACAATACTTGCACCATATACACCATATACCAAGGAATAATATCTCATGACGAGATCTGGATATACCAATCCGTGTAACCATAGTGTCAAGAGAACAAGGATATCTACACTAGATACAATTAACATAGAGGATATCATAAATGAGAAACTATCAGAGAATGTACTCGCCTGAAGTCCAATGAATAGTCTCACAGATGTCTGACTCTGTGCCTCGAAGACCTAGATATGGAATACAACATCAATACAAGGTCCCGAAAAAAGAATAAGTTAAACTAGTCAACTTCTAGGTCAATAAGTCAATTCTAAGTCAAAAATCAACTATGGTCAACTTTAAGTCAACTATGGTCAACTATGGTCAAACCAAGGTCAACTATCTATTTCTAGGTTGCACAAGTCTAACATAAAAATCTTGGGTCAAAATACTAAAATCTAAGTCATAGAAACCATATCCTAAAATATTAGGATACCGTATCTCCGGATACGTGAATCCAAGGTAAACCTCACAATACATATATATCAACAATAATGTATAATAATATAGAATATTAATTACAACAAATAGGTACCATGGTTTTGAACCAACTTGGTATCCCCACAAAGTCACAAACTTGATACCCAAACCCCGTATCTTGAGTATCCCACTTACCTTGGTTTCCACAAGGTAATACTCAATACCTTAATATAGTAATTACCCTCATCAATAATATAATATATATATACTAATATTATACAAATAAGAAGTATAGCAATACTAGTATTATATCTCATTATTAATACATATATATATAAATATAAGATATAAAACAATATACTAATAAACTGCCTAATTGTCACTGAAAGCAGTGTTGAAAAATACTGATTTTTAGTTAACAGACTTTCAGTGACAGTTCAGGCTGTCACTGAATCGCCGTCGCTACTGCTGCTGTATTTTTGCACTGCTGCCTCCCCTTTGGTGACGGTTTTCAACCGTCACCATAGCCTCTGTCGCAACTACTGCAAATTTCGCTGCTGCATGCGGTTATTAATGACAGTGGTGGCTCTGTCATTAATTTTTGCCGCCACTGCTACAGCGGCCGCTGCTGTAACCGCCTCCAATAATGACTTTTCTCGGTCATTAATCCTGCTGTCGCTAAAAACATTATATATATATATATATATATATATATATATATATATAAACCAAATAAATAATTATATATATATATATATAATCCAAATACATATATAATATATATATATATCTATATATATAAATACTAAAGAGCTATAATACACATCCTATATACTAATGTACATATTACAACATTGTTAAATGCACACATACAAAAATATGTTAATAAATATACATCCATACATATATATAAATAATCACATAATAACTATACATAATCTAATTACTTAATTAAACATACATATATATTTTATAAAACACACACACACACACACACACACACACACACACACACATATATATATATATATATATATATCCCTAACATATATTTAGAACATATATTAATGCATGTAGAAGAAAGTTACATATATATTTATACCTTCTATTAGTACATATATAATACATAGATCTATGCTAAATAATAAATACCATAATAAATATACTATAATACATATATAATATCTATATATATATACTTAATTATAATTCAAGAATTAAAGCACAATTAATTAGATCTACACATAAACACACCATAAATGGAGAGTATCACACCGTATCCCACTAGATCTAGGATACGCATGCGACACGAGTCCACCACACATCCAATTGCACCCCGAAGGACACAAACAAATCACATATAATATTTATGAACAAAACAAAGTGTCAAAAATAGATCTATGTGTCCGTGTCAAAATACGACATGTGCAAAGTCCCGTGTCGGAGGAAAATCCCCCAAATTAACACGTATCACCAAATTATTGGGATACGACCTACAAGTACCCAATTGTGGACATGACACTAGCCCCAAACACATAAACATATGCCAAAGTGATCTATAGGATCAATTGACACACACAACAAAAGTCATTTTCGGAATTCTCCCAAAATTGACACAAAAAGTACCATAACTTTCTTCATAGGTCTCCTATGAACACAAAACCAAGTCCTATGGGTAGTACATACATATGGGTTGATTTTCCATGATTAAACTCAGATTTAGAAGCTATTTTAAGGGAAAAACTGAATTATACCTATTGGGAGATAGATTCCTAATGAAACCTCCAATTGAGATGAAATTGCCTCCAAATTGTAGATCCTTGCTCTTCTTTGTAGATCCGTGCTTCCTCCTTCTAGATTCTTGCTTCTCAAGTTTCTAATGGTGATTTGGGAAGAATTTGGAATAAATTTGGTAGGGAAATGAAATAGGAATGAAGGAAATTTGGTAGTGGAAAATTCTAGATCTAGATTTGGAATAAAAAAGAGGAGAGAGAATTTTCCCCCTCTTTTATATAGGCCGGCCCTTTCCTCTCCCTCAAGTAATTATGAAATGTCCAATATACCCCTTGGGGCCTCTCATGAAGAAATAATTAAGGAAGGAAGCTTCTAGTCTAATGATTTAATTAATTTAATCCATCTCCTTAACAATGGGCTTTCTAATTGGGCTAAGTCTAACTAATTAATTCATGTTGGTCCATGGATCCAAACTAAACTAGTTAGGTCCACTAATACAAGTCCAAATTAAATAAATAATATCTAACAACAATTAAATAATACAACAATAATTATTTACCATACAAAATATTTAATTAAATAGGAAAAAACTAAAATACCCTTTCCTAGAAAATATGGTAGTGACAAGTCTACCCTCCTTAAAATAATTTTGTCCTCGAAATTCAAAGATGAAAACTACCCCCACAAATAATAGAACAGAACTAAAGAATCATAACTAACTATAGAAGAACAGAACATAGCTAGGAAATAACATACCTCAAGGTACAAACAAATATGGATAACACTCTCGCATTTCATCCTCTCTCTCCCAGGTAGACTCCCCTGGAGAGTGATGCCTCCATGCGACGCGTACCAAAGGAATAGACTAGTTCCTTAGTACCTTCTCTCTTCGATCCAGAATCTCAACTGGCTGCTCTGGATAGCTAAGAGTAGGGCCCACCTCTATCTCCGAGTGATCCAATATATGACTAGGATCTACCACATATCGTCTCAACTGCTATGCATGAAACACGTTGTGTACTCCCTCCAATACAGGTGGCAAGTCTATTCTATAAGCAAATGCACCGACCCTCTCTAGAATAGTGAAAGGTCCGATGAATCACGGACTAAGCTTTTCGCCTCCACCGAAGCGAATCGTGCCTCGTGTCGGAGAAATCCTCAGAAACACCAAACCACCCACCTAGAACAAAACACCACCTTAAGAACTTAATCTATAACAACCAAGAACAAACACAAACCAAAATCTAAACTATACCTCAAACTCCAAAGGTCTCCGATGGCTATCGGCCCAATGCCGCTATCTGTCCTGCGCCACTCGAAGTCTGTCTTTGATCAACTGAACCTTCTCTGCTGCATCCACAACTATCTCTGGCCCAAGCAAAACTCTCTCTCCAACATCGTCCCAAGACAAAGGAGTACGACACCTCCGACCATATAGAGCTTCAAAAGGTAACATCTCTATACTGGCCTGGTAACTGTTGTTGTAAGCAAACTCTACCAAATGGAGATGGTCCTCCCAAGAACCCCCTAAATCTAGTACACAAGTGCGCAACATATACTCGAGAGTCTGGATAGTCCTCTCTGACTGCCCATCTGTCTGGGGATGATATACAGTACTGAACTTGAGCTGACTGTCCAAACTCTCCTGTAAACTCCTCCAGAAATGAGAAGTGAAATGACTATCTCGATCTGAGATTATGCTGACGGAAACTCCATGTATCCTAACGATCTGCCTCACATACATCTCTGCCAGCTTCTCCGTAGACAAATCCACCTTGAAAGGCAAAAAGTGGGCCGACTTGGTCAACCTATCAACAATGACCCAAATCGTGTCTTTCCCTCCTGGAGATCGTGGAAGTCCGGACACAAAATCCATAGTAATGTGTTCCCACTTCCACTCTGGAATGGGTAATAGCTGAAGTAAACCTCCTAGCCTCTGCCTCTCGGCTTTCACCTGCTGGCACACTAAGCATCTGGATACAAACTGTGCCACTTTCCTCTTCATGCCATACCACCACACACTCTCTCGCATATCCTGATACATCTTGTTAGCACCTGGATGCATGGAATACTGAGAGCGATACGCTTCCTACAATACCTCCTCTCGCAACTCCCCACTAGGCACACACAATCTAACTCCATGCCTCAAAGATCCATCCTCTGCAATAGTGAAATCATCCTCCAATCCTGCTCTCACCTGAGCTCTGATACTCCTCAGAGATACATCATCATACTATACTGCCTTGATCCTGTCCATCAAATCTGAATGTATCTGCAGTCTCCACATCTGCATAGCACCACCAGGAACAATTACCTCAATGCCCAATCTCTCCAAGTCCTCCAACAAATATCGATCCTGCGTCAAGAACATAGCTACCGGATACCTGCTCAAAGCATCAGCAACTACATTGGCTTTCCCAGGATGATATTGTAAAGAGATATCAAAATCCTTCATCAGTTTCAACTACCGACGATGCCTCATGTTCAACTCCTTCTGCGTGAAAACGTACTTCAAGCTTTTGTGGTCTGTGAAGATCTCCACACGCTCTCCGTATAAATAATATTTCCATAACTTCAGAGCGAATATGACGGCTGCCAATTCCAAATCATGGGTAGGATAGTTCTTTTCATGAGGACGCAATTGCCTGGATGCATAGGCAATCACTTTTCCATGCTACTGAAGAATACAACCCAAACCCTTCCCCGATGCATCACTATAAATAGTAAAACCTCCGGACCCTGATGGCAACGTCAAAATAGGAGCAGACGTCAACCTCTTCTTCAACTCCTCAAAAGCAACCTGGCAATCCTCCGTCCAAACAAACTCTACATCCTTCCTTGTGAGTCTGGTCATCGGCTCGGCAATCCTCAAAAAATCTTACACAAACTTCCTGTAGTAGCCTGCCAATCCCAAGAAACTCCTGATCTCTGCTATCGAACTCGGAGTCTTCCAAGATTCCACTGCTGTAATCTTACTCGGATCCACTGAAATACCATCACCAGTCACAACATGCGCCAAGAACTCCACCTTGTCCAAGAAAAACTCACACTTGGACAACTTCCCATACAGCTTCTCATTCCTCAGTACATCCAACACAATCCTCAAATGCTCCTCATGCTCCTCCGGTATCCTCGAGTATATGAGTATGTTGTCGATGAACACCACCACGAACTTGTCAAGGTACTGGTGGAACACCTTGTTCATCAAGTTCATAAATACCGCCGGTGCATTAGTCAAACCAAACGGCATCACCATAAACTCGTGCTGACCATACTGAGTTCTAAAAGCAGTCTTCGGTATGTCCTCCGGCTTTACCTTCACCTGATGGTAGCCTGATCTCAAATCTATCTTAGAAAATACCTTGGCACCACTCAACTGATCAAACAGATCATCAATCCGTAGCAAGGGATACTTATTCTTGATAGTGAGATTATTCAAAGCCCTGTAATCAATGCACATGCGCACCGATCCATCCTTCTTCGGTACAAACAATACCGAGGCTCCCCATGGTGAAGAACTCGATCTGATAAACTCCTTATCCTGCAATTCGTCCACCTATTTCTTCAACTTGACCAGCTCGCTATTGTTTACTCTATAGACATGCTACGAAATTGGTTCTGCACCTGGCACCAAGTCTATAGAAAATTTAACATCTCGATCTGGTGGCAATCCTAGCAATTCCTCAAGAAACATATCCAAGAACTCTGCTATCAACGGATGTGGCAACTCCTTGTCTTCCACCATAGCTCCACAAATAATGCCTTCTTCCTGCTCTGCAGCTCCTCTAGCAAACTCAAACTCTGGCTCTCCTGACGGACCAAACAAAACTCTACCTCCTCTATAATCTATGCTAGCACGGTGCCTACTCAACCAATCCATCCCGAGTACAATGTCGTAGCTCGGAAGTGGCATTACAAGTAGTCACGCACTCAACTCCCGGCCTCCCAGAGTAACTCTCCGATCCTTGCAAATATCATTAACCAGGATAATGCCTCCCCCGGTCATGATCTTGCAAGTCCTAAGCAAAGACTCAGCTACCAAACCATGCTTTAGAGCAAAAGAAACAGATACAAAACTATGGCAAGCACCACTATCAAACAAAGCTAAAGCTGGAATGGAATCAAGAAGAATAGAACCTGCGATGACATCTCCGGTGGGTTCCTCCTCTTCAACGGTTATAGCAAACACTTGTCCCTGTCGAGCACCTCCCTGCTGCTGATGCTGGACAAAATGCTGCTGCTGCGTTGGAAGCGGTCCCCTCGGCTGTGCTGCAGGTGGTCTCGTCTGTGCCCTCAGAGCTGGAGCTGATTCCTGAACTGCACGACGAGGACACTCCCTCGATTGATGCCCTTCAGTACCACAATACAAACAAACTCCTAGCCTTCTCCTGCAAACTTCCCAGATGTGGCTGGGCTTCTTGTAGTAGTTGTATGGAGCTTGCTGTAACTGTCTCTGCTGCTGAGGTGCCTGGTGAAAAGGCGCTCTAGCTGGAGTCTGGTTCTGCTGTGGCTAATAGAAAGGTCTGGACTGGAAATGAGAACGTTTGGCAGATACTGCACTGTCGTTGGCCCCCAGAAAAGAATCACGGTCTCTCTTGGGCTTCAAACCCAAATCCCGCTCAACCTTGCGTGCCTCCGCAAGTATCTCCGAGTATATCTCATAAAAAGACGGAATAAGAATCTTCACTTCCCAGTATAGACCCTCACGGAAATGAATAGCTCGAACCTCCGGCTCCCTCACCAGATACTCTGCAAATTGGCTCAACCTGCCGAACTTCGCAGCGTACTCCTCCACAGACATGCTCCCCTGACTTAGACTCTCAAACTGTCTCCCCAAGTCTAGCCTGTCCATCCGGGCGAAAAACTTCTTCTTGAAGAGGTCCTTGAATACCTCCCAAGATTGTCCGGCGTCAACTAGAACCGGCTCATTCCTGAACCAAGTACGAGCAACGTCGAACAGTTAAAGTCCTACTGCCTCAACCTTCAGATCCTGAGAAAGACGGGACACCCTCATAAGACTCTCAATGTCCTCGAGCCAATCATCAGCATAGATGATGCCCTCCGTCCCTTTGAAAACTCTAGGCTCTAGTTTCTTGAAGTCCTGAATGTTGCCTGGCCGAAGCTGAGCAACCTGAGGAACAACCTGCTGCTGGACCGGAACTCCTCTCTCAACTACAGCACGAGCAAGCTGATGAGCACTCTCGATGCCCTGCCGTAGAACGTCGATCTGTCTCTGATGTGCCTCTGACTGAGCCCTCTCTGCCTCGAGCATCTCACGAAATAGTGTAAACATCTGTGACGCCTCTGCTGGCACAGGAGGTGGAGGTGGAAGCCCCTCAGATACAACTGGCACAGTCCTCTGAGTAGGTGGTGGACCTCCAAAAGCAGCTGACACTCCGATCACCGGAGAAGTGACTGGTGCAGGCCCTCGGGATGTCACAGACCTCTCAGAAGCGGCTATCCCCTGCTGCGATCTAGTCTTAGGCGGCATCCTGAGACAAAGCGAAAAAAAGAATAAATATGGCACAAGATGTAAGACATCAAGGAAAGGACAGTTTAGGGGATCAAGTATCAATATCAAAGGATAATAGTTGAATCAAAAGAATTTTCCTAGATGTGATTGAGTATCTCAGCCTATTTCCTATATCCTATTGCAGGATCGCAGTAGTACAACTAAATTGTCGCACTACCACGACATTACATACTTTATGAAGCTAGACCTGCATGGGCCACTACCAAAAATGTGTCACGACCCGCACCCGGTGTAAGGGTACTAGTCGGAAACAACGCCCAGTCTACGCCGCAGAATCGACGGTAGAACGCTGTCTAGATAATCTATCTAACAATATAATGAACCACCAATAATGATATTATACTTAATCACAGAACTAAGATAGAAAGCATGAATTAGATAAAGAATAAAATAGTCACAATACAACTCATAAGTCTAAAATAATACATCCATGAGTCTGAAAGAAGTAACAAAATAAGCTGGAGACAAATCCAGTACAAAGAATACTACGAAGCTATAACTACAGGGTCAACTGTCTCAGTTGGGATAAGTCCCTCTTGAGCCAGGGTCTCAGAATCTAAACCCACAACATCCTGGGGTCCATAATAGGTAGGGTACCACTCCTCAGTGTCATCTGGAAAAATGTATCCAGTTAGGAAAGGAGCAAAGTATATCTCTAACAGCAGTTCTAATCAATGATAAAAATTATGTAACAGTAAATAGCTGTGGATAAAGAAGATGCACAATAGATACAAGAGATATATATACAATAAGGAAATACTAGAAATAAATACAATAATGAACAATATGCCGATGAAACAAGAATACTAAATGACTAAGTGTGTGAGTACTAGCTTAACATGTGATCGGCTTGGGCAAGATGCAATACGGCCTGGCTAATCATACCTGCGGTGTATGATCAACACTATTCAGTAATCAGTACTTGATACAATAGGGATATTGATCACATATCTATACTAATACTCCCCACCCCCGACTGGTATAATAGATCCAACCACGGTATGCTATGGCACGAGATTCCCCAAGAAGATAGCTAGTCTTCCCGAGAATCGGTGTCTGTACATGTACAAGATAACCAATGAAACAATACTTGCACCATATACACCATATACTAAGGAATAATATCTCATGACGAGATCCGGATATACCAATCCGTGTAACCATAGTGTCAAGAGAACATGGATATCTACACTAGATACAATGAACATAGAGGATATCATAAATAAGAAACTATCAGAGAATGTACTCACCTGAAGTCCAATAAATAGTCTCACAGATGTCTGACTCTGTGCCTCGAAGACCTAGATATGGAATACAACATCAATACAAGGTCCCGAAAAGAGAATAAGTTAAACTAGTCAACTTCTAGGTCAATAAGTCAATTTTAAGTCAAAAATCAACTATGGTCAACTTTAAGTCAACTATGGCAACTATGGTCAAACCAAGGTCAACTATCTATTTCTAGGTTGCACAAGTCTAACACAAAAATCTTGGGTCAAAATACTAAAATCTAAGTCATAGAAACTACATCCTAAAATATTAGGATACCGTATCTCCGGATACGTGAATCCAAGGTAAACCTCACAATACATATATATCAACAATAATGTATAATAATATAGAATATTAATTACAACAAATAGGAACCATGGTTTTGAACCAACTTGGTATCCCCACAAAGTCACAAACTTGATACCCAAACCCCGTATCTTGAGTATCCCACTTACCTTGGTTTCCACAAGATAATACTCAATACCTTGATATAGTAATTACCCCCATCAATAATATAATATATATATATATACTAATATTATACGAATAAGAAGTATAGTAATACTAGTATTATATCTCATTATTAATACATATATATATATACATATATATATATATATATATACATATATATATATATATATATATATTTATATATATATATATATATATATAAATATAAGATATAAACAATATACTAATAAACTGCCTAATTGTCACTGAAAGCAGTGTTGAAAACACTGATTTTCAGTTAACAGACTTTCAGTGACAGTTCAGGCTGTCACTGAATCGCCGTCGCTACTGCTACTGCGTTTTTGCACTGCTGCCTCCCCTTTGGTGACGGTTTTCAACCGTCACCATAGCCTCTGTCGCAACTGCTGCGAATTTCCGCTGCTGCATGCGGTTATTAATGACAGTGGCGGCTCTGTCATTAATTTCCGCCGCCACTGTTACAGCGACTGCTGCTGTAACCGCCTCCAATAATGACAGTTCTCTGTCATTAATCCTGCTGTTGCTAAAAATTGTAAATATATATATATATATAACCTATATATATATATATATATATATATCTATATATATATAAAAACCAAATAAATAATTATATATATCTATATATATATAATCCAAATACATATCTATATATATATATATATATATATATATATATATATATATATATATATATATATATATATATATATATATATATATATATATATATACCAAATAGCTATAATACACATCCTATATACTAATGTACATATTACAACATTGTTAAATGCACACATACATAAATATGTTAATAAATATACATCCATACATATATATAAATAATCACATAATAACTATACATAATCTAATTACTTAATTAAACATATATATATATTTTATAAAACATTTATATATATATATATCCCTAACATATATTAATGCAAGTAGAAGAAAGCTACATATATATTTATACCTTCTATTAGAACATATATAATACATAGATCTATGCTAAATAATAAATACCATAATAAATACACTATAATACATATATAATATCTATATATATATACTTAATTATAATTCAAGAATTAAAGCATAATTAATTAGATCTACACATAAACACACCACAAATGGAGAGTATCACACCGTATCCCACTAGATCTAGGATACGCATGCGACACGAGTCCACCACACATCCAATTGCACCCCGAAGGACACAAACAAATCATATATAATATTTATGAACAAAACAAAGTGTCAAAAATAGATATATGTGTCCGTGTCAAAATACGACATGTGCAAAGTCCCGTGTCGGAGGGAAAATCCCCAAAACAACACGTATCACCAAATTATTGGGATACGACATACACGTACCCAATTATGGATACGACACTAGCCCCAAACACATAAACATATGCCAAAGTGAACTATAGGATCAATTGACACACACAACAAAAGTCATTTTCGGAATTCCCCCAAAATTGACACAAAAAGTACCATAACTTTCTCCATAGGTCTCCTATGAACACAAAACCAAGTCCTATGGGTAGTATATACATATGGGTTGATTTTCCATGATTAAATCTCTGATTTAGAAGCTATTTTAAGGAGAAAGACTAAATTATACCTATTGGGAGATGGATTCCCAATGAAACCTCCAATTGAGATGAAATTGCCTTCAAATTGTAGATCCTTGCTCCTCTTTGTAGATCATTGCTTCCTCCTTCTAGATCCTTGCTTCTCAAGTTTCTAATGGTGATTTGGGAAGAATTTGGAATGAATTTGGTAGGAAAATGAAATGGGAATAAAGAAAATTTGATAGTGGAAAATTCTAGATCTAGATTTGGAATGAAAAAGAGGAGAGAATTTTCCCCCTCTTTTATATAGGTCGGCCCTTTCCTCTCACTCAAGTAATTATGAAATGTCCAATATACCCCTTGGGGCCTCTCATGAAGAAATAATTAAGGAAAAAAGCTTCTAGTCTAATGATTTAATTAATTTAATCCATCTCCTTAACAATGGGCTTTCTAATTGGGCTAAGTCTAACTAATTAATTCATGTTGGTCCATGGGTCCAAACTAAACTAGTTAGGTCCACTAATACAAGTCCAAATTAAATAAATAATATCTAACAATAATTAAGTAATACAACAATAATTATTTACCATACAAAATATTTAATTAAATAGAAAAAGACTAAAATACCCTTTCCTAGAAAATGTGGTAGTGACAGCTGACATGGCCAACCTCACCTTGCAGAATACCGAAGTAAGTCGCAATGTGTTAAGGTTGTCTGAAAGACAAATAGGTGAACTCTAGCATGCAATAACGTCAGTCATAAGCCCGACAAATCCTATTATCTTAATCTAACAACACAAATACAATTGTATATCATACATGAAAGTAAAGAGGCATCACAAATTATATGTTATATTGATAATAAAGCTAGTGAATACAAAATACCGCACTAGCAGAGTATAATAATATATGATCAAATATACCAGCCATGGTCTAATATATATATCATGTTGACCACAGTCTTAAAAATATAAGGACCTAACTCTACCCCTTGCTAAACATCACAAAATGAAGTAATCAAGACGAAGGGTGGAAGAAGAAAACCAACTCGCGAGCTTCGGCCGCAGTCCTACGAGTGCGAGCCATCTTGCTGGAAGTATGGTGGATACTGGTTCTCTTCGGGATAACCTGTCCATGCAAAGCCACCAAGCAACAAGTACCACAAAGGAGCTCAAGGTGATAGACAAATCATACCTCAATATTAGCAGAAAAGAGAGATAAAAATAAATGCATATCAAGACTTGTACGGTACCAATGTACTTGTCTCATGAATAATACTGGAAGAACTAATAACAAGTACAAAAATAAAAGTAAGGAGACGAGCGGCAAGAGAGCATATGGACTACTCTGGATTGGGACCACAACCCTTAAACTAAACAAGGACCGGGGTTGTAGACCTTCACCCGAGCAGAACTTAGAACCCTAACCATACGCCGAGAGAAAATAAAACTAGAAGAGCGAGCTATAATGAAAGTAACATCATTCATCGTACAGCCAAACAACTTTATAGCTTGCTATGATTAACTATCTAGGGTTATCACAGACATTAATTACTAAATGCATATTTGAAGAATATTGCTACCACCGACACTGCAGTTAACCAGGATGGCCAAGGGTACGCTTGTCTAGTAAACTTAAATGCATATTCAACCATACAATAACTTAACTTGTTACTTGTCATAAACAGAAATTGAACTTATAAATATAAACTTAAACTTGTGATCATAAA
The DNA here is from genome assembly GCA_036927795.1 of Iris macrosiphon. NCBI lineage: Eukaryota > Viridiplantae > Streptophyta > Magnoliopsida > Asparagales > Iridaceae > Iris > Iris macrosiphon. Next base: position 91,723,977 of record JAYESA010000009.1, on the reverse strand, counting down.
CTTGCATTATAAACATAAACTTGTCTCGTAGTATCATAGCACGCATAAACTCGATCAGTCATGGAGCCCTTGCCTAGTAGGATTGTCCATGTTGCATGGGGCCCCTTAGAGATCGGGGTAGCCGGTAGCGCAATATTCTTCTCTTCCAATGATCTAGGTAAATCTTATCTTGTTAATCATTACTAAATTATTCCAAGTTCTCTAGTCATGGATACTTGATAACTCCCTAGAATGATGAGTCATGAGCTTTTCACGAGTTATCGTATTCGCGACACGCGATACATTGGACAATACTCACACTCGATTGTCTGATTCCAAATACAATAGATTTTTATACACAAATATTTCTACGGTGTCGTGAAGATTGTGAACTTGTACATAAACTTGTCTCGTGAACTTACATGCAAAACTTGTCTAGCAACATAAATTTATATCGACATAAGAAAGCACACAACAATAATCATAAAAAGGAATTACTAAATGAATATAATTAAAGGGAACACATAATGCACATAATAATTTCTGATCGCATGCGCCCTCTGGCCGCATGGACTAACTAGACGCATGTACCCACTAGCATCATGCACTCACTTACCGTATGCGCTCACTGGCCGCATGCACCCAATTGCCGTATGGACTCACTGGCCGCATGCACCCAATTGTCGTATAGACTCACTTGTCGCATGCTCAGGGTTAAAGTCTACTCCTTGGGAAAAGTGCTGAGTGATGGGTCAATAATGAAGTGCCAGTGAAGTGACATAAAGTAATTGATGTGACAGGCCAAAAAGTGTATCCAGGAGAAAAGACAAGAATCATAAAAAGATCTACCAGGGTGAGGCAGAGTTATGCGACAAAAGAGGAGAGGCGCATAGTACCAATGTTGCATAAGTTCGCTTGCCACCTGCTCAGATTTTCGCATAGATACCCTTCTTGGACTTAGCGAATTTTTTATTCGTTCAGCGAGTAAAAACACAAGCAGTTCAAGGATTAGCTCCAGAACACTTATGTAATGAACAGTCATGCAACCAACAAGGTGGACGCATGCTATCAGTATGCTACAAGGAGTTCAGGCCACATAACCCTTTCGGGTCGTATAGCACTCTCTGCCGCATAGGTCGCTGTCACACCCCAGTCCCAAAATATCGAGGGGCTAGACACGTGGCAATGGCCAGCAGCACACACTGATGGATAAACCCAATTTAATAGATCCATCAGGGCGTACTTAAGCTATAGTACAACAATAAGGTTCTAGATATACTAATCTCATCCACAGAAATAAATACAACAATAACAGAATCATAAAGCAAGATCATATCCCAATAAAATATAAACTCAAAAAATAACCCGATAATGAGTCTGATACAACTGTCAATATACAAGAATAAAGCTAACCACAACAAATACTGAGTATGGAAACAGCATATATTCAGAAGATACTCTCGGTGATCACTCGTCTACTGGAACTGGTACTGCTCCATTGTCTGCACCTGCTCCTGCTAATGCTCCTGTACTGTATAACTCTAGGTGGATCTCCTCTGCTAATCCCGGGGACATTATCCGGATCCAGGTTCTCAGGGGACATAGCAAGGTACAAAATAACTCAAGCCATAATAATGCAGTGCAGAAAATAAATGAGTAAATAGGGTAATACTAAATAACCAGCCAAGTGAAATACAAGATGAGAGCAGCACTAGAACTCAGGCTGAGACCGCTACAAGCTCTGTGTCTGGGAGCCTGTAGTAGGGTTTACTATGTATTTTACTATGTAGTATTTATATAAAATCAGCCTGTAGCCTGTGTGTCTCTCCCCACCTAATGTAATCATACGTCTCATGTCCACGTTGCCTCATGTCCATGTCACGCAAGATCATATCTAATGCAACAAGTCATATAATGTCTATGAATATAATATCTATGTCATAAAGCCTGTATCCTATACAGAATCACTATGAATATCTCAGGAAGATTCTGTCTCATAAATAGTGTCAAGTGTCATGGGTTAAGATGTACTTGATAAGACAAGTACGAGAATGTAAGGGGTCACGATATCCATCTCTATGTGACGTTACACAACTCCGCGTACAGTGTTGGCACCCGACTATTAATCGGATGCTAAGAAAGTCACACGGTCCTAGGTCAAGCATGAACAACAGTTGTCTCTGTATCTGTGGATCCTGCAGGTACTCCTCCAAAAGCTGAAATAAACATCACCATCATATTCAGAAAATATCAAATAGCTAGAAACGCCTGTCCTTAAGTCCAATTTGGGCACAAGGGCAAAAATCACAGTTTCTGGTCAAAGCGGGGTCCACATGTGGGCCGCTTCGCACCGAAAATGTGTCAGGGGCCAAAGGTCTCCAAATTCGTCAAACTTAGTGTCAACAAGTCCAGAACAATGATACAAACCCAACGAAACTTCCAGAACTGGATTCCGATGAGCCGATCACATAATCGCACGTCAAGTAGAGCCACGGGACCCACGATACGCAATTTTGTCAACGTTCTCAGAATCGAACCAAACTTGGGTCACAAGACCAGCGTATTGCTCCGAGTCCGATGGCGCAAGTTTTGTTTCGATCCGACGTGTGTACACGAAGTTACGATGTGTTCCAGAACAGGCGGATACGGGGCATTGTCGGTGGATACGCGTTGATTCCGGTGTGCACGCACATCCAAATCAACTTCTGCGAAATCCTGCACGTCCGTATCAACGGCTTGCACCTTTCGGTGAAGACCACCCGCGACCAAGTCGTCCCGTTTGGCGGGGCGCACTCAGTTCCGGGGGGAAACAGGGCATTGGTTTTTTCTATTTTTGGATCGCAGTTCGCGATAGCCACAGGATGCGACGCACCGAGCGGGTTGCACGGGCATCGAGGGGGTTACACAGTCTACGCGACACAACTGACGGAACAAAAAACGGAACAACGAGGAGAGAGAACGGGTTACCTGAATAGGGCTCCATGGAACGAGGATTTCTCGTGTCCGGGTCACTGTGCCGTGTCCAGAGTCAGCCGTGTCCGGTCTGAGAGCTGCTGTCCCGTGTCAGCCGTGTCCGGGCTAGGGCAGCGGGTCGTAGAGGCTGCGCGGGGCTGGGCGGAGGACGGAGAGGTTCGAGTCGTCGATTTATCGACGGCTAGGGCAGAGGGCGGAGGAGATGGTCGGCTGTGGGGCTGGAGTCGGCGGGGTCGAGGGCTTTGTGGAGGCTGGAGGGTGGAACTGGGCTAGGCTAGGGCGGAGCTGGTGAGGGGATGGTCGAGGCGGCTCATGCGGTGGGTGACGAAGGGTGGTGGTCGAGCTTTGGGAGACTGGAGGGCGGTAGAGATCGTCGGGGAATAAAGACGAGGGTGGATGGGGTCGTCGGCTGGGGCTGCTGTAGCACCCCGTTCTCCCGATGCGGAGAGCGCGGCTAAGAAACACAAGACGGTATCGTTCGATCGGGATAGATTAAATTAAGAACTCATCCTCGTTATGGATTTATTTCTTCGGAATCGATTCCCATATTCAGTGGACTGCGCCCCAAGGATCGGCTTAGCGGCAGAGTCAGGAGGGACCTCTTCGCTGCTATCTTTTATTGCCTCAGTTTTCGATGTCGCTTGTTGCTTTCGTGCTTTGAGTTGGTTTTGGGATTTGCTTGTTTTCCTTGAACGGCTTCGATGGTTTTCATTGTTTTCGTTCATCGACTTGCACTTCTATTCCGAGATTGGAAAGAGAGGAAGAAGTATTAATCGAGCTGTTCGTGTACAGGTGAACGAGCAGTAGGTGGCTTGCGAGCGGAGTCGTGAAGCGCCTCTTTCCTTCTTCTTTCCAAAATCTAAGTGAGTGGCTACCAACCCGATTAGCTAGCCCTGCTTCCAAGCTTCACTCCTTTGCCCCGATCAAACGATACCAAGTAATAACTAAAAGAAACCAAGATAAAAGAGAATAGACTTGGTACTTATGCTTGTCAATGAAACTTGTGAACGATTATATCTTTGCATGCTTGTTTGTTCGGAAATGTTCATCAAATGCATAGATACAAGTTTAAACGTATATCCTGATGCATAAATATAACGTAGTTGCAATGTAAAATGAATCATGCAATACCGCTTGTCTTGTACTCACGTAGCCTCCGGGCGAATGCTTGTTAACGTAGCCTCCGGGCGAATGCTTGTCAACGTAGCCTCCGGGCGAATGATTGTTAGTGTGCGATCACGGACAACTTGTGCACAAGGTATAGTTCCTGCGGGCGGCTGCTGGGGCACTGGCACCATTTCGGCTCCGGACGGAACAAACGTTTAGTCTCACGTACTAGGACAGGGTGGTATGCGGCGCCTAATATTCTTGCACGTAGCAAACCATCTTCGTCACAGACTAGTGTCCATTATGGCAATCAAGCCAGTGATCATCGTGTATATTTAAACCTGTTGCATACTAACTTGTGTCTTCGTGGCAGGGAAGGCATGGTAAGTATTGTGCAGGTAATTCAGACGGTCAGGTAAAATCCACCTAACGGTGGCACGTTCATTTCAGTAAATTCTATATGCTGCTTACTTGTAAATAAACTAAGGCAAGATAGAAACCCACAAAATATGTATGCTTCACTAAACAATGTGTTGATTGGTATAGTCAGGCTAGCTCGCCTTCACCAGCATGTTTCGATATGCTGACCCTCGTTGAAACAGGTTCTCCGCACTAAGGCGAACCGAGCGAGGAGCCAAAGTCGTCTTCCCGATCCAGTCCAGCTGTTGGCGCATCTTCACCGCGCCCCCGAAGCATTTTGGAGTCAGGAGCCTGCAACTCTTCATACACAAATGCAGCTCCGTGGCAAAGCGATCCTCCAGCCTGGAGGTCCTTATCATTTTGAGTTTATAAAAGGATGTAATGTACATGACTGCTATCTCATTTTGAGTCAACCATTTTGTAAGCCGTTCGGCATATTAGCTGACTCGTTCAGGAGTTTGTAATAGATGTTCATTATCAATAAAGAGAACTTTTCTATGTTTCAAATCTGTGTTTCAATTTATCTGCGTACTCTGAATATGTGCTTGCTATGCAAATCATTAAAGCCTTGTGCGGGCGCAACTCCAGGCCCGCACGGCGGTCACGACTCGGGGGACGCCTCGGGGCGTGACATAGTGGTATCAGTGCACAGATTCAAAGTTCCTTAGACTTCGTGCTGGAAAAGTTTCTTTAACGATCAGATTCCTGTGCGAACTCTTGAACTCGCTAGGCCAAAATGAGATACGTTCATGCAATAAGTCCATAATACATTATGATCTTAATGTAATTTACCTTCTTTTGAAGGAATGGTACCCGCGCAATCTGCAGCGCAAGTCCCGGACGAAACGCAAGGCCAAGGGAGTAGTTCGGGCACTTCGGGAAGTTCAAGGAGCCAGCGAGCCACGCCAAGCATCGATCCCGTTCAGAAAATATTGCAGATGTTGGGGGAAAACCAACAAAGGGACGAGGCTTGCCATGAACAGGCCGAGAAGCGAGCGAAAGAGAGTCAGCTCAAGTTTCAAGACAATATAGAAGCACGATTCTCAGTCCAACAGTAGCAGGTAGATACCCTGCATCAGATCGTTCAGACTTTGGCTGCCAACCATTCCGCCGCAACAACAATGACTTCGGTGGAGCAGCCCGTACTTGAAGTAGAGACACCGCAAATTCCAAGAGCGAGGGACGTGACTGCCTTCGACTTTGGCCACTTCAAGAAAGTCTGCAATACCCCATTCAAGACTGAGGACCCAGTCGTAGCTCTAGATTGGTTGGCCGAACTTGAAGATTACTTCGCTCTGCTAGAGGTCCCCGAAGAGAAGCGCGTCGCCTGCGCGCAACTACAGCTCCGCCTCAACGCACACGATTGGTGAGACGTGCATCGACGATCTCTCCAATTTGATCACGGAGAGGAGGCGATCTCGTGGACGACTTTTCGTGCCGCGTTCGAAGAGGAGTATGTACCCCCTCCAGTCCAACGCCAGATGGAGAACGAGTTCGTGCAGCTGCGGCAAGGCAGCATGACAGTTAAAGAGTACTCCGCCGAGTTCAACCGACTCTCCAAATTCGCTAGGGCCTATTTACCTGATGCAGCGAGTCGAGCTAGAAGGTTTGAAGGTGGACTACGCCCTGCCATCCATTCGCACGTAGCCGTTCCTCAATATCGTACGATGCGTGAAGTCATGAATCACGCCCTGTCGCTCGAACCACTCTATCCTCATATTGCTGCCGGCGCTGTGCATACATCCAGTCACAAACGCCAAAGCAACGAAGGAGGAAACACCGCTACAAAGTACCGCAACAACGGTGGTCCGCAGAGAGGGCAGCTATGTCACTTCTGTAGGAGGCCAGGGCACCTGGTCAACGAATATCGTCTGAAACAAGGATTATGCCTCATCTGTGGCGATGCAAACCACAGAATTCGTGACTGCCCCAAATACTCTGCTAAACATCCCCAACGTAACGTTCCCTGATGGTAGGTCCTGTTCTTAAGTTTTGGGACGAAACTTCCAATTAGTTGGGTAGGATGTAGCGCCCCGTTCTCCCGATGCGGAGAGCGCGACTAAGAAACACAAGACGGTATCGTTCGATCGGGATAGATTGAATTAAGAACTCGTCCTCGTTATGGATTTGTTTCTTCGGAATCGATTCCCATATTCAGTGGACTGCGCCCCAAGGATCGGCTTAGCGGCAGAGTCAGGAGGGACCTCTCCGCTGCTATCTTTTATTGCCTCGGTTTTCGATGTCGCTTGTTGCTTTCATGCTTTGAGTTGGTTTTAGGATTTGCTTGTTTTCCTTGAACGGCTTCGATGGTTTTCATTGTTTTCGTTCATCGACTTGCACTTCTATTCCGAGATTGGAAAGAGAGGAAGAAGTATTAATCGAGCTGTTCGTGTGCAAGTGAACGAGCAGTAGGTGGCTTACGAGCGGAGTCGTGAAGCGCCTCTTTCCTTCTTCTTTCCAAAATCTAAGTGAGTGGCTACCAACCCGATTAGCTAGCCCTGCTTCCAAGCTTCACTCCTTTGCCCCGATCAAACGATACCAAGTAATAACTAAAAAAAACCAAGATAAAAGAGAATAGACTTGGTACTTATGCTTGTCAATGAAACTTGTGAACGGTTATATCTTTGCATGCTTGTTTGTTCGGAAATGTTCATCAAATGCATAGATACAAGTTTAAACGTATATCCTGATGCATAAATATAACGTAGTTGCAATGTAAAATGAATCATGCAATACCGCTTGTCTTGTACTCACGTAGCCTCCGGGCGAATGCTTGTTAACGTAGCCTCCGGGCGAATGCTTGTCAACGTAGCCTCCGGGCGAATGATTGTTAGTGTGCGATCACGGACAACTTGTACACAAGGTATAGTTCCTGCGGGCGGCTGCTGGGGCACTGGCACCGTTCTGGCTCCGGACGAAACAAACGTTTAGTCTCACGTACTAGGACAGGGTGGTATGCGGCGCCTAACGTTCTTGCACGTAGCAAACCATCTTCGTCACAGACTAGTGTCCATTATGGCAATCAAGCCAGTGATCATCGTGTATATTTAAACCTGTTGCATACTAACTTGTGTCTTCGTGGCAGGGAAGGCATGGTAAGTATTGTGCAGGTAATTCAGACGGTCAGGTAATATCTACCTAACGGTGGCACGTTCATTTCAGTAAATTCTATATGCTGCTTACTTATAAATGAACTAAGGCAAGATAGAAACCCACAAAATATGTATGCTTCACTAAACAATATGTTGATTGGTATAGTCAGGCTAGCTCGCCTTCACCAGCATGTTTCGATATGCTGACCCTCGTTGAAACAGGTTCTCCGCACTAAGGCGAACCGAGCGAGGAGTCGAAGTCGTCTTCCCGATCCAGTCCAGCTGTTGGCGCATCTTCACCGCGCCCCCGAAGCATTTTGGAGTCAGGAGCCTACAACTCTTCATACACAAATGCAGCTCCGTGGCAAAGCGATCCTCCAGCCTGGAGGTCCTTATTATTTTGAGTTTATAAAAGGATGTAATGTACATGACTGCTATCTCATTTTGAGTCAACCCTTTTGTAAGCCGTTCGGCATATTAGCTGACTCGTTCAGGAGTTTGTAATAGATGTTCATTATCAATAAAGAGAACTTTTCTATGTTTCAAATCTATGTTTCAATTTATCTGCGTACTCTGAATATGTGCTTGCTATGCAAATCATTAAAGCCTTGTGCGGGCGCAACTCCAGGCCCGCACGGCGGTCACGACTCGGGGGACGCCTCGGGGCGTGACAGCTGCCGGGAGAGATAGAGGGTGGTGGACGTCGGGAGGAGGAAGACGAGGGAGGTTAGGGTTCAGGCTAGGGCTTAGGACAACAGGGGCGGAGCTGCGAGCGACAGGGAGATGAAAGAGATAGGGTTTTCCGGCGGCGGAGCGAGGGTTTCGAGGAGGATTTATAGCCGCCGGAACAGTGTTCCGTTTAGAATTAGGATATAGGGTTTCAGTGAGGGTTTCGGGTCCGGGTCGGGTTCGATTCGGATCTGACCCGACCCATTAAGGCTGGGTTTGGTTCGGTTCGGTTTGACAGTGGTTTGTTTTGGTTTAATTCCAAATAAACCGGGTTCAGTCAGGGTTTAATTCGGTTTATTTAGACTTAGTTTTTAGGGCTTTAAAAATGCTTCCGGGGTCCAATAAATTCACAAAAAATTACCCTATGTCCACTTTTCCATTTTACACCCAAAAATATTATTTTTATAATATTTTAATATTATTTAACATTATTTAGTCACAAAATATCTTAGTTTTAATTAGTTAAAAATACCAAAAAAATTCTAGAAAATTGTGAAAAATAAATTTTAAAAATTTTGAAAAAATTCAGGGGGTTTACAATCTATCCAACTTAAAACAATTTCGTCCTCAAAATTAAACTAGGGTGGGGTCTCTCTATCAAATCTCACTTGATTACAGTCTCAAGAATTTCTCTCAAGTGAGCATTGGGTCTCTACCCAACTTAGAATTTACCCATCTATCATCTAAGGCTATACATCTAAGAAAGCTATGCCCCAAATTATGTTATTGAATCCTCAAAGTTTTTAACACCAACTATATCCTCTATGATATTCCCTTAGTCATTTATAAAAGACAGTCACCTAACAATGCGACTGGCCTGTGGGGTATATCTAGTACTATTTATATATCAAACTTATACTAAGCAAGAGGTTTCATCTTTCCGAAATAAGGGAAGACGGAGATCAATAATAAAGAGTTCAAGGTGAGGTAATAGAATAGAAGTATCGGGGTCAAGGCGTTTAAAGAATTTAAATGGGAATGGTCAAGCAGTTGTGGATTAAAATCCTATTCTGGTAATTCTTCGTTCGCATGCTCGTATTAGTACAGTTATGTAACCGATACGATATGCCAGACATGTCCAGGGAAAGTATATTCGTCTACTAATCACTACACATCTCAATCCACATAAAGTAGTATTACGAGGGGTGAATCAAGCGCACTAAGGTTAGCTAGACCTTAATATACTGATTCTGAAATGTATTAGTGGGGTTGATCATGCCCCAATAACACATATGTCATGAACAAGCTTGATAAAGAATAGGCTTACAAAAACTAGGCTATAACAGCAGCATAAGTCAAGGTAGTACACAAATATAAGTACGCTAGATGATGATGAAAGGAGGTACAAATTACTTCAAGTTTACAAAAACAAAACAGAATAAGCAATAATAATAAAAGACTACACAATCTCTACAGTCATCATACAACCTGCTTGTCTAAGTCGCTAGTCGACCAAATAGGGACAAGGACCTCTAAATTCTACAGTCTGAATAAACACTATCTTCTTATGCAAGTCTAAAGTTGTGTCATCCTAGTTCACTTCATCAATGGGTCAATAGGGCTAGGTGGTACTATGTTGTGAGGCATACTACTCAACTTAAAATAATAAACTAATACTGAAATCGTCTTAAGGATACCGTGGAAACTCTTGTTAAGGTCTACGAGAAGGGGTCTTGGTACCTATTAGGGTATCCTCCTATATTACATAGGTCATGGTCGTCTTAAGCCTTAGTCTTAGTGCTTATAGAACAAGTATCGATAGTGAGGATAGAAGAGTTACTGGCCGTCAAGGGTAAGGGATCTAACTTGTATCGAGGTGGGGGTACTAATTACGTGACTTAAAGCTAAGGGGTAATCATTAGGTCATAATCTACAATAATAACTTAAAATGTCAAGTTCTAATTACCAATCATATAGTAAAAAAATTTAGAGTAACAACCAAATAAACAATAAGAGGCGCACAGGAATCAAGGCAGGATATAAGTCAAGAAATTAATTCGAATCTGATATAGATGTCAAGAACGATTCAAGCAAGTGGATGAGATCCAAAAACTTATCATATTCTTATTGCAGGCTTGCTCGGTCCCTAAGTTGAAACTGAGACAATTTAGTCGTTGACCTGCATGGGCCACCACAAAAACCATGTCACGCCCCAGTCCCAAAATATCGAGGGACTAGACAGGTGGCAATGGCCAGCAGCACACACTAATAGACAAACCTAATTTAATGGATCCATCAGGGCGTACTTAAGCTGTAGTACAACAATAAGGGTCTAGATATACTAATCTCATCCACAGAAATGAATACAACAATAACAGAATCATAAAGCAAGATCATATCCCAATAAAATATAAACTCGGAAAATAACCCGATAATGAGTCTGATACAACTGTCAAGATACAAGAATAAAGCTAACCACAACAAATACTGAGTATGGAAACAACATATACTCAGAAGATACCCTCGGTGATCACTCGTCTACTGGATCTGGTACTGCCCCAGTGTCTGCACCTGCTCCTGCTAATGCTCCTGTACTGTATAACTCTGGGTGGATCTCCTTTGCTAATCCTGGGGACATAATCCGGATCCAGGTCCTCAGGGGGCATAGCAAGGTACAAAATAACTTAAGCCATAATAATGCAGTACAGAAAATAAATGAGTAAATAGGGTAATACTAAATAACCAGCTAAGTAAAATGCAAGATGAGAGCAGCACTAGAACTCAGGCTGAGACCACTACAAGCTCTGTGTCTGGGAGCCTGTAGCAGGGTTTACTATGTATTTTACTATGTATTTACTATGTAGTATTTATATAAAATTAGTCTGTAGCCTGTGTGTCTCTCCCCACCCAATGTAATCACACATCTCATGTCCACGATGCCTCATGTCCATGTCACGCAAGATCATATCTAATACAACAAGTCATATAATGTCTATGAATATAATGTCTATGTCATAAAGCCTGTATCCTATACAGAATCACCATGAATATCTCAGGAATATTCTATCTGATGAATAGGGTCAAGTGTCCTGGGTTAAGATGTACTTGATAAGACAAGTACGAGAATGTAAGGGGTCACGATATCCATCTCTATGTGACGTTACACAACTCCGCGTACGGTATTGGCACCCGAATATTAATCGGACGCTAAGTAAGTCACACGGTCCTAGGTCAAGCATGAACAACCATATAAATAAGTCTAAGAAATATGTAACAAGAACTGCAAGTTTTGGGCAAGGTACACTTGCCTGGGGTTTGAATACCAACAGTTGTCCCTGTATCAGTCGATCCTGCAGGTACTCCTCCAAAAGCTGAAATAAACATCACCATCATATTCAAAAAATATCAAATAGCTAGAAACGCCTTTCCTTAAGTCCAATTTGGGCACAAGGGCAAAAATCACAATTTCTGGTCAAAGCGGGGTCCACATGTGGGCCACTTCGCACCGAAAATGTGTCAGGGTCAAAGGTCTCCAAATTCGTCAAACTTAGTGTCAACAAGTCCAGAACGATGATACGAACCCAATGGAACTTCCAGAACTGGATTCCGATAAGCAGATCACAAAATCGCACGTCAAGTGGAGCCGCGGGGCCCACGATACACGATTGTCAATGTTCTCAGAATCGAACCAAACTTGGGTCACAGGACCAGCGTATTGCTACGAGTCTGATGGCGCAAGTTTTGTTTCGATCCGACATGTGTACACGAAGTTACGACGTATTCCAGAACAGGCAGATATGGGGCGTTGTCGGCGGATACGTGTTGATTTCGGTGTGCACGCACATCCAAATCAACTTCTGTGAAATCCTGCATGTCCGTATCAACGACGCGCACCTTTCGTTGAAGACCGCCCGCGACCAAGTCATCCCGTTTGGCGGGGCGCACTCAGTTCCGGGGGAAAATTGGGCGTTGGTTTTTCTTGTTTTTGGATCGCGGTTCACGATCGCCACAGGACGCGACGCACCGAGCGGGTTGCACCGGCATCGAGGGGGTTACACAGTCTATGTGACACAACTGACGGAACGAAAAACGGAACAACAAGGAGAGAGAACGGGTTACCTGAATAGGGCTCCGTGGAACGAGGATTTCTCGTGTCCGGGTCACTATGCCGTGTCCTGAGTCAGTCGTGTCCGGTCTGAGAGCTGCTGTCCCGTGTCAGCCGTGTCCGGGCTAGGGCAGCGGGTCGTCAAGGCTGCGCGGGGCTGGGCGGAGGACGACAAGGTTCGAGTCGTCGGTTTGTCAACGGCTAGGGCAGAGGGCGGAGGAGATGGTCGGCTGTGGGGCTCGAGTCGGCGGGGTCGAGGGCTTTGGGGAGGCTGGAGGGTGGAACTGGGCTGGGCTAGGGCGGAGCTGGTGAGGGGATGGTCGAGGCGTCTCAGGCGGTGGGTGACGAAGGGTGGTGGTCGAGGCTTTGGGAGACTGGAGGGCGGTGGAGCTCGTCGGAGGAGAAAGACGAGGGTGGATGGGGTCGTCGGCTGGGGCTGCGGGGAGAGATGGAGGGTGGCAGGGAGATAAAAGAGATAGGGTTTTCCGGCGGCGGAGCGAGGGTTTCGAGGAGGATTTATAGCCGCCGGAACAGTGTTCCGTTTAGAATTAGGATTTAGGGTTTCGGTGAGGGTTTCGGGTCCGGGTCGGGTTCCATTCGGATCCGACCTGACCCGTTAAGGCTGGGTTTGGTTCGGTTCGGTTTGACAGTGGTTTGGTTTGGTTTAATTCCAAATAAACCGGGTTTAGTCAGGGTTTAATTCGGTTTATTTAGACTTAGTTTTTAGGGCTTTAAAAATGCTTCCGGGGTCCAATAAATTCACAGAAAATTATCCTATGTCCAGTTTTCCATTTTACACCCAAAAATTTTATTTTCATAATATTTTAATATTATTTAACATCATTTAATCACAAAATACCTTATCTTTAATTATTTAAAAATACCAAAAAAATTATAGAAAATTGTGAAAAATAAATTTTAAAAATTTTGAAAAAAATCAAGGGGTTTACATTCGCTGGCCGCATGAAAACTTCGTCTTCTCTAACAGCAGGTTCAGTCATGGCCGAAAGCTCCAAAAATTAATTTTTTTATTTTCTTCATAAAAACTTCATTTTAACTCCAAATCAAGTGAAATAAAAGCTAAATTATACGAAATGAAATGCTCTAACACAAGAAACAACTATTTTTCAAAAATACTAAGTTTTAATATATCAAAATCGAGAAAAACTTAAAACTCAGATCTACCAAAATTCATCAACAAAAATAAAAAACTCCAAGAACTAAAAATGATGAGGAACACAAGGAATTTTTTTTTTTAAACAACACATATATAAAAATTTCAAAAATCAAGGTTCATCATTGAGCAAGATGTACTTGCCTAAGAGTCCAAAGACCTCTTCCTAGCTAGGTCCGGTGCTATGGTTCGGCTAGGGGAGGTGCACGGGGATAAATGAGAAAGGAGCAAGGAAGAAGGAAATAAAAATGAAGAAGAAGAAGAAAGAGATGAGAGAGAGAGAGAGAGAAAATCTCATATATATACTAAGAGGAGAAAAAAAATGGTTTAGTCATGGGTTCAGTCAAATAAACCGAACCAAGTATCCATTCTACATATGGGTCCTAAATCGGGTCTATGGCAATGCCAAGGGGTATTCTACTGGTCTCGGGTAGTCTCTCTCAACAACAACAAAAATAACAATAAATAAAATAACATGAACCAACATGAGAAATACAGCATAAATATATTATCAAAAAAATAAATTCTAAAAATTCAAGAAATACCATATCTGAAATTGGGTGTGACACCTTGCCTCAAGTAAGAGTGTGCGTATCGGATTGGATTTGAGACTTGGTGTGCAGTTGTGATTCGATAGGCTCATGCGTAACTTACGGAATTTGAGTAGAACGAATTGCATTCTTAGTACCTTTTTGAGATTTTGTCTCACAATATCTATATCGGTATATAGATACGTATTTTATACTATATATTTTACTTTCTAGATTTTTGGTATTTAAAATTTTTTCTTGATAAATAAACTTAGGTTGTGTTTTATATTTGTGCACTCCATACTTGTTGTGTTTTCGTGATTGAAATTTTATTTTTGATATTAGAGACTACCCTTGACCAGTAGAGACTATTGGCATTGCCATAGACCCGTGTTAGGACCCGTGAGTAGAACAGATAATTCTAAAAAAAATGGAGTAGAACTTTTTCCTTCACTCGGAAGATTCGCCAAAAATCTGTGGAATTTTGATGGAAAATTCGTCTGGGATATTTTCCCAAGAATAGTATTTGATTATTTTATAAATAGTGCTCGATTCACTATTATCCAATGGTTTCTTGGTTCTGGGACATCCTATTATCCAATGGATATATAGTTATTTTTGGATGGATGAGATCGATTTGGATCATGACTTGGATCGGTGACATGGTAGATCCGACGGACACGATTAATTCTGGGCTTCTATATATACTCATCTATTTTCCCTTTCCTCTCTCTTTTTATTTCTCCTTCTCTCTTCCCTTTATCTCTCCTTCTTTATTACCTCTCCATTTTCCTTGGGAGCTAGGAGATGGTCTTAAGGCCTAAGAGTGTGGTTTCTGAACCCTCTTGGTGGTGGAGTAGAAGATTTAAGCTGGGAGCTCGACTGTAGACAAGTACATCTTGCCAAATCTGTGAACCTTAGATTTGTGATTTCTCTATTATCTTTATTTTTTAAATATTATTAGATAGAAATATTTCCTCCATGATTTCTTAATACTTTAGTTCTTGGCTTAATTTATTTCCATGGATTTAATACGTGTTTATGCCAATGCCCATTTTTAGATCTAACCATGAGACACGGGATGTGATCTTGGTATTATGAGTGGTATCTTTATTTTTATTGTGTACTTTGGTCCTATTTGCTATGTGAGACCCTCACATAGTCTTGTATATTTTTGTTTTAGAGTTTGGTGGAAATCGAAACATATTTCGGTTTCCCAAAAATCTATTTTTGGAGTATTTTAAGGAATTGATCTATCAAATCATAAAATTTGTGAAATCTAATGCTCCCATATTGTGGGTAGTTTAATTTTGTTCAATTTTTAGTTTTAAAATTCAAATTCTGAGTTAAAATGAAGTTTTTATGGCCAAAATAAGTTTTAGGAAATTATAAGTCTGGGCTGCTGTGCAGTTTCGAATTATTCGAAGGTAATTCATGAATCACCGATGTAAGATCCGAATTTTGGCCTACAAAGCTACTGCTTCATATCGAATAATTCGTCAGTAATCCAAGGTAATCCGTCAGTAATCCGAATTAGGCTATTTTTTCTGAAATTGACTATTTTTGACCATTTTGTCCGTTTCTGAGATCCCCCTTGACTTTAATGATTTCTTAAAATGATTAAATGACCTTGTGTAGCTGGAAAATAGTTGTACATCGATAAGTGACTAGAGGCTAGGGTCGACTTAAAAAAGATCTTTAATCTCGGTCCTTATTTGGTTTAAGGGTTATAGTATTGATCTCGAGGAGTTCCCAAGTTTTATTATTGCTTACCGGCTTATCGAGATAGATCCATAATCCCGGTTTTTGTTTGGTTTAAGGGTTATGGTTTGATCTCGATGGGTTTATAGTTTTGTTATTTACTTGTTTCTTTATGCTTCACTTGTCATTACCCGATATTTGGTATAGTTAGGGGACAACTGCCATTTATACACTTGGCCATTACATGCTAGATAGTGGCTTGTGGTAGCCCACTCTTGCCTTACTGGTTTTATATCCCATGTTGTGGCTTGTATTTGCATATGCTCTTAACTGTCAAATTATTGTCCGGTCTTGCATACATGACTAGAATAGATTCTGCAGAATGCCACACCCAGAATCCTAAATAAAACTGTTAAGGATTAATAACTCATATAAAAATTAGATCATGGGAGGAGAGGTTTTCTGGTTGCATGCAGTCTCGTTATCCCGGTCGCATTTTGTGGATTTGTAGCATGCCGTCGAGCCTTTACATTGATATTTCTTTTATATTAACATTGTCCTTACATTATGTTTTCTATATATATATATATATATATATATATATATATATATATATATATATATATATATATATATATATGTACTGTTAATTAGGTTAATTTTGTCTTTATATTTACATTGCTTTTACATTTACATAGTTGTTATTTTGTGCTGTCTGCACTCGGACATCGCTTTTCTTTTACCCGGACCTTGCCTGGATAACCTGGACAGACTACATGGCATGCAACCATAGAAATTTTTGTTTGTGCATTTGTTAGTAACTAGGATTTGTGACAACCCTAGTTAGTTAACGTATCAAGCCGTACTATTTCTTGGCCGTGCTTTATTAATCGTTACTATTGCCCGTGTATTGTCGTTCATTTCTCGCATTGTCATATATATCAGTGGGTGGCCAGAGGCTAAGTTCTGCTTGGGGAAAAGATCCATAACCCCATTCCTTGTTTGGTTTACGGGTTATGGCTTTGATTTCGAGAAGTTCATATGCTCTCTTGTTGCTTGCTGGCTTTTTCTTTTTCTACAGTTATTAATCATATCATTAATTTTGTAGATGTAGATACGGATACATGAACGGTAATGGGAGTGGTTCCTTCCTTTTGTCCTTGATTTGTGTAAAGGTGGAGAAACCAGGCCTATTGCTTTTCACGGGTTTCGTTAGTTTCATAGTTATTACTTTCAGTTTATGTTCTTTCACATGTTAGCTACTTTTGCCATACTCTGGATCCCATACTCACATGCTATATATATTCCCTTGTACTGTACATGTCCACTAGCCTTGGATGGCCTTTCTTGTTCGTAGTCCTTGTTCTCGATCTCGTATATGCTCTCGGTTTTGTTCAGGCACGTTGCTTGTTCACTTGTACACGTTATTTTTTTCTTGCTCCATGTTTATTCTTCTATCACCAATAGCTTACTATATATCTTCTGTTACTTAGTTTATTGTCTTTTCTTTTATCGAGACAAGTGCATTGGTAGCGCACGAGTCTCGATCCATATTTGTTTATTTATGTCTCTATTCGTTTATTGTGGATTTTAGTTCATAGCATTGGCTTCCTTTGTGGTACTTGCTATTGGGGGTATGATCCTACTGATTTTGTATAGCAAGATATCATAGCAGACTCGGAGGATCTATCTTTACTTTCACCGGATGATTCGCACTCAGAGGATTGTGGCTCGGATTAGCGAGTGGGTTACATTATTCTCCCACTTCATTTTGTACTTTCACTTTGTGGTGTATTAGCCAAAGACATGTGTTTGTCCTTGCTTTTGGAACTTTGTTTCCCTTCGTCTTTAAATGACGTATGTGTATTTCTGGACCACAGCTAGTTGTATATTTATGTACTTATGTATATTTCTGTTGATGTAACTTTACATTATATCAACTCTTATGGTTATGTATGCATATGTGTTTGGGACACCTTACCCATCGTATATATGATTTACTTTTTATTGTTTCTTGTGTTGATTGGATTGAGATAGGATTGTCTGACCATAGGAGTCATCAATGGCATGCTAGGTTCCTCCCACTTGTCTTATAGACAGCCGTGACTGTATCTTGAGGTACCTTTGTACTCTGATATACGTAGATGGCTTTGTCATGCCCCTGCTCTCCAGTATTCTAGGCCCGGGGCCTGACATGGTTTTAGTGGTGGCCTATTCAGGTCAGTTTTTCAGACTTGTGGAGGATTCATCTTGTTAGAATCTTAACCCATAATTTTACTCCCTTGGAATTCCTTTTACCTCGTTATCTTTGAAGTTCTTGAACTGATAAATTGTTTATTGGTCTTTGATCTTTCCCTGTCCATTATTGATACTTTGTGTCCTTATTATTCAGGGGCACTATTTATATTTCCGGGAATCCTTTGTCAGAATCTTATCAGTCGGTGCCAGTGGTTGATCAACAGTTAGTTGAGGCAACACCCGAGTCAGAGACCTCGTACCACCATCACAAGTATCTATGCGAGCAGAGGTAGTACCAGATCGGCTTGATATGCATGTACTACTAGGGATCTTCAAGGATATGATGAAGTCACAGAAACAACGAGACCTCATTCTCCAGCAGAGTATCCAAATGTTGATAGAGCACAATGGGCAGGGAATGCCAAATGTATTTCAAGTCGATGACTTGCAGCCAGAGGGAGTACCTATTGGAGCAAGGCAGTACCAGTCGTCCATCTAGTTAGCATACCGTGCCCAATCCTATATAGAGATAGCACGAGAGTATGAGTATATAGCCAAGTAGACCAGATCAACAACTATGGGCGTAGAAGGAATCGTGCACCAATGTCATGCTCTTTATTTCAGCATCATTTACCAACACCAGCATACAGCCATCCATACCAGTACTAGAAGATTCCAGTTGTATTGTCACGACCCACACCCGGAAAATCGGGCATGAGTCGTGGGTACGTCCAGCCTACGTCACAGCATCGACGGTAGAACGCTGTCTAGGTCTACTAACAATCTCACACAATCAATATATAAACCTGTCAAGATCTCAACTCCAAACGGAGGAGCAATATCATAACGATAATCACAATGTACTCAATCACGAATCTATGCACGATAAGATAACACAGAAGACTAACAACTACAAAGTCTAAACAACTGCTACTAAGACAACCACAACAATAATAATAATACAACAATATCCAAAATCATATACAATACAAGGTCTTAATCCAAAACCGGAGACAAATCCGGTACCAAAGGCTAATAAATACAGCAACTGAGGTCTTAGTGATCCCGGCTACCAACCCAGAAATTACTCCTAAACTAGAGGGTCCCTGTCTGCACCATCGACAGGCTGAGGTCCATAAAATGTCGGACACCAATCCTCCGAATACTCTGGAAAAAATATGTCCAGTCAGGACTGGAGCAAGTACACCTCTAACAGCAGTTCCAGTTAAATGATAAAAACTATAAAACAGTTGCAACAAGTAGCAAGGTGAAGGAAATAAAGTATGAACAAGATATAAATACATATCACTGGTGCATAATGTTAAAGATGCATGAATATCAGAAGCAAGATAGTAATGACTATAAGATATAAGAAATCTAAACTAAGAGTAAGTCTGTGCACAAGAACGTGTAGTGAGTCCAGCATGAAATACATGTAATGAGTCAAGTCCAGAAACTATAAGTGAGACCAGCAAGAAATGCAAGAGAGTCCAGACTAGAAAGAATAAACTCATATCTTTGAAATACATGTTTCGACATGTAAATGGCTAGGGGTAAGTACGACTCACCACGCACTGGGTGCGCGGCTGCTATCATTCCAGATTAGACCAGAGGGGGTGATTCCAGTAATTCCAGTGATTCCAGTTAGGAATGTTTACATGTCTACTCGAGTATTTCCCTGCCCCGACTAATACAAGTGAATCCAAGACCCAACACGTAAATCAAGTATGAGTCCAACCAAAAACATGAGTGATGCCTGTAGTGATGCCTGTAGGTGATGCCAGTAGGTAATTCCAGAATAGAGGCCAGAAACATGAAAAATATGTGTCGCAAGTAAATAAATCCAGAAATACCAGTCTATGTCATGCCAGAAAATCAGATGATACTATACTAGAAGCTGAATCATAATAATCATCAGATAATAAAAACTATCAGAGAATGTACTCGCTTGACGTCCTGAGCAACTAGCGATCCAAACTGGTGTCACAATGACCTATTGTGAAAAACAAGGTTAAATAGGATTCTAAAGAGTTAAACAGATATAAAATAACTAAAAAACAGGCTTCTAGAGTCGTTCTAGGTCAAACGGGTCAAAAAGGTAAAATCTGGGTCAAAAAGTCAACTCGGGGTCCATAAAGTCAACCCTGGGTCAAAACTAGGTCAAAAGTTGACTTTGACGGTCAAACGGGTCAACTACGGTCAACTCTAGGTCAAACTAGGGTGCCCCTAAAATTCTAGGTCAAAACTAGGCCATTAAGCTAATAAACCATCAAACTCGCCTCCTTGAGATACCGGGATACCCTCGGTATCCGATACCTCGACCTAAGCTATACACCTCGTCTATACCCCATATAATATATACTAGCACGCATATAAATATATAACTATATATATAAAAGCATCTCTAACCTCAATCCTAGGCTAAAACCCAATACCTTGAGTATCTCAAGGTATTGAGATACTCAAGCCTTACCCCTCACTAACACTAGCTAACTATCTATATATATATATATATATATATATATATATATATATATATATATATATATATATATATATATATATATATATATATTACCATATACTAATATATATATATAACATATATCTAACTATATATATATATATATATATATATATATATAACCTAGTGTATAGGCAACTACCTCATTCCCGATACCCAACTTATCTCAATACCTTGGTATCTCAAGGTATTGAGATACCTTACCCGGATACCTTACCCTCTAACTATCTAGCTATATATATATATATATATATATATATATATATATATATATATATATATATATATATATATAACATCAATATATATATATAACATCAATATATATATATATATATATATATATATATATATATATATATATATATATATATATATATATATAACTTAGTATATAGGCAACCTCAATATCTTACCTCACCTTACCTCACTACCCTCAATACCTTGGGTATCTCGAGGTATTGAGATATCTAACTATCCCCAGCTCTAACACTAACCATAGCTAACTATCTAGCATATATATATATTCCTAGCTATATATCTAGGCTAACATATATATATATATATATATATATATATATATGTATATGTATATATATATATATATATATATATATATATATATATATATATATATATATCCACACATACACATACACATTTATATATCCATCTCACATATCATATATATATATATATATATTCACCAACATATACATGTATCTATATTAATATCTCTCTCTCTCTCTCTCTCTCTCTCTCTCTCTATATATATATATATATATATATATATATATATATATATATATATATATATACATATATATATATGAAAGCAGGGGGGGAGGGAGAAACTGGCTCGAGCGCGCGTGCGCGCTGAAACCGCGCGCTGCCGCTGCCCTGCTGCTGCTGCTATAGCGTGCTGCCGTGGAGCTGTCGTGCCTACACGCGCGCTGCTGCACGGCTGAGCGCAGCTGCTGCTGCTGCAGCGTGCTGTCGCGACGCTGCTGCGCCTGAGCGCAGCTGCTGCTGCTTCGCTCCGCGGCGCCACGAGCGCCTGCTGCTGCTGCGCTCGCTCGCTCTACGCTGCTGCGGCACCTGCAGCTCCTCTCGCTCTCTCTCTCTCTCGCTCTCAACTCTCCCCTCGACACACCACACACACACACACACACACACAAACACGCAAGCACAAACACTCACTAACTCACACTCATAAACACAAATATATATATATACACTCATACATATATAAATATACCTATATATATATATATCTAACCACACACTCACACACACGCTCACAAACACACACTCACTCTCACACTCTCACACGCACTAACACACACAACTACACACACATAAACATATATATATACACATACACACACACACACACATATATATATATATATATATACATATATATATATATACATATATATATATATACATATATATATATACATATATATATATATATATATATATATATAAACACACACATATATATATACTCATATATATACCTATATAAATACAACACACAACACAACACGCAACACCCCACCAACGCTCGCCCAACGACCCCTACACGCACAAACACATATATATATATATATAATATAACCCGAATACTCTAGCACACACTCTCCAAAGCAAACCCAACGCGCGCACAAGTCCGAAACTAAGAAACCAAGTTGAAATGGCCGTTGGGTCATTTCGACGAACACGTGGTGTGCGGTTCGCAAAACCTCCTGAAACGCACACCAAACCTACTCGAAATCGGTCCAAAATTTACCCACGGGTTCTAATCGATGTCTAGATCCTTAAAAAAATACTAAATCGTCAATTCTAGGTCCTTGGCAAAAATGTGCACGCACATAGAACCGACGACGATAAAAATCTCCAAATCGCCCGAAACGCCCATTTCTCCGCGACACGACTTCATGTGTCCGAACGAAGAAACGTACTAACCCTCAAGACACCCGAACATGTCTACCTAGGTCCGTCTAACCTAGGACAACACCAAAAATTGGGCCAATCTCGGATTTTACCCGAAATTGATACAAAATCTAATGTTAAAGTCTCCAAACACAACCAAACTAGTTCCAACTTCCTCCCACGGGTAGCCCTAAGGTCTAGAAAGGTTCTAAACTACTAACTACACTATATTAGAGTAATTACAAGAGGAAAATCATGGTTTACCTCTTGGGAGTTGGAATCCCAAGCCAAAGTCTCCAAAAAGTCCCAAATTTACCACACCAAGCCTCCAAGCTTCCAATCCAAGCTCCAATACCAAAACTAAGCTCTACCCACCTAGGTTAGGGAAAAGAAAAGGGTTAGGGTTGCATTGATAGAAGAAAATAGAAGAAGGAAGAGAAGGAGAAGGAAAAACTTACTTGGAATGAGAATTTGGAAGAAGAAAGAAGAAGAAAGGAGTGGAGAAGAAGAAGAAGAAGAAGGAATAAAGAAGTGAAGTGAAGTGAACGGGGGGGGTGCTGGTGTGATCGGGTCTGGGGAGGGTTTAGGGGGCCGGCCATTCACATGGAAATAGGTTGCATAAAGCCAAAAGACTAAAATACCCTCTCTTCAAGTCATGCAAATTGGGTTTTGGGTTTGGGGTTCCAAAAGCACTCAAACTAACACCTAATCTCTCCAACTAACTAAAATAAAATATAATAAATATTCTAAACCCAAAAATAGGTCTCACAAGGGTGTGGGTTGGGTCGAACATGGGTCCATTAGGGTCTGACATGGGTCCAAGCTAGCCAAAACCCTAAAACAACCAATAAAAATAATACAATCACTAATTAAATATAAATATAATTAATTATAATAAATACACAATTAACTAAAATAAAAATAAAAAAAATACCCGGCTCTGGAAATGGGGTAGTGACATGTATGCTCCTTCCGCGGGAAGAGAGGGCACACCAGTGTAGCTTGTTGGAAGGCCAACCATCTATATTTGTTATGTGGAGTGTCGGATCATATTATTGCTTCTTCTCCAAGATGACCACCCGGACGATGATCAACACCCCAAGTTCCAGCACCGGAGTATCACCAACATCAGTATCAGGAAGAACCAGAAGGATATACTTATTATGAAAAGATAGTGCATCACAGATTCGGTTGTCAGAAGGCTAATGTGCGATGCTTCAGATGTGCAATTGAAGATCTTTCAGTTGGCACTTGCCATTATCCACTCAAGGACGACCAGCTATACCCGATGCCCACCTCAGGTATTTCAGTCACCTCAGATGTCACCTCCTACTATGATTGATCAGAGGAAGCCAATACTAGCCATACAATCATTGGCACAGCTTCCTCTGCCATCTTGAGCTTAGAGGGTCAGGCAGCGCAGAGCACAGTTGTATGAGCAGTCTTAGGGGCAGTTCCAGGATTCTATCCAACATAAGAAAAATACCTCAGGCGTAGCAGGTACCATCTTCATGATTTCATTTCAGTTATGTCTTTTATTAGCCGGTCAAGCATTGTCAGTGTATCTTGGGTTCCTGTCGACAGCTTAGTATTCTAACTATATTTGGATTGCAATGGTTGACTTGACTTATTCAGAGAGTGAAGGAGAATTTCTCGTCTAACTCTTCTGTCTGCGTAGTCGGGATACATGATTGCTATCACGTATTCGCCTACGAAGGTACGTCGTGGATATAGTCATATTTTTGATTAAGTCATTGGTACTGACTTACCTCGAGACTTGACCCTTGTCCATTTTGGGAGTCAACGTAGGCCATCGAGGATGAATTTCTACTTAGCTGACTCATGAGACAAATTTATTCATATGCCTCCAGCTCTTTTCTTATCTGGTTGTGATGTTGCTTGTGCATTTATTTATATTGATGTTGCCTTTCATTACCTGTCTAAATGTCATGCTTAGCTTATTTAGATAGATGTGTTTTCTTGAGATTTTGTTTTTGGTCCCAGCTCGGATAGCCTTATTAAAATTTTGAGGACGGAAATTTTTTAAGGAGGGGAGAGATGTGAGACTCTGTCTCACAGTATCTATATCGGTATATGGATACGTATTTTATACTGCATATTTTATTTTCTAGATTTTTTATTTAAAATTTTTTCTTGAAAAAATTAACTTAGGCTGTGTTTTATATTTGTGCATTCCATACTTGTTGTGTTTTCGTGATTGGATTTTTATTTTTGATATTAGAGACTACCCTTGACCACTAAAGGCCATTGCCATGGACCCGTGTTAGGACCCATGAGTAGAACAGATAACCCCAAAATTTTCCCGAAGTGAAACTTTTTCCTTCACTCAAAAGATCCGTCGAAAATTTGCAAAATTTTGACAGAAAATTCGTCCGGGATATTTTCCTATGAATAGTTTTTGGATATTATGTGAATAGTGCTCGATTCACTCTATTATCTAATGGTTTCTTGGTTCTAGAGCATCATATTATCCAATGGATATATGGTTTTCTTTTGAATGGATGAGATCGATTTGGATCGTGACTTGAATTGCTGATGCGGCAGATCCGACGGACATAATTAATTTTTGACTTCTCTATATACACATCCATTTTCTCTCTTCTCTCTTTTTCCATTTCTCCTTCTCTCTTCCCTTTCTCTCTCCTTCTTTATTATCTCTCCATTTCCTGTGAGAGCTAGGAGCATGGTCTTGAGGCCTAAGAATGTGGTTTCTGAACCCCTCTTGGTGGTGGAGTAGAAGGTTTAGTCTGGGAGCTCGATTGTAGGCAAGTACATCTTGCCAAATCTGTGAACCTTAAATTTTGTATTTCTCTATTGTCATTACTTCTTGAATATTATTAGATAGAAAATTTTCCTACATGATTTCCTAATGCTTTAGTTCTTGGCTAGATTTATTTCCATGGATTTAATACATGTTTATGCTAATGCCCATTTTTAGATCTAATCGTGAGACACGGGGTATGATCTTGGTATCATGAGTGGTACCCTTATTTTTATTATGTAATTTGGTCCCATTTGCTATGTGAGACCCTCACATAGTCTTGTATATTTTTGGTTTAGAGTTCGGTGGGAATCGGAACACGTTTCGGTTCCCCAAAAATCTATTTTTAGAGTATTTTAAGGAATTAATCTATCAAATCTTAAAATTTGTGAAATCTAATGCTCCTATGTTGTGGGTAATTTAATTTTATTCAATTTTTTACTTTTGAAAGTCTAAATTCTGAGTTAAAAAAAAGTTTTTATGGACGAAACAAGTTTTAGAAAATTTTAAGTCCGGGTTGTTGTGCAGTTTCGGATTATCCGAAGGTAATCCGCGGATCACCGATGGAAGATCAGAATTTTGTCCCACAAAGCTGCTGTTTCATATCATATAATCCGTCGGTAATCCGAGTTACTCCTTCGGTAATCCGAATTAGGCTATTTTTGCTGAAATTGACTGTTTTAAACCGTTTTGTCCGTTTCTTAGATCCCCTTTGACTTTAATAATTTCTTAACATGATTAAATGTCCTTGTGTAGCTAGAGAATAGTTGTACATCGGTAAGTGACTAGAGGCTAGGGTCGACTCGAGAAAGATCTATAACCCCGATCCTTGTTTAGTTTAAGGGTTATAGTATTGATCTCGAGGAGTTCCCAAGTTTTCTTATTGTTTACCGGCTTATCAAGAAGGATCCCTTATCCCGGTCCTTGTTTGGTTTAAGGGTTATCTTTTGATCTCGATGGGTTTATAGTTTTGTTATTTACTTGTTTCTTTATGCTTTAAATGTCTCGATCCGACATTTGGTACAGTTAGGGGACAACTTCCATTTATACACTTAGCCACTACATGCTAGATAATGGCTTGTGGTAGCGCACTCTTACCTTACTGCTTTTATATCCCCTGTTGTGGCTTGTCTTTGCATATGCTCTTAACTGTCAAATTATTTTTTCGTCTTGCATACATGACTAGAATGGATTCTGCAAAATATCACACCCAAAATCCTAAACAAAACTATTAAGGATTAATAAGTAGTATGAAAATTAGATCATGGGAGGGAAGGTTTCCTGGTTGCATACAATCCCCTTATCCCGGCTGCATTTTATGGATTTGTAGCTTGCCTCGAGTAGGGCACACTTCCAGCTCACCCGAGTGATGCAACCCATCTATGACATTGCCTTTATATTGACATTGCCTTTTTATTGACATTGCCTTTACATTGACATTGTCCTTACATTATATTATATATATATATATATATATATATATATATATATATATATATATATATATACTGTTAATTAGGTTAATTTTGTCTTTATATTTAGATTGCTTTTTCATTTACATAGTTGTTATTTTCGTGCTGTCTGCACTTGGATATCGCTTTTCTTTGACCCATACCTTGCCTGGATAACCTGGACAGACTGCAGGACATGGAACTATAAAAATCATAGTTTGTGCATTTGTCAGTAACTAGGATTTATGATAACCCTAGTTAGTTAACGTATCAAGCCATACTATTGCTTGGCCATGCTTTATTGATTGTTACTATTGCCCCCATATTGTCCTTTATTTCTTGCATTGTCATATGTGTCGATGGGTAGCCTGAGGCTAAGTTTGGCTCGGGAAAAAGATCCATTATCCCGGTCCTTGTTTGGTTTATAGTTTATGGCTCCGATTTTGAGAAGTTCCTATGCTCTCTTTTTGCTTGCCGGCTTTTTCCTTTTCTACAGTTATTAATCATATCATTATTGTTATAGATGTAGATTGGGACAAATGAACGGTAATGGGGGTGGTTCCTTCCTTTTGTCCTTGTTTGGTGTAAATATGGAGAAACCAGCCCTATTGCTTTTCACGGGTTTCGTTAGTTTCATAGTTATTACTTTCAATTTATGTTCATTCACATGTTAGCTACTTTTGCCATAATCTGGATCCCATACTCACATGCTATATATATATTCCCTTATATTGTACATGTCCACTAGCCTTGGATGGCCTTTCTTGCTCCTAGTCCTTGTTCTATATTCTAGGTTTTGTTCAGGCACGTTACTTGTTCACTTGTATACGTTATATTTTCCTTGCTCCATGTTTATTCTTCTGTCACCAGTAACTTACTATATTATCATATGTTACTTAGTTTATTGCCTTTCTTTTATCAAGACAAGTGCATTGGTAGCGCACGAGTCTCGATCCGTATTTGTTTATTTCTGTTTCTATTCGTTTGTTTTGGGTTTTAGTTCATAGCATTAGCTTCATTTTTGGTACTTGCTATTGGGGGTCTGACCCCACTGGTTTTATATAGCCATATCTCGTAGCAGACTCAGAGGATTTACATTAACTTTCACCGGATGGTTCGCACTCAGAGGATTGCGGGTCGGATTATCGAGTGGGTTACCTTATTCTCCCACTTCATTTTATACTTTTATTTTGTTGTTTATTAGCCAAGGACATGTGTTAGTCCTTATTTTTGGAACTTTGTTTCCCTCCGTCTTTAGACGGCTTACGTGTATTTCTGGACCGCGACTAGTAATACATATACGTACCTATGTATATTTTTGTTAATGTAACTTTACATTATGTCAACTCTTACGATTATGTATACATGTGTTTGGGATGCCTTACCCATCACATATATGATTCAATTTTTATTGTTTCTTGTATTGATTGGATTGATATAGAATTGTTCGACCATAGGAGTCGTCAGTGGCGTGCTAGGGTTCTCCCACTTGTCTTATAGACTTTCGTGATCGTATCTCGGGGTACATTTATACTCTGATATACGTAGCTGGCTTTGTCATGTCCCCGTTCTCCAGTATTGTAAGCCCCCTCACTTTGAATAGAATTATTTGGGTATTTTTCAATTATTTTTAATTATTTAAATAGATTAGAGTACTAATTTCTAAAATATTCTTTTAGATATATGACCATTTACCATGGCTTTGATATTTTGAGCAATATATGACCTTTTTCCTTCCAACAAATTTTATAATAATAGTTTTAATTGAGTCTAATATAGTTGGAACATGAATGTTGCATTTATTGGATCTCTCACATGCTCCAAAAATATTAAAGAACATCGAGAATTACGGTTACCGTAAAAATTGTCCCTTTTGACTAGAACTTGATCCAAACCCAACCCAAACACATATAAGCATGTAGTGCACCCCAAGTATTTCCATATAAATATATTATATATATATATGATATTTAAATTGATTTATTTTTATCTATAGAAGTTCTAACTAAAGAAAGTCGTATAGGTGGCAAAATAGTTGGCAAATAACTACCTAACCACTTCCCTAACCAACCCAACAACCAAACCTTATCCAATCCTAACCATAACAACCAACCCCACCCTTCTATTTTTGGCCAAGAGCTGCACCCCCCCCCCGCCTTGGCCGAACCCCCTAGCAATAGGATAACCCCCTCCTTTATTTAAATATATTTAAAAAGACCATATATATATCAACTCATCAACAAACCATAACCCTAACCATATCAAAACCCCTCTGTCATGCCCAGTCCCAAAAATACGTAGGACTAGGACACGTAAGCATGCCAGCCGTATGGATATGGTAACTCCAATATATGGAAACCAAATCCACACGTACGCTGTAATAGGAATATCAAATCCACAAGTGGTATAAACATATGTCACAAGTAACAGGGTATAATCTAAATCTCATCCACGAAAATCAAATATAAATAATTAACCAGTATCTATGAAACTAGATCTCAATAAGAAGTATCTAAGGATGATAGTTGGGTGGAAACAAATCCACTACCAACTCGAATATAAGAGCAAATACAATATAAGTACAACACAATCAAACACAATATAAGTATACCAGCTAACAATCACGGCTCGAAGAGAAGGCATCCTCGAAATATACGTAACCATCCGAATCTGCGCTCCTGCGAATACTCAAGAACAGATACACCTGGCAGGGGACCAGGTCCTTAGAGGGACATAACAAGATACTTAAACACATGCCAATAAAGTACTGAAATAAATATCCAACGGTCGCCTAACCGTCTAAGTGAATGTAGTTAAGAACAACTTTCCCCATAAGTGAGCTATCTGGCTGAAAACTGGGATTTGGCATGATTCCCTTTTGGGGATCCAGGGGCCCAAAGGTACGTCGTCTTTTGAACGACGGAGGCCCGCCAATGTACATAATATATATAAGGGTCATCACCACCCGTATCTCTGGCAGAGAATCCGGGCGCACAGAAAAAAGTACAAAGGAGCTCAAATGCGGTACTTGTTGTTCTCCCCACCCCATGCTCTAAGCATGTCACATACGTGACACGATTTGGTTCATAGCCTATTATTAGTACCCTAGCCCAATCCTGCAACCAAATAAGGACAAGGATGGGACCATCGTACTACAATAGGCTATGTCCCTAGACCTCTAATAACTGCTAAGTCTACTAGCATGCAAAGTTTCTAACAACAGTTATTCCTAACGCACGGCCCACACGTACAGGAGGCCAAACCCTGTACGCCAGTCCGTGATCTATATGAGACTCACAACTCGTGTAACAACTGTGTCACGGTCAATGAACCTAAAGATGCTACATGATAATGGGGTAGTCTCATAAACAATGTCAATGCAATACATAAATAAAAATATACCGCGACGACACCGTCGCGCGCATTTTGTATAACAGTTAAAATATATGAACTAAAGACAGAAAATAAAGATGCATGCAACATATGGAATATAGATAACAGTACAATGGCAAGGTATACTTGCCTGGCAAGAAGCTGCAAAATGTAACGTCCAGATGTCCAATACACAGGACCAGAAGCTATGGCCTCAGAACAAATATCTCCGGATGCTGAAATAGATATCACCAATATTCCCAAAATAAGCAAAATAGCTAGAAAGCACTTTCCTTTCGTCCAATATGGACACAGGGGCAAAACTGTAATTTTGGGTCAAAGTGGGGTCCTTGTGTAGCCCACTTTGCACCGAAAAGCGTGTCAGAATCAATGGTCTCCAAATTCGTCCAACTTAGTGTTAACAAGTCCAGAACGATGATATGAACCCAACAGAACTTCCAAAATTGGATTTCGATGAGCCGATCACAAAATCGCCCGTCAAGTGGAGCCGTGGGGCCCACGATACGCGATTTTGTCAACGTTCTCAAAATCGAACCAAACTTGGGTCACAGGACCAGCGTATTGCTACGAGTCTGATGGCGCAAGTTTCGTCTCGATCTGACGTGTGTACACAAAGTTACGACATATTCCAGAACAGGCGGATACGGGGCGTTGTCGACGGATACGCGTTGATTCCGGTGTACGCGCACATCCAAATCAACTTCTGCGAAATTCTGCACGTCCGTATCAACGGCGCACACATTTTGGTGAAGACCGCACACGACCAAGTCATCCCGTTTAGCTGGGCGCACTCAGTTCTGGGGTGAAACAGGGCGTTGGTTTTCCTGTTTTTTGATCGCGGTTTGCGATCACCACAGGACGCGACGCACCGAGCGGGTTGCACGGGCATCGAGGGGTTACACAGTCTACGTGACACAACTGACGGAACGGAAAATAGAATAACGAGGAAAGAGAACGGGTTACCTGAATAGGGCTTCATGGAACGAGAATTTCTCGTGTCCGGGTTACTGTGCTGTGTCCTGAGTCAGCCGTGTCCGGGAGGGAGAGGGTGGCCGGAGAGAGGCGGCTGCGGGTCGTCGTGGAGGTCGGGCTCAGGGAAGAGGGTGGATAGGTTTCCGTCGGGTCGGGGAGAGGGCGGAGGATGAGCGAAGGCTGATCGGGGGTTAAAGACTGGAGGAGGAGGAAGTCGAGGAGAAGGGGGTGGCGTAGTGGTCGTGTCTGGCGAAGCACCGCGGCTCGGGGTCGGGGAAGGAGATGGAGGCTGGGCGGAGGAGCAGGAGTTGGTCGGCTGTGGCTGCGGGGAGACATGGAGGGAGTTTAGGGTTCAGACTAGGGTTCAGGATGCCCGCGGCAGAGCTGCAGGCGGCGGAGAGAGGAGAGAGAGAGGGTGATCCGGCGGAGCAAGGGGTTTTTAAAGGGGGCCGGAACAGTGTATCCGGTGTAGATTAGGATTAGGGTTTCGGTGAGGGTTTTGGATCCGGGTCGGGTTCGATTCGGATCCAACCCGACCTGACCCGTTAAGGCTGGGTTTGGTCCGGTTTGGCTTGATAGCGGTTTGGGTCGGTTTGGTTTGTTTAAAATAAACCGGGTTCAGTCAGGGTTTAATTAGGTTTTAAAAATACATTAATTTTTGGGGCTTTACAAATGTTTCTGGGGTCCAATAAATTCCCGGAAAATTATCCTATATCCAGTTTTTTATTTTACACTAGAAAATATTATTTTTATAATATTTTAATATTAATTAATATCTATTAAAAATTATTTAATTGCAAAATACCTTAGTTTTAATTCCCAAAAATTATAGAAAAATTGTGAGAAAATGTTTTAAAAATATTCTGAAAAATCAGGGGGCTTACAATCTACCCAACTTATAAAAATTTTGTCCTCGAAATTAAAATTAAGCCACGGTAGAAGACAAGGATGGTCTAAGATTTGCATTGGTTAAAAGGCAAGGCTAGGTTTAACGGAGTGGGAGATGTTGCACGTTGCATATTCCGAAAATCACCAAAAAATCCACATGAGCGAAAAAAATTGATTTCTTCTTGTGTCATATCCAATAGTGTGGACACCTAAATGCTCTTTTGCATAAAAGCGTCCAACCATTGGAAAATTGCACAAAGATAGAAATGGAGGATGGGCATGTCTAGGACAAGGAGGTAGAATTTGTAGGAAGGCAGTGACTAATGAATTGCTCCAATTATCAAAGCAATGGTAATGTGCGCTAAGTGGTACCATATTGTAAAACTAAATAAAAATACCGTGTTCTATTTCTAAGTGGATTCGATCTAGCCTCAGTCTCACTATCTACGCCAAGTAGGTCTAATTCTTAGGTGAGAGGGTTTCACAATCCAGCCAACTTAAAATAATGTCGTCCTCAAAATTAAAATAAGGCATAATCTGTTAATCCTTCATGTACATAAGGCAAGTCAATCGCAATCTCCTTGCGATAATTAAAATCCTAATCATATCCATCGCAATCACTTCAAGGTTAAGATGACCAATGTTCCAATCAAAATTTAACCTATGGTTATCTCTTCTCACTTTTTCAAATTATCTATATCCAATTTAAATTAAATCCATATAACATCTTCCAGATTTAAATACGCATATAAAATTTATCTCACGATCTCCAATTATCATAATCTCCTCTAGAGGTAATTCGAGTCCATTATTATTTCTATTTTTTAATTATAAATTTTTGTATGCTTCAACTTTTATATTCCATTCACAACCTCAATATTTCCAATAGGTAGTCCAACCAAAATTTTAATTCTTAATTCAAATCATCAAATTGAAAAATAATTTAAATGCAGTCCACCAATGTTCAAGTCTGAAATTCTATATTTATCCTCCAAATTCAAATTGATGATTCTACCTTCATTGTTCAAAAATTTAAATCATGTACTTAAGGTATAAATATTGGGTCCTCAATATCAATTCATTAATCCTCATCATCTTAGTCATTCTTCTAAATTTCTCAAAATTAAAATGGCTTGAACCTCTTCCAATCTAATCTTACTCGATCATAATCTAAAAAAAATTCCTCTCGAGTTGACAATGCACTGCTACCCAACTTATAATTTACCCATCTATCACATAAGGCTATATACCTTAAGAAAATATTCCTTAATTTGTTTTACTCATGTCATTCAATCCTCAAAACTTCCATGCCAATTATATCTTATATGATATGTCCTTAATTATGAAAGAATAATCCTCAAGTATGTGATCGGCCTATGGGGTATATCTAGTACTCTCTGTGTATCAAACTTTATACCCAGCATGAGGTTTCGTCTTTCCGAAATAAGGGAAGACGAAAAACAATAATAAAGAGTTCAAGGGGGAGGTAATCGATTAGTAGTATGGGGGTCAAGGCGTTTAAAGAATTCAATAGAAATTGTCAAGGCAGTTGTGGATTGAAATCTTATTTTGGGTAATGCCTATTCACATGCTCGCATCGGTACAGTTATGTAATAGATACGATATGCTCAGACATATCTAGAGGGCAAGTTCATTCATCTACTAATCACTAGATATCTCAATCCACGTAAAGTAGTTATACGAAGGGCGAACCACGTGCACTATGGTTGATCAGACCGTAGTACACTGATTCTAAAATGTATTAATGTATGCATCCACTAATACATATATAGTGAACAAGCTTGATGAAAGAATAAGCTTGCAAAACTAGGCTATAATAGCGGCATAAGTCAAGGTGGTACAATAATTATAAGTACGCTAGATGATGATGAAAGGAGGTACAAGTCAATTCAAGTTCACAAAAACAAAAAACAAAATAAGCAATAATAATAAAGACTCTACAAATCTCTATAGTTATCATACAACCTCCTTGTCTATGTCGCTAGTCGACCAAATGGGGGCAAGGACCTCTAAATTCTATTGTCTGAATAAACACTCTTGTCTTTGCTAGCATACAATTAATGTCATTCAGTTACACTTCATCAATGGATCATAAGGACTATATGATACTAGGTGGTGAGGTATACTACCCAACTTAAAATAATTTAACTACTATTGTATTGTCTTAAGGATACCGTAAAAGCTCCTGTTAAGGTCTATGAGAAGGGGTCTTGGTACTTTATTGGGGTATCCTCTTCTATTACATAGGTCATGGTCATCTTATATCTTAGTCATAGTGCTTATAGAACAAGTGTCAATAGTAAGGATAGAACAGTTACTGGCCGTTTAAGGGGAAAAGGGATCTCGCTTGTATCGAGGTGAGGGTACAAATTACGTGATTTAAAAACTAAGGATTAATCATCGGTCACAATCTACAAAACAACTTAAACTTATCAAGTTCTAACTACCAAGCACAAAAATTTTTACATTCAAGGCTACAACTATAATCCTAGCAAACTATGAGCCCTTAACAAAGAATAAAATTACTTGGCCTACTATCCGAAGTGTCAGATGGCACGAGTTGAAAGATGAAGAGAAGAAACGTAATTAGTCGTCACAAAATAGCGAGCGCTATGGTCGCAGGGGAACAATATATAAAATTAAGATAGAGGGCTCTAGATAGCATCATGGTTCTCTAAGGGAAGTGGGGTGTTAGTTGCTATGTTTGAGGTATGATTAGGAAAATGTTCTATACATTGCTCTTGGCTTTCTAAGGAACTGTCTGCTTATCTCAAGACGAACCTAAATTTAGTTCTCCAATACTTATCTAACTGCGAAGGTTAGGTTCAGTCCTAATACTAAATTTTGGTTTTTCTATTGGTTCCTCAATACTAGGGTCAACCATTATCGTAAAACTTCTAGCTACTCTAATAGTGTCTATACTACTCTCAAGTCTTCATAATACATCAAGGGATAATGGTAGACCAATCTATAGGTAAAAAATTCTAGTGTTCACTAGATATTCTAAACTTAGTGGTGTTGTCAACACTCTAGTCGTACTCTTAGTAGGATCTTTACCCTAATTATCATTCTACAACAAGGGTTTCTATGTTCTAAGAGGAGGCTATACCCAAGAAACTATTAAGGAAAGCACATAACTCAAGCAGGATGCGATTATTCAAATAAAATAGAATGAAAGGAACGTGAATCATAGTCAATATGGATGAGATCCTATACTCTAGTCCTAGGTACAGGCTTGTTCGGTACAGTAACATAACCGAGACAATATGTTCTCGACCTGCATGGGCCACCACAAAAATATGTCACGCCCCAGTCCCAAAAATACGTAGGACTAGGACACGTAAGCAAGCCAGCCGTATGGATATGGCAACTCCAATATATGGAAATCAAATCCACACGTACGCTGTAATATGAATATCAAATCCACAAGTGGTATAAATATATGTCACAAGTAACAGGGTATAATCTAAATCTCATCCACGAAAATCAAATATAAATAATTAACCAGTATCTATGAAACTAGATCTCAATAAGAAGTATCTAAGGATGATAGTTGGGTGGAAATAAATCAACTACCAACTCGAATATAAGAGCAAATACAATATAAGTACAACACAAGCAAACACAATATAAGTATACCAGCTAGCAATCACGGCTCGAAGAGAAGGCATCCTCGAAACATACGTAACCATCCGAATCTGTGCTCCTGCGAATACTCAAGAACAGATACACCTGGCAGGGGACCAGGTCCTCAGAGGGACATAACAAGATACATAAACACATTCCAATAAAGTACTGAAATAAATATCCAACGGTCGCCTAACCGTCTAAGTGAATGTAGTTAAGAACAACTTTCCCCACAAGTGAGCTATCTGGCTGAAAACTGGGATTTGACATGATTCCCCTTTGGGGATCCAGGGGCCCAAAGGAACGTCGTCTTTGGAACGACGGAGGCCCGCCAATGTACATAATATATATAAGGGTCATCACCACCCGTATCTCCGGCGGAGAATCCGGGCGCACAGAAAAAAGTGCAAAGGAGCTCAAATACGGTACTTGTTGTTCTCCCCACCCCATGCTCTAAGCATGTCACATCCATGACACGATTTGGTTCATAGTCTATTCTTAGTACCCTAGCCCAATCCTGCAACCAAACAAGGACAAGGATGGGACCACCGTACTACAATAGGCTATGTCCCTAGACCTCTAATAACTGCTAAGTCTACTAGCATGCAAAGTTTCTAACAACAGTTATTCCTAACGTACGACCCACACGTACATGAGGCCAAACCCTGCACGCCAGTCCGTGATCTATATGAGACTCATAACTCGTGTAACAACTGTGTCACGGCCAATGAACCTAAAGATGCTACATGATAAGGGGGTAGTCTCATAAACAAGGTAAATGCAATGTATAAATAAAAATATACCGCGACGACACCGTCGTGCGCATTTTATATAACAGTTAAAATATATGAACTGAAGACAGAAAATAAAGATGCATACAACATATGGAATATAGATAACAGTACAATGGCAAGGTATACTTGCCTGACAAGAAGCTACAAAATGTAACGTCTAGATGTCCAATACACAGGACCAAAAGCTATGGCCTCAGAAAAAATATCTCAGGATGCTGAAATAGATATCACCAACATTCTCAGAATAAGCAAAATAGCTAGAAAGCACTTCCCTTTCGTCCAATTTGGACACAGGGGCAAAACCGTAATTTCGGGTCAAAGTGGGGTCCATGTGTGGCCCACTTTGCACCAAAAAATGTGTCAGAACCAATGGTCTCCAAATTGGTCCAACTTAGTGTTAACAAGTCCAGAACGATGATATAAACCCAACGAAACTTCCAGAATTGGATTCCGATGAGCCGATCACAAAATTGCCCGTCAAGTGGAGTAGTGGGGCCCACTATACACGATTTTGTCGACGTTCTCAGAATCGAACCAAACTTGGGTCACAGGACTAGCGTATTGCTACGAGTCCGATGGCATAAGTTTCGTCTCAATCCGACGTGTGTACACAAAGTTACAACGTGTTCCAGAACAGGCAGATACGGGGCGTTGTCGGCGGATACGCGTTGATTCTGGTGTGCGCGCACATCCAAATCAACTTCTGCAAAATCCCGCACGTCCGTATCAATGGCGTGCATATTTTGGTGAAGACTGCACGCGACCAAGTCATCCCGTTTAGCGGGGCGCACTCAGTTCCGGGGTGAAACAGGGCATTGGTTTTCCTGTTTTTGGATCGCAGTTTGCGATCACCACAGGATGCGACGCACCGAGCGGGTTGCACGGGCATCGAGGGGGTTACACAGTCTACGCGACACAACTGATGAAACGAAAAACGAAACAATGAAGAGAGAGAACGGGTTACCTGAATAGGGCTTCGTGGAACGAGAATTTCTCGTGTCCGGGTTACTGTGCTGTGTTCTGAGTCAGCAATGTCCGGGTTACTGTTCAGATCTAGGGTTTTGGTTTTGTAGCTGGAGACTGCCGGAGCTGGCCGGGGCTGCCACTGGGTTAGGCGGAGGACGGCGAGGCGGGGACGGATCATCGGCTCAGGGAGGGAGAGGGCGGCCGGAGAGAGGCGGCTGCGGGTCGTCGTGGAGGTCGGGCTCAGGGAAGAGGGTGGCTAGGTTTCCGTCGGGTCGGGGAGAGGGCGGACGATGAGCGGAGGCTGGTCGGGGGTTGAAGACTGGAGGAGGAGGAAGTCAAGGAGAAGGGGGTGGCGTGGTGGTCGTGTCCGGCGAAGCACAGTGGCTCGGGGTCGGGAAAGGAGATGGAGGCTGGGCGGAGGAGCGGGAGTTGGTCGGCTGTGGCTGCGGGGAGACATGGAGGGAGGTTAGGGTTCAGACTAGGGTTCAGGACGGCCGGGGCGGTGCTGCGGGCGGCGGAAAGAGGAGAGAGAGAGGGTGATCCAGCGGAGCGAGGGGTTTTTAAAGGGGGCCGGAACAGTGTATCCAGTGTAGATTATGATTAGGGCTTCGGTGAGGGTTTTGGATCCGGGTCGGGTTCGATTCGGATTTGACCCGACCCGACCCGTTAAGGCTGGGTTTGGTCCGGTTCAGCTTGATAGCGGTTTGGGTCGGTTTGGTTTGTTTAAAATAAACCGGGTTCAGTCAGGGTTTAATTAGGTTTAAAAAATACATTAGTTTTTGGGGCTTTAAAAATGTTTCTGGGGTCCAATAAATTCCCGAAAAATTATCCTATGTCCAGTTTTTTATTTTACACTAGAAAATATTATTTTAATAATATTTTAATATTAACTAATATCTATTAAAAATTATTTAATTATAAAATACCTTAGTTTTAATTCCCGAAAATTACAGAAAAATTGTGAGAAAATGTTTTAAAAATATTCTGAAAAATTAGGGGGCTTACACCCTCCCTCATAGTTGGCTGCCCCTTTCCTCTCCCCCCCACATGTGAAACAGCCCCCCTTTCCTCTCTCACCCTCACAACATCAAGTCCTTCACCAAAAAAAAATCCCATCCACTCTTCCAAAAGCTCCACTTTTCATCATCCTTCCACCATATCTCCATTCAAACGTCATTAAACCTTCAAGAAGAACCCCATCTTCTCCATAATTATATAAATAACTCTTTTATTCATCAACAACCCATCACAAAATAAGTAGCAAGCCGAGCACAAACAAGGAGGAGAAATTCTTGGACAAAAAGAAACACCATCTTCAAATGCTCCAACGGTTTCGGTAAATCTTAAATCCTTCTTCCTCAAATCCCATGACATGATGCTTTTAGGTTAAGTTAATTTACTGAATTAGAACCCCTATTTTCCAATCTTTTTCTCATATTAAGAAATATAGATTTTTGTGACAGTTGGTGATGATTTGCTTATCGGTAGAACTAGTTTAAGACTTGGTGATACGATTAATTGAGGGAATCATATTGATTATTAAAAACTAAATTAATTTATATTTAATTCCTGGAAAATAAGTATTTTTAAATAAATTATCTAATATTATAATGTCAAATATGAACCTATAACTAAGGGCCACTAGCTTAAGTTTTCAGGTAATTATATAACATTATTTTGCTAGTAAATAGAGGATTTTTGGATGAAATAAATATGTGATTATTTTTTGAGATTAGAATAGAATATAATAGGATATAAAATTATTTTTAACAGATATAAACAATAATAATGGATTGGCTATGTCTCGAACAAGTTTCGGACAAAATTTGTCAACATAAAGTTGCTGAAATCTTGAAATAAGTTATTTTTGTCAAATCTGGAATTTATTACTATAAATTCATATAAATCATGTTTAATTCTGGAATATATAATTTATTAGTATTTATTTTCATGTCCTTTAAATGGGGACTTAAACTTAAACTTTGGAAGTCAAAAACCAAGAAACTAGGTCCCGATACCCTGTAAAAGTAAGCAAAGTTGTTAGAGATAATAACGGACTTAATTTTGCATGGAATTAAAGAAATTATATAATTTAGTTATAATTAAAAGAAATTATATTTGGATCCTTAAGTAATTAATTTATTTTTAGGTCAATTGATTTTCGAATGAGTCGACGCGGGATCATCTTTACCATCGCTGACTGCAGCACCAGACAAGTGTAACTTGCCAAGATGTTTACAGTTCTAAATTATTTATTTGATATTATTTATGCAATAAACATCATATTTGTGTGGATTATTGATGTACTTATTGAGCCTAGGGCCTTTATACGATACTTTGTGTTCGAACAAGATTCGGGTGCCGACATCCCCTGCGGAGTTGAGTATCGTAGTTAGAGAGTCATTCTTTCGAACACATATTTTGTGCAAATATTATTTGCGCATCCTACCATAGGACACTTGACACGATATTCATGTGGCAGAGTCTTTCTCGACTTGATCGTGGTACTTGGACTCTGGATAGGACTACATGATGCATGCTATAGTTATAATTATAATTGTACATATTCACTGTGACTTGTGTTGATAGTTAGAGGTCATGATCTTGCGTGTCTTGATTGAGACGTAAGATTACATTAGGTGGGGAGAGTCTTCATCGTGCTCTGGGCATATGTTACTTATTACTATTTATAGCGTATTAGGCTTTAGGTTCCCTATGCAGAATCTAAAGTATTATATTTATATATATATCTTCCTCCTGGTTCCCCCACACGGAGCCTTGAGTATACTATTAGCGTACGAAAGTGTATATTAGGATGTTTCGTGAGTACCAGCCCAGGATACGATACCATACTCTCATTTGCATATCACATAGTTGACAGTTGCAGCTTTTCCCTTATTCATACCATTATACTGTTCACTTCTGGCTTGAGTGTTTATTGTACCTTGCTATGTCACCTGAGGAACTAGATATGGACTATGTCCCCAGGTATTTATGAGGAGGTTTATCCTGAGGTTTATGGGTCAGGAGATGAAATCGGAGCAGTACCAGCAGCCGAGGACGAGGTCGTACCGGAGGACTACTCTTGGGTTCTTATATTATCTTTATGTATGATGTCTTATGATTCTTAGTATAGATTTGGATATTTCTCTCATTATTTTGATACGGGTTGTTCCCCGTAATATTTATTTATTATATTATGATAGACAGTTTTATTTATGGTATTAATGTTTGAGACTGGTTTATCATATTGCCTCTTATTTATGACTTGGTGGATGAGTTTAGATACATAGACTATGACATATATATTATAGACCATTTTAGTTGTGATACAGCTTAAGTGCACTCTAAAGGGTCCATTAAATTAGGTTTGTCCATTGGAGTGTGCTGCTGGCCATTGTCACGTTGCTAGTCCCTCGGTATTTTGGGACTGGGGCATGACATGGTTTTTGTGGTGGCCCATGCAGGTCTACGAATATATTGCTTTGGTTTCAACTAAGGGACTGAGCAAGCCTGTGATTAGGATAGACTTATAAGATCTCATCCACATGTTGACATGTTCTTGACCTCTATATCGAATTCGAAATTAATCTCTTGACTTGCATCATGCTTGATTCAACTGTTTGCCCCGACGCTGATCCCGACAGAGGAAGAAAAGGCAGAGAAATTTTGGACGGACTGAGGTTTGAGTTACAGAGACAGATTGGTTCTATTGTACCCACTTCTTTTATGGACGTCCTTGCTGCAACTCAACGCATGGAACGCATCCACAAGTGGGAGTCTAACCTGAAGTGCCCTTATATAGCCCCAGCTCGAGTACCGCAGGAAGGTCAAGTGAAGCGACCTTCGATGCCTCAACCATAGCGAGCAGCCCAAAATACCCCTACTTGTAACTACTGTGGCAAGGCAGGACATCTTGTAAGGGATTGTAGACGCAAGTTGGGACTATGTCTAGTATACGGATCCAGCTAGCATACAGCCAGAGATTGCCATGCGCGTCAAGGAGGAGCGCCAACAGAACATCGACCCATTTTACTAGCACCGAGGCCGGTCCAGCAGCCATAGAGACTAACGTATTCAGCACCAGGAGCACCGCAGACGGGAACTAGAGGAGCCAGACCACCAGCTCCGGAGGATATCAGCCGAGGCCACCCTTGGCACCACAGACATACTTTTTCAGCAAATACAGCAGCAGTGAGCACCAGCTCAGGGAAGAGGTCAGGCATTTGCCATGAATATTGAGGAGACAGAGACTACAGGGGAGTCATCACATGTACCATACTAGTTGCTTCATTACCTGCTACAGCATTATTTGATTCAGGAGAATCTCATTCATTCATAGCTGCAAGTTTTATAGCCACACATAGAGTAGCTACCTCATCCCTCCCGAAGACTATGAGGATTCTTACGGGAGGCGGCATCATCCTCGTTAGTGACACTTATAGATCTTGTTCGGTAGTAGTTTGTGGTCGTGAGATGCGAGCTCAATTCTTGATTTTCTTCAAGCTAGACTATGACGTTGTACTTGGTATGGACTGGTTGAGTCAGTACCATACAACTTTAGACTGTCAGCGTGGATGTGTTATCTTTAGACCGCTAGGACATCCAGAGTTTGAGTTTCTTCGAAGATCCAGAGAGCAGGGTGCCCAGCCTACTTTTAAGGCACTCACTGTAGAAGGAGAGCCGAAATACCCGAAGGTTATATCAGAGTTTGTGGATATATTTTCCGACGACCTTCCAGACTTACCACCTGATCGAGAAATAGAACTCACTATAGAATTGACTCCAGGAGCAGAGCCCATTACCTCATCTGTGTATCGGTTAGTACCAAA
Source organism: Iris macrosiphon (assembly GCA_036927795.1). Lineage (NCBI taxonomy): Eukaryota > Viridiplantae > Streptophyta > Magnoliopsida > Asparagales > Iridaceae > Iris > Iris macrosiphon. The sequence goes on along the minus strand of JAYESA010000009.1, from coordinate 91,681,798 downwards.
AGAATTAGTATAACTGAAGATACAGGTTGATGATCTTTTAGAGAAAGGCTTTATTTGAGCCAGCGTTTCACCTTGGGGTGCACCAATCCTATTTGTACCAAAGAAGGATGGAACGGTGCACTTGTGCATTGATTACAGAGCATTGAATGTTGTAACAATTAAGAATATGTATCATTTACCGTGCATTGATGATCTATTCGATCAACTAAGTGGTGCTTGTGTATTCTCAAAAATCGATCTCAGATCCGGCTATCATCATATCAAGGTGCGGAAGGAAGATATACCAAAAATAGCCTTCAGGACCAAGTACGGCCATTATGAGTTCTTGGTTATGCCATTTGGTTTAACCAATGCGCCAGCTATATTTATAAGCTTAATGAATAAGGTCTTCTACCAGTACTTGGACAAGTTCTTAGTCGTATTTATAGATGACATCTTGGTATACTCCAAAAACTACGAATAATACGAAGAGCATCTTAGAATCGTGTTGGAGATACTACGACAGAAGAGGCTGTACGCCAGCTCAGCAAATGTGAATTCTGCCTAGACAGTGTACCTTTTCTTAGGCACATAATTTCAGGGGAAGGACTTTCAGTTGATCCAGAGAAGGTTGCTACAATTGAGACATGGCCTACACCTACATCAGTTGCAGAGGTTAGGAGTTTTCTCAAACTTGCCGGATATTATCGGAGATTCGTGCAGAACTTCTCAAGGATTACAGAGCCTATGACATGATTAACGCATAAGGACCAGAAGTTTGTTTGGACATAGGAGTGTCAGGAGGTCTTTGAAGAGTTAAAGAAGCAGTTAACGACTGCACCAATCTTGACCCTTCCTTCAAGATCGGAAGAATTTATAGTATATAGTGATGCGTCAGGAAGTAGATTGGGATATGTTTTGATGCAGCATGGCAAGGTTATCGCTTATGCATTAAGACAGTTGAAGGTGCATGAGAAAAATTATTCGACGCATGATCTTGAGCTAGCTGTAGTGATTTTTGTATTGAAGATATGGAGGCACTATCTTTATGGAGAGCGAGTGAAGATTTTTACTGATCACAAGAGTCTAAAGTATATATACACCCAGAAGAAGCTCAATTTAAGGCAGAGGCAATGGTTAGATTTGATGGTTGATTACGATATAGATTTGCAGTACCATCCGGACAAGGCAAATATCATAACAGATGCACTCAGCAAGAAGCCCATGACTTATTTCTTGATGAAACAGTCCCAGCTATTAGAGGACCTTTAGGAGCTTGGGATAGAGGTTATTCTGCCAGGACAAGAAGGATAGTTGGCTAACCTTGAGGTTCATTCTTCACTAGTTGAGAGGATCAAGGCAGCTTTGCCGATAGATGCTAGATTTTAGAGACTTAGAGAGAGGACTGAAGCCGGTATGCATACGGAACTACGGATCCATGAGGAGTTGATGAAGGAGGCATATAGAGGTATGGAAATTGCCTATATGTACCGAATAGAGAGTTGAGACAGGAGTTGATGAAGGAGGCACATAGCTCTATTTACTCTATTCATCCGGGAGGTACGAAGATGTACCGAGATTTGAGGCCAGTATTACTGGTGGCATGGAATGAAAAGAGAGATTGTGCGGTTCGTGGCAAAATGTTTGGTCTGTCAGCAAGTTAAGGCCGAGCATCAGAGGACCGTGGGTATGTTACAGCCACTTCCCATCCCTGAATGAAAATGGGAACATATCACCATGGATTTTTTTATAGGATTTTCGAAGAGCCCTAGCGGGAAGGACGCAGTGTGGATTATTGTGGACCATCTCACAAAGTCGGTACATTTCTTGCCATTCAGAGTCGGACAGTCCACAGAGCTTCTAGCCGACATATATATGCGACAGATTGTGAGGTTGCATGGAGTGCCAATTAGTATTATATCAGATCATGATTCTAGATTCACCTTTAACTTTTGGCAGAGTATGCAGGAGAGCTTAGGCACTCGACTCAAGTTCAGCACTGCTTACCATCCGCAGATAGATGGCCAGTCAGAGCGCACGATCCAGATCCTAGAGGATATATTGCGATCTTGTATTTTAGATTTTGGAGGGTCTTAGGAAGACCACTTGCACCTGGTAGAATTCTCTTACAATAATAGCTATCAGGCGAGCATCCAGATGGCACCTTTTGAGACATTGTACGTGTCACGCCCCAGTCCCAAAATACCGTGGGACTAGACACGTGGCAATGGCCAGCAGTACGCACCGATGGACCAACTCAATATAATGGATCCATCAGGGCATACTTAAGCTGTAAAACAAGTCTACGACAATCATGGCACAACTAATCTCATCCACACAAGATATAAAATATGATCCACAAAGCAAATAAGGAATGTAAATCATCAGCAAGTCTCACAAAGTACTTCGGGGAACAACCCGATAAAAATCTAGTACAATGGTTCAACAGACCAGAAAGTAAATGACTGAAATAAATGCTAAAAGCTGAGCATGAACATGGGTGCTCAAGAGAAGTCTTCAGCTAAGACCTCGTCCTCAGATGGTGGTACAGCTCCTGGATCAGCTCCTGCTCCGGTCCCGTAAACCTCGGGATAAACCACGTCTGCAAAATCTGGGGACAAAATCCGGATCCAGGTCCTCAGGGGACATAGCAAGGTACAAGAAAGCTCATGCCAAATAAATACAGATAAGCAGTGCAGCAAAAAAATAACTAAATGATCAATGGGTAAATATGTAACCATCTAAGTGAAATGCAAGTGAGAGTAACACTAAAACTCAGGCTGAAGCCACTACAAGCTCTGTGTCGGGGAGCCGATAGCGGTAATAAACACGTAATGTGCCTAGCTCTGCTACGAGAGTCTGAGGCCTCACAATAGTAGTAGATAGATATATGAAACAGCCTGTAGCATGTGTGACTCTCCCCACCCAATGTAACCACGCATATCATGACCACAACGTCTCATGCCCATGTCAAGCGCGATCATAGCTAATGCAACAAGTCATAAGTATCTAGGAGTATAATGTCCATGTCCTGTATCCTATACAGGATCACCACGAATATCTCGGGAAAATCCTGTCTCATGAATAGTGTCAAGTGTCCTGGGTCATTTGGTACTTGATAAGACAAGTACGAGAATAAAGTGTCACGAATGTCCATCTCTAGATGATCGTACCCAACACTGCGCACAGTGTCGGCACCCGACTGTTAATCGGACGCTAAGTACGTCACACGGTCCTAGGTTAAGCATGCACGGCATTATAATAAAGCAAGGGAAATATATAACAATACTGTAGAGTTTGGCAAGGTACACTTGCCTGATGTTTGAATATCAACTGTCGTCCTGGTATCGGTGGATCCGGTAGGGACTACTCCAAAAGCTGTAATAAATATCACCAACAGTCTCAGAAGATGTCAAATAGCTGGAAATGCCTGTCCTTACGTCCAATTTGGACACAGGGGCAAAAAGGTCATTTTCGGGCCAAAGCGGGTTCCACATGTGGGCCCACTTTGCACCGAAAAGCGTACCGAGGGTAACAGTCTCTAAATGGGTCAAACTATGGGTCAAACAACTCTAAATGTCAATACGATCCCAACGGTATGTCCAAATTTGGATTCCGATGAGCCGAACATAATTTGGTCCAAAAAGTCAACTGTGGGGCCCGCCAATTGGCGATCTGGTCAACCGTCTCAGAAATGCGTGAAAATTGGGTCACAGGACCAGCGTGTTACCACGAGTCCAGTGGCGCAAGTTTCGTCGCAATCTGACAAGCGTGCACAAGATACTCGCGAGTTCCACAAAAGTGGCGACACGGATTGTGTTCGCGGATACGGCCTGATTCCGGCGCGCACACGCGTCCAAATCAGTCCCCACGAATTTTCTCGTATCCCGTTATGCTGTGTGCACCATTTGGTACACTTAACACACGGCGGGGCGGTCCCATTTGGCGGGGCGCGCTCCGATCTCCCACTTTTAGAAAACCGGAAAAAGTGGGTGCGCGCAGTTTTGTGACGACTACAATTTTGTCCACAGCAACTAATATCACAAAGTTATAATACAGAAATTAAACTAGGTCATGTAATCTACAGGTATCAAAAAGAATCGTCGAATTCGGATCTCTGTGGTGGGAGATACGAACTCGACAATATAGGTGGTCATCGCAAGTTTCTGCGATTGCAGAATTCTGTCCGCTCGCGCTGACTTGGGCGCTGTTTTCCACCTAGGGGCACACGTTTTCCGAGGTTGACTATAAAACAAATATTTTAGAGGGTTAAGGGAAGATCATACCTATGAAAACGGATCTGCGTTTGGTCGAGCGAGTCAACGGGAAATGACGCCGGAGCGAAGGCGCCTCGAGTGGGAGACTGCAGTTCGCGATGTCGGCGTCGACGGGATGGTTGGATGGCTTGGGGAGGCTTCCCTGGCTGTGGTGACGGCTCTAGATGGGAAGGAGAAGTCTGGAGTTTTAGATTAGGGTTTTGGAGAGCTATTGATATATATATATATGTAATATATTAGGATAGGAGAGAGGGGATAGTCGCGGGTTGGATGGGCTTTGGACGCTGAGCTTAATGCGAATGAAACCTGCTGGCGGGTTGGATGGCTTTAGCAAATGCTAAGGAAATAGGCTTGCAGCAAGGAATTGTAAGGATAAAGAGAAACAGTGATTTTGTATTACTATTCATATCAATATTATTATTATTATTATATTATTTACCTATTTAAATTAATTCTTTTTTTCTTTTCTTTTCTTTTCTTTTCCTTTCTTTAATTAAAATATATATACATATATATTTGTATATATATATACATACTCATAAGAAAATTTATAGGATAGGGTATTGCACATCGTTAGGCTAGCAACTGCTCAAGGGGTCTCCTACATGGAATAAATTCCGAAAAATTCCTGAAGGTCCCATAAGTCCTCTAAGTGCCCGAACACCTAACATAAAAATTATTAAAAATCTATTTCTCCTATTTAGCTCCAATTACTATAATTTAATTAATAATTAATAAATAAAGGGCTTATACGATTTTCTGGGGAGGGGTTTTACATTCTACCCAACTTATAAAAATTTCGTCCTCGAAATTAAAATTAAGCCACGATAGAATGCAAGGATGATATAAGATATAAATTAACAATGTAAATTCATACCTTGGTCTGCGAATAGGTTCGGGAAACGCTTGCGCATGTCGTCCTCGCGTTCCCAAGTTGATTCTCCTGGCGCGCCATGCCTCCATGCTACGCGAACCAAGGGAATAGACTGGTTCCTCAATACCTTCTCTCGACGATCAAGGATTCCCACGGGTTGCTCTTGGTATGACAAGCTCGGCCCAATGGTGATCTCTGAATGGTCGAGGACATGACTGCTGTCTGCCACATATCGCCTGAGCTGCGACACATGGAATACGTCATGTACTCCCTCCAGGGAAGGTGGTAGCGCAAGTCGATATGCCACCTCTCCAACTCTCTCGAGCACGTCAAATGGTCCAATATACCTTGGACTCAACTTGCCGCGTCCTCCGAATCGGATGGTGCCTCTGGTCGGTGATATCCTCAAGAAGACGTGATCGCCCTCTTTGAACTCCAAGGGTCGACGATGAAGGTCTGCCCACTGCTTCTGCCTGTCTTGCGCTGCTCGCAAGTGTCCCTGAATCTTTTTGACTGTCTCTACGGTGCTGACTACCAACTCGGGTCCCAGAATCTGACGTTCTCCCACGTCACTCCAACACACAGGAGACCTACATTTTCTCCCATACAATGCTTCAAACGGAGCCATCTGAATACTCGCTTGATAGCTATTGTTGTAAGAAAACTCTACAAGATGTAGGTGGTCCTCCCATGATCCTCCAAAGTCTAACATGCAAGCCCTCAACATGTCCTCCAAGGTCTGAATAGTACGCTCCGACTGCCCATCTGTCTGCGGGTGGTAAGATGTACTGAACTTCAGACGAGTACCAAGACTCTCTTGCATGCTCCTCCAAAAGTGCGATGTGAAGCGCGAATCTCTGTCCGATACAATGCTGACTGGTATGCCGTGCAATCTCACGATCTGCCTCATATATAAATCAGCTAACGCTTCTGTAGACTGACCCACTCTAAAAGGTATAAAATGGGCTGACTTGGTGAGTCGGTCCACTATTACCCACACTGCATCTCTTCCACTTGGACTCTTGGGAAAACCCGTGACGAAGTCCATAGTGATGTGCTCCCACTTCCACTCTGGAATCGGAAGTGGTTGCAATAATCCTGCTGTCCTCTGGTGCTCCACCTTTACTTGTTGACATACTAAGCATTTGGCCACAAATCTCGCGATCTCTCTCTTCATTCCATGCCACCAGTAATACTGTCTCAAGTCTCGGTACATCTTGGTTCCTCCTGGGTGAACAGAGTACATAGAGCTATGTGCTTCGGTCATTAACTCCTGTCTCAATTCTCCATTCGGAACATACAAGCGGTTTCCAAACCTTAATGTTCCGTCTTCGTGGATGCGTAGTCCTGTCTGCATACCGGCTTCTGTCCTTTCTTTGAGTCTTCGGAATCTAGCATCGGTGGGCAATGCCTCCTTGATCTTCTCCACTAGTGATGACTGAATCTCAAGGTTAGCCATCAAGCCATTCTGTCCCGGTAAGACGACCTCTATCTGTAGCTCCTGTAGATCTCTCAATAACTCGGGCTGCATCGTCAAGAAATAAGCCGTAGGCTTCCTGCTGAGTGCGTCTGCAACAACATTCGCCTTTCCCGGATGATACTGCAGATCGATGTCAAAATCCACCATTAGTTCCAACCAGCGTCTCTGTCTCATGTTAAGCTCCTTCTGAGTATATACATACTTCAGACTTTTGTGATCAGTAAAGATTTCTACCCTCCCTCCATAAAGATAGTGCCTCCATATCTTCAATGCAAATATAACTGCTGCTAGCTCCAGATCATGTGTTGGGTAGTTCTTCTCGTGGACCTTCAACTGTCTTGACGCATAAGCAATGACTTTGCCATGTTGCATCAAAACACATCCTAGTCCACTGCCTGATGCATCACTGTAAACAACAAAACCTCCTGACCCTGAAGGAAGAGTCAAGACAGGTGCTGTTGTTAATCTTCTCTTCAGTTCTTCAAAAGCCTTCTGGCAGTCTTCTGTCCATACAAACTCCTGATCCTTTCGTGTTAGCTTTGTCATTGGTTCTGCAATCCTTGAGAAATTTTCTACGAACCTTCGGTAATATCCCGCAAGTCCTAGAAAACTCCTCACCTCTGCGACTGATGTGGGTGTAGGCCAAGTCTCTATTGCCGCAACTTTCTCTGGATCTACTGAAAGTCCTTCTCCTGAGATGATGTGTCCCAAGAAAGGCACTTTGTCCATACAGAACTCACACTTACTGAGCTTGGCATATAACTTCTCCTGTTTCAAGGTCTCTAACACGATTCTGAGATGTTCCTCGTGCTCTTCAGGGCTCTTGGAATATATGAGAATGTCATCAATGAACACCACTACAAATTTATCCAAGAACTGATGAAAGACTCTGTTCATTAAGCTCATAAATACTGCTGGTGCGTTGGTTAAACCAAATGGCATCACCAAGAACTCATAATGCCCATACTTCGTCCTGAAAGCTGTCTTCGGGATGTCTTCCTTCCTCACCTTGATCTGATGATAGCCGGATCTAAGGTCAATCTTCGAGAATACCCTTGCACCACTCAATTGATCGAATAGATCATCAATGCGTGGTAAGGGATACCTGTTCTTGATGGTTACAGCATTTAGTGCCCGGTAATCAATGCACAATCGTACTGTTCCATCCTTCTTTGGCACAAATAAGATGGGTGCTCCCCAAGGTGAAACACTGGGCCGAATGAAACCCTTCTCCAAAAGATCATCAACCTATTCCTTCAACTCCACTAACTCCTTAGGTGCTAGCCGATAAACCGATGAAGTGATTGGCTCTGCTCCTGGAGTTAAGTCTATTGTGAATTCTATTTCCCGATCAGGTGGTAAACCTGGAAGATCATCAGGAAATACATCCACAAATTCTGATATGACTCCTGGGTAACCTGTTTCCCCTTCTACAGATAGTACCCTAAGAGTAGGCTGAACTCCTTGCTCTACTGCTCCTCGGAGAAACTCAAATTCTGGATGTCCTGGCGGTCTAAATATAACCCGCCCAAGTCGGCAATCAAGAGTCGCATGGTACTGACTTAACCAGTCCATACCAAGTACGACATCATAATCCGGCATGGAAAAGATTAGGAATTGGGCTCGCATTTCTCTTCCACAAACTACTACAGAACATGATCTACAGACATCACTAACCGGAATAATTCCACCTCCCGTAAGAATCCTCTTCATCTTCGGGAGGGGTGCGGTAGCTACTCTATGGGTGGCTACAAAGCTAGCTGCTATAAATGAATGCGATGCTCCAGAATCAAATAATGCTACTGCAGGTAATGAAGCTACTAAAATAGTACCTGCGATGACTTCACCTGCTGTAGCCTCCTCCTCAACAGCTAAAGTGAATGCCTGCCCTCGCCCCTGTGCTGGACCTCTCTGCTGCTGCTGAGCCTGCTGAAATAAGGCTGCCTGTGGTGCCAGTGGTGGTCTCTGCTGGTTCCCTCCTGGGGCTGGTGGTCTGACTCCACCAACTCCTGTCTGCTGTGCTCCTACTGCTGGATAAGCTGGTCGCGGTGCAGGTAGAGCTAGTCTGGGTGCTTCTCCTCTATGGTGAGTGCAGTCTCTGGATAGGTGCTGGTTTGATCCACAAAGCAGGCATAGTCCCAACTTCCGCCTGCACTCTCTCTCAATGTGTCCTACTTTGCCGCAGTGATGACAAGTAGGAAGGGATATGGCCCTGTGTGCTGCTCTATCTGGCGTACTCCTCTGGAATCGTTTTGCAGAATCTCCATGTGCTGGCCTGGATGGTGCTGATGTGATAGGCCTCTTCAGATTAGATTCCCTCCTGGTGATGCGCTCCAAGCGTCGGGCTGCTGCAAGGACATCGGTATAAGAGGTAGGTGCTACCGTTCCAATCACTTTCTGAAGCTCGAACTTCAAGCCGTCAAAGAACTTCTCTGCTTTTTCTTTCTCTGTTGAAATCATTGTTGGGGCAAAGCGGCCCAGGCGAATAAATTCTGCATTGTATTCCTCTACTGACATGCTGCCTTGGATAAGGCGGTTGAACCTGTCTCTGAGCTCTGACCGTGCAATGGCTGGAATGTACATCTCTTGGAAGAGTCTGGAGAACTCTTCCCATGTGACTCTGTCCTGTCCAAGCCTCCTCTCTTCTGCTAGCCACCAGTGATGCGCGTTATCAGTTAACTGCATTCTGACGGCAGTCATCCACTTCTCTCTTGGAAGTTCAGCGGCTTCCAGCTGATGCTGAATGTTTGTGAGCCACTCATGAACTTCCGTTGGCCCTTCTTTACCAGAAAATGTGCGAGGCTTGAGATGACGGAAGTCGGTGATAGATCCCGTCGATGTTCGCCTCGCTGCTGGATTAGCCTGCTCCAATGCGGATACCAGGCTGGTCCTCAGATACTCGGCCTCCTGCCGATGGGCCTCTTGCTGAATCTGTTGCTGTGCTTGCATCATAGCATACATCATCTGGAACATTTGTTGCCCGTCCATGGCTTGTCCTGGCGGGAATACTGGCATCTGGGGAGTGAACTGTGGTGGTGGTGGAATGTCATCTCTCCGGAACCTTGGATTAGGCTGTCCGGTTTGATCATTCTGCGATGCTTGTCCACCATCCCCTGGTGTCACTTCGTCTCCATAAGTAACCACAGCGTCGTGTGGTGTATCCAAAGGGATATCATCTCTGTTCCCGGAATCCATTGCTCTGCAATCAAAAGATAAACTATGAGAACGCTCAGAGGAATCAATACAAGATGCAGTTCAAGTAACAAATTTCGAGTTCGATATAGAGTTCAACAAATGGTTAAATAATGGATGAGATCCTATAGTTTATACTATCCTTAGGGCAGGCTGGTCCGGTCCCTAAGTTGAAACCGAACAATTTAGTCGTAGACCTGCATGGGCCACTACAAAAACCATGTCACGCCCCAGTCCCAAAATACCGTGGGACTAGACACGTGGCAATGGCCAGCAGTACGCACCGATGGACCAACTCAATATAATGGATCCATCAGGGCATACTTAAGCTGTAAAACAAGTCTACGACAATCATGGCACAACTAATCTCATCCACACAAGATATAAAATATGATCCACAAAGCAAATAAGGAATGTAAATCATCAGCAAGTCTCACAAAGTACTTCGGGGAACAACCCGATAAAAATCTAGTACAATGGTTCAACAGACCAGAAAGTAAATGACTGAAATAAATGCTAAAAGCTGAGCATGAACATGGGTGCTCAAGAGAAGTCTTCAGCTAAGACCTCGTCCTCAGATGGTGGTACAGCTCCTGGATCAGCTCCTGCTCCGGTCCCGTAAACCTCGGGATAAACCACGTCTGCAAAATCTGGGGACAAAATCCGGATCCAGGTCCTCAGGGGACATAGCAAGGTACAAGAAAGCTCATGCCAAATAAATACAGATAAGCAGTGCAGCAAAAAAATAACTAAATGATCAATGGGTAAATATGTAACCATCTAAGTGAAATGCAAGTGAGAGTAACACTAAAACTCAGGCTGAAGCCACTACAAGCTCTGTGTCGGGGAGCCGATAGCGGTAATAAACACGTAATGTGCCTAGCTCTGCTACGAGAGTCTGAGGCCTCACAATAGTAGTAGATAGATATATGAAACAGCCTGTAGCATGTGTGACTCTCCCCACCCAATGTAACCACGCATATCATGACCACAACGTCTCATGCCCATGTCAAGCGCGATCATAGCTAATGCAACAAGTCATAAGTATCTAGGAGTATAATGTCCATGTCCTGTATCCTATACAGGATCACCACGAATATCTCGGGAAAATCCTGTCTCATGAATAGTGTCAAGTGTCCTGGGTCATTTGGTACTTGATAAGACAAGTACGAGAATAAAGTGTCACGAATGTCCATCTCTAGATGACCGTACCCAACACTGCGCACAGTGTCGGCACCCGACTGTTAATCGGACGCTAAGTACGTCACACGGTCCTAGGTTAAGCATGCATGGCATTATAATAAAGCAAGGGAAATATATAACAATACTGTAGAGTTTGGCAAGGTACACTTGCCTGATGTTTGAATATCAACTATCGTCCTGGTATCGGTGGATCCGGTAGGGACTACTCCAAAAGCTGTAATAAATATCACCAACAGTCTCAGAAGATGTCAAATAGCTGGAAATGCCTGTCCTTACGTCCAATTTGGACACAGGGGCAAAAAGGTCATTTTCGGGCCAAAGCGGGTTCCACATGTGGGCCCACTTTGCACCGAAAAGCGTACCGAGGGTAACAGTCTCTAAATGGGTCAAACTATGGGTCAAACAACTCTAAATGTCAATACGATCCCAACGGTATGTCCAAATTTGGATTCCGATGAGCCGAACATAATTTGGTCCAAAAAGTCAACTGTGGGGCCCGCCAATTGGCGATCTGGTCAACCGTCTCAGAAATGCGTGAAAATTGGGTCACAGGACCAGCGTGTTACCACGAGTCCAGTGGCGCAAGTTTCGTCGCAATCTGACAAGCGTGCACAAGATACTCGCGAGTTCTACAAAAGTGGCAACACGGATTGTGTTCGCGGATACGGCCTGATTCCGGCGCGCACACGCGTCCAAATCAGTCCCCACGAATTTTCTCGTGTCCCGTTATGCTGTGTGCACCATTTGGTACACTTAACACACGGCGGGGCGGTCCCGTTTGGCGGGGCGCGCTCCGATCTCCCACTTTTAGAAAACCGGAAAAAGTGGGTGCGCGCAGTTTTGTGACGACTATAATTTTGTCCACAGCAACTAATATCACAAAGTTATAATACAGAAATTAAACTAGGTCATGTAATCTACAGGTATCAAAAAGAATCGTCGAATTCGGATCTCTGTGGTGGGAGATACGAACTCGACAATATAGGTGGTCATCGCAAGTTTCTGCGATTGCAGAATTCTGTCCGCTCGCGCTGACTTGGGCGCTGTTTTCCACCTAGGGGCACACGTTTTCCGAGGTTGACTATAAAACAAATATTTTAGAGGGTTAAGGGAAGATCATACCTATGAAAACGGATCTGCGTTTGGTCGAGCGAGTCAACGGGAAATGACGCCGGAGCGAAGGCGCCTCGAGTGGGAGACTGCAGTTCGCGATGTCGGCGTCGACGGGATGGTTGGATGGCTTGGGGAGGCTTCCCTGGCTGTGGTGACGGCTCTAGATGGGAAGGAGAAGTCTGGAGTTTTAGATTAGGGTTTTGGAGAGCTATTGATATATATATATATGTAATATATTAGGATAGGAGAGAGGGGATAGTCGCGGGTTGGATGGGCTTTGGACGCTGAGCTTAATGCGAATGAAACCTGCTGGCGGGTTGGATGGCTTTAGCAAATGCTAAGGAAATAGGCTTGCAGCAAGGAATTGTAAGGATAAAGAGAAACAGTGATTTTGTATTACTATTCATATCAATATTATTATTATTATTATATTATTTACCTATTTAAATTAATTCTTTTTTTCTTTTCTTTTCTTTTCTTTTCCTTTCTTTAATTAAAATATATATACATATATATTTGTATATATATATACATACTCATAAGAAAATTTATAGGATAGGGTATTGCACATCGTTAGGCTAGCAACTGCTCAAGGGGTCTCCTACATGGAATAAATTCCGAAAAATTCCTGAAGGTCCCATAAGTCCTCTAAGTGCCCGAACACCTAACATAAAAATTATTAAAAATCTATTTCTCCTATTTAGCTCCAATTACTATAATTTAATTAATAATTAATAAATAAAGGGCTTATACGATTTTCTGGGGAGGGGTTTTACAGTACGGTAGGAAGTGCAGGTCTCCTATATGTTGGAGTGATATAGGTAAACGATAGATACTCGGTCCAGAGTTGGTGATGCAGACAGTTGAGAAGGTGAAGCAAGTCCAGAGCCATCTTCGTGCAGCCTAGGACAGGCAGAAGCATTAGGCAGACATGCATCAACGACCTTTAGAGTTCAAGGAAGGTGAGCACGTATTCCTGAGGATATCCCCAACTCGAGGCACCATTAGATTCGAAAATAAAGGCAAGATGAGTCCAAGGTACATTGGTCCTTTTGATATCTTGGAGCGAATTGGTGAGGTAGCATATCGTCTTACATTACACCCATCTCTAGAGGGATGCATGATGTATTCCATGTCTCACAGCTGAGGAGATACGTGGCGGACTTAAGCCGCGTAGTTGATCATTCTGAGATTGCAGTAGGTTCGAGTTTGAGATATGAGGAGCAGCCAGTGGATACTGGATACTAGTGAGAAGACGTTGCGGGGTCAGACGATCCGGCTGGTTCGTGTCGCTTGGAAGCATTACTCTCCAGGTGAATCTACTTGGGAGCGAGAGGATGTCGTACGACAATGTTATCCTCACTTTTTCGAGGATGAAGGTATGGCCGCGGAACTGCCATAGTTTTTATGTCATTATAGCTTCATAGAGTAGCTTTATTCTAAATTGCGAGGATGCAATTCTTTTAAGGTGGATAGATTGTAAGATCCCTCATTTTGAATAGGGTTATTTACGTATTTTTTAATTCTTTTTAATTATTTTATTTTATTTAAATAGATTAGAGTAGTAATTTCTAAAATATTCTTTTAGATATATGACCCTTTGCCATGGCTTTGATATTTTGAGCAATGTACGACCTTTTTCCTTCCAATAAATTTTATAATAATAATTTTAATTGAGTCTAATATAGTTGGAACATGAATGTTGCATTTATTAGATCTCCTCCATGCTCCAAAAATATTAAAGAACATCAAGAATTACGGTTACCGTAAAAATTGTCACTTTTGACTAGAACTTGACCCAAACTCAACCCAAACACATGTAGGCATGTAGTGCACCCCAAGTATTTTTATGTAAATATTATATATATATATATATATATATATATATATATATATATATATATATATATATATATATATAAATGATATTTAAATTGATTTATTTCTATTTATAGAAGTTCTAACTATAGAAAGTCGTATAGGTGGCAACCTAGTTGGCAAATAACTACCTAACCACTTCCCTAACCAACCCAACAACCAAACCTTATCCAATCCTAACCGTAACAGCCAACCCCACCCTTCTATTTTAGGCCAAGAGCAGCCCCCCCTTGGTCGAACCCCTAGCAATAGGATAACCCCCTCCTTTATTTAAATCTATTTAAAAAGGCCCTATATATATCAACTCATCAACAAACCCTAGCCCTAACCATATCAAAACCCCTCTCTCATAGTTGGCCGCCCCTTTTCTCTCTCCCCCACACGTGAAACAGTCCCCCTTGCCTCTCTCACCCTCACAACATTAACTCCTTCACCAAAAAAATCTCTTCCACTCTTCCAAAAGCTCCACTTTTCATCATCCTTCTACTATATCTCCATCCAAACGTCATTAAACCTTCAAGAAGAACTCCATCTTCTCCATAATTATATCAAGAACTCTTTTCTTCATCAACAACCCATCACAAAATAAGTAGAAAGCCGAGCACAAGCAAGGAGGAGAAATTCTTGGACAAGAAGAAACACCATCTTCAAATCCTCCAACGGTTTCGGTAAATCTTAAATCCTTCTTCCTCAAATCCCATGACATGATGCTTTTAGGTTAAGTTAATTTACTGAATTAGAAACCCTATTTTGCCATCTTTTTCTCATATTAAAAAATATAGATTTTCGTGATAGTTGGTGATGATTTGCTTGTCGGTAGAACTAGTTTAAGACTTGGTGATACGATTAATTGAGGAAATCACGTTGATTATTAAAAAATGAATTAATTGATATTTAATTCCTAAAAAATAAGTATTTTTAAATAAATTCTCTGATATTATAATGGCAAATATGAACCTATAACTAAGGGCCACTAGCTTAGGTTTTCAGGTAATTATATGACATTGTTTTGCTAGTAAATAGAGAATTTTTGGATAAAATAAATAGGTAATTATTTTCTAAGATTAGAACAGAATATAATAGGATATAAAATTATTTTTAATAGATATAAATAATAAGAATGGATTGGCTATGTCTCGAACAAGTTTCGGACAAAATTAGTCAACATAAAGTTACCGAAATCTTAAAATATGTTGTTGTTGTCAAATTTGGAATTTATTACTATAAATTTATATAAATCATATTTAGTTCTAGAATATATAATTTATTAGGATTTATTTCCATGTCCTTTTATTGGGGACTTAAACTTAAACTTTAGAAGTCAAAAATCAAGAAACTAGGTCCCGATACTCTATAAAAGTAAGCAAAGTTGTTAGAGATAATAACGGGCTTGGTTTTGCATGGTATTGAAGAAATTATCGAATTTAGTTATAATTACAAGAAATTATGTTTGGATCCTTAAGTAATTAATTTATTTTTAGTTCAATTAATTTTTGAAGGAGTCGACGCGGGATCATCTTTACATCGCTGGCTGTAGCACCACGCAAGTGTACCTTGCCAAGATGTTTACAGTTCTAAATCATTTATTTGATATTATTTATGCAATAGACATTATATTTGTGTGGCTTATTGATGTACTTATTGAGCCTATGGCCGTTATATGATACTTTGTGTCCGATGTTTTGTGCAAATATTATTTGAACATCCTACCATAGGACAATTGACACGATATTCATGTGGCAGAGTCTTTCTCGACTTGATCGTGGTACTTGGACTCTGGATAGGACTACATGATGCATGTTATAGTTGTAATTATATTTTTTCATATTCACTGTGACTTGTGTTGATAGTTAGATGTCATGATCTTGCGTGTCTTGATTGAGATGTGAGATTACATTGGGTGGGGAGAGTCTTCATCGTGCTCTGGGCATATGTTACTTATTACTATTTATAGCGTATTAGGCTTTAGGTTCCCAATGCGAAATCTAAAGTATTATATTTATATATACATCTTTCTTCTGGTTTCCCCAAACGGAGCCTTGAGTGTACTATTAGCGTACGAAAGTGTCCATTGGGATCTTTCGTGAGTATCAACCTGGGGTACGATACCATACTCTTATTTGCATATCACATAGTTGACTGTTGTAGCTTTCTCCTTATTCATACCATTATACTGTTCACTTCTGGCTTGACTGTTTATTGTACCTTGCTATATCCCTTGAAGAACTGGATATGGATTATGTTCCCAAGTATTGACGAGAAGATTTATCCCGAGGTTTATAGGTCAGAAGCTGATATCGGAGCAGTACCAGCAGCCGAGGATGAGGTCGTACCGGAGGACTACTCTTGAGTTCTCAGATTATCTTTATGTATGATGTCTTCTGATTCTTAGTATAGATTTGGATATTTTTCTCTCATTATTTTGATACGGGTTGTTCTCCGTAATATTTATTTATTATATTATGATAGACAGTTTTATTTATGGTATTGATGTTTGAGACTAGTTTATCATATTGCCTCTTATTTATGACTTGGTGGATAAGTTTATATACATAGACTATGACATATATATTGTAGACCATTTTAGTTATGATATAGCTTAAGTGCACTCTAAAGGGTCCATTAAATTGGGTTTGCCCATTGGAGTGTGATGCGGGCCATTGCCACGTGGCTAGTCCCTCGGCATTTTGGGACTAGGGCGTGACAAGTATTCTGGGCCCGGGGCCTGACAAGATTTTAATGGTGGCCCATGCATGTCAGTTTTTTAGACTTGTGGGGGATTCATCTAATTAGAATCTCAATCCATAATTTTTCTCCCTTGGAATTCCTTTTACCTCTTTATCCTTGAAATTCTTGAACTGATAAATTGTTTATTGGTCTTTGATCTTTCCATGTCCATTATTGATATTTTGTGTCCTTATTGTTTAGGGGAACTATTTCTATTCCCAAGAATCCTTTGTCAGAATCTTATCAGCTGGTACCAGTGGTTGATCAGTAGTCAGTTGAGGTAGCACCCGAGTCAGAGTACCTCATACCACCAGCACGGCAGCTATGCAAGCAGAGGTAGTACCAGATAAACCCAATATGCATGCACTACTAGCGATCTTTAAGGATATGATGGAGTCATAATAACAACGAGACCTCATTCTCCAGCAGAGTATCCAGATGTTGATAGAGCGTAATGGGCAGGGAATACCAGAGGTATTTTAAGCCGACGACTTACAGCCAGAGGGAGTACCTATTGGAGCAAGGCAGAGGAAATGCCAGAGGTATTTTAAGACGATGACTTTACTGCTTTTAATGCATGCCTTGCCATGAAATGACGGTTGGTTCAAGTAGAAATATCACCATATAACTGCTTGCATTCACTATTTACTTAATGTCGATTTAGACGAGTGGGTTACCCCGCTCACTAGTACGGCTGTGTATTGACCCATGTTTGTGGACATTATTTCTAGGTATGCAGGTGTAGTGGCTCTGCTTGGATATACGGGACATGATGTATTGAACGGTAAGTACCTTTGTGGACAAGAGAAAGAGCAAGAGTGTTGTAATCCATTGTGGCATATTCATTTGGACCCTTCGAGAGCTTTGCTGCGAATAATCTGATATAAGCTGGTTGTAATAATACTTGACTTTCACTGCAACATGGTCGTCGATGATAACCATGACGTTTGTTGTCATCGTCTTGTACGAGCGCAACTCTAGGCTCGTACGGTATCACGTCCCGATGAGAATGATTGTCCAGCGGGAGAGTTGGCGTGATGATTTCATGTCCAGCAGGGACAATCAAACTTGCGGAAGATTGGGGCATGATAATTTGGTATCAGAGCGCCCGATTCATTTCTTCAAACTTTTCATTTGGTTCATCACAAACTCTAAATAGATTTCGCGTATCGTTTGGCTCTTGGCTCTACTCGGTGCCATATTAGAAGTTCATGCAGTAAGTCTATATAATTGTTGGTTGTGTGCCTATTTTTCTTTGTTGCATTGGTTGTCATAGGATTTTGATAGATTCATGTAGTTTCGTTTAGGTTTGTTGTGCAGTAAGTTGTGTGGTTTTGTTGCATCCATGCAACAAGTTGAGGGGTGTCGTTGCATTTATTTGGCTAGTCATTAGGGAGATTTTAGTTGCATCAGTGGGGCAGTTGGTTTGTTGGACGGAGTTTAGTTGGCTAGAAATATCTGAGAGAACATTGCATGAGTTGCTCGTGCAGCGCATGAGTTGATCAAAATTGAGTTTTTATCTTAGAATATCAGGAAGTGCGTTGCACGAGTTGCTCGTACATCGAATGCGTTGAACAAATTTGAGTATGGATTGGAATATGAGGAAAAAGAGAATATTGCATGAGTTGCTCGTGCAACGAATGTGTCGAATGGTTTGAGAGATAGTTGGGTATATGAAAAATGGAACATTGCATGAGTTATAGTAAGCGAGATCAATAAAAGAGTAAGATGCTTCATGCAGTGGTAGAGTTTTATGTCAGACTTTGAGTAAACGGTTGAGTTATGGTTGGTAGGGTTACCGCAGAATAGATAGCTTGAACGGATCTTGGATCAGTTCAAAGAAGTGTGACGCGAAGAGTGACTTGATTTGAAGTGGTATATGGTATACCACGTAGTGATCGCGGCATTGAAATATTTGGATGGATAGCAATAGAATTTCCATAACGGACGTGAATAATGAAAATAAAAGTTGGTTAATGCATATCGGTTGAGTTATGTTTTGAAACTTGGAGCAAGCGAATATTGAGTTGTGATCGACAAGATCACCATGGAATAGTCAGTCTGGAGTAGATATTGGTCGATGAAAAGTAGAGATATGGTGCGAGAGTGACTCAATTTTCAAGTGATATATGTTGTGCTACGAAATGGGGCACGTGTTAAAAATGTTCGGAACAAGATAGGTGATAAGCTTGCTCGCAACAGATGATATAATATTGAGATTCAGTAGGAATTGGTACAACAGAGTTTGACTCAGGTATTCTTTGATGCATTGGGTTTGAGCAATCAGGAATGGACTCGTATGAATGGAAGTTTCATTAGACGAGAACAGAATAAGTAAGCAACGAGTGTTGAGAATTCAAAGGAGTGATGCGGACCAAGTATTAAAGATAGGATGAGATCAATCAGACGGGAAGTTGGATATCAAAATTTTTCTTGTGCGATGGAAGTTCGGTAGAGCGTTCGTTGGTGCAGAGAGTTGAGCAAATAAAATAAGCAGTTGGTGCATGCATACGAGAGCGATGTATGTGGAAAAGAGTAACAAGCATGGACGACAGATTTTGTTAATGCAAAGGAGCAGTTGGTCATACAAAGGAAGACGTTCGATTTTAAAGGTGCAATGCGATGGAATCACAAGAACTTAAATGATTCGGATATTGGAGCTTGAGGAGTTCAACTCAGAGTATAGTGAACACAAACTTAGTAGAATAGTGCAACGAAGTAGACATATATTGGGATTGGCATACAAGTCGTCGAGATCGTATAGACGCATCAGAATATGAAGAAATCAAGAAGGTGCTAAACAATGGAACGAGGACAAGAATCATGGCGGATGGACTTTTGAAGATAGTGGAACAAGAAGATGACATTGTAGAAGCATGGAAAATCTAGATCCATGCGTCCAACAAACATGCTTTCCAAGATCGACTCAGAGAAAAGTAGGCCACAGAATGATCATATGGTCTAGGAAAAGCAGCATCCATGCGCCCTAATATTGGCCACATAAAGGCTTGACACAAAGATTATATCTGACACAGGATCCTGAAAAAAAAGAATTTCAGAATGCCTCGAAAGACATAAGCATGCTAAACGACAGAATCTCACGTCAGCATGAACTTTACTCCTGATAGACGTGCATAGCCACGTGTACGAGGCCACATGCGTCCCAGACTCCATGCGTTCCATGAGTTTCTGGCCCCATGCGTTCTAGACTCCATGCATTCCATGCGTCTATGGCCCCATGCGTTCCAGAATCTATGTGTTCCATACATCTCTGGCCCCATGCGTTTCATGCATTTCTGCCTCCAAGCGTTCCATACTCTATGTGTTCCATGCGTCTCTGGCCCCATGCATTCCAGACTCCATAAGTTTCATGTATTCCATGCATCCCAAACTCTATGCATCTAATGTGTCAGGGTTTCTAGAGACAAAATCTTCTTATTGCGACTGAAGTAATTCTCTCCAACTAAATATGGGTCGTGTGACAAGCTGACCAAGTCATGCAAAAAAAAGACGAGAACCGTCCAGATCTTCAGCAACAATAAATCACAATAAACGTCTACATGGAAGCTCGACCTGGACTCAACTATATCCTGTTAAGGATATATACGTGGCAACCTGCCCATAGTATACGCCTACAGTTGCAATCGCATTCTGTTGAAGAAGCCCCATGTAGCCACCAAATAAAAGCATATGCGACACATATAGCCCATCAACATGATGGCTATAAATAGGAGCAACTTGGTCGTTCCAGTGGCTAGGTTTTTTATGCTACCGAGTCCATACCTCTCTAAGCGAGGTACGTATGTACACACAAGCTCAATACGGAGAGAAAAGAAAAGGGCATACATTATCCCCTCGTCGGACCGTCAATGGAGTAAAAGAGTCGCTGCAGTACTCGATCTCCATCGTCACATTACCCAGATCAAAAATATTATACTTAGATTTTCTATCTAGGGTTTTTTTATACTTTTTGTTTATTATTAAACAAAAGATTCCCAAGCTAACTTCAATGGCAAACGAGGTGGCGACTCTGTTGGGGACTTCCTTCTCCTCTGATGAGAAGATAGTGATGCAGTCCGACACGTCGAAGTTGGGTTTGACCCAAATGATGTCGGTTCTACGCTTCCACCAGCAAGCCTTTGAGAAAATTTTATCTGAGGGCGGCGTTTCTCCAAGGCTGGCAACGCCTAAGAAGACCCGCAGGACATGGGTTACAAATGCCGCTTTGCCTCACCCAACTGTAGAGCATGTGCTCCCCATCTCTCTCCATACCGCAGAGGACGCATATTATGCGTCCACACGAGATGACGCCTTTTATGCGGCAGCCTCTTCTGACAAGGGAGGTGCTCAACACTTGAGCTCTGGAAGAGAAAAATACTATGATACCAGGAGTTCGAGCACTAAGACATGTTCCATGCGGCTACGTCAAAGGCCGTAGAAGGAGGACTATGCGGCACCGGTCTGTAGCCGCAACCAAATGGCCATATACGTCCAGGATAGCAACAGAAGTTTCATCTTTGATCGAATCTTATGCAGTACTGACTCTATGTGCCATACTGAAAAAGACAAAGATGAAAATATGGACTCTTCATACTATGTATCGACGCGTTCTACGATGAAGAAGTCTAGGATAATACGAGCTCGCCAAGATCAAGCAATTGCTCATTTGACCGACCGTCAGCAGGCGCCGCTAACTGTAATGCATGCCCCTAACGAAAATTTGTATTGAACCTACCCATGCGTCCAGCCCTTAGTGGAAATTGGACAGGGTCAGTCTAAAGAGTCTTCCATTAGCAACCTAGGGAAAGTTCTCGTATGAACCCCAGGTTAGGAAGCAAAGTCAACACCTGCGCACCCATGTTCTCAGTCTAACCGGGCCCATAAGAAGGGTGCAAAGGTGAATCAGCCCTCGCTTGACTTTTGCAATGTGATCAATCACAAGCGCAAAGCGAAAAAATTAACTACGGTATATGAAGTGTCCTCCCTAGGGCATCACTGTGACAGCATTATCATCAACTACTTCTGTAACAAA
Source organism: Iris macrosiphon (assembly GCA_036927795.1). Classification (NCBI taxonomy): domain Eukaryota; kingdom Viridiplantae; phylum Streptophyta; class Magnoliopsida; order Asparagales; family Iridaceae; genus Iris; species Iris macrosiphon. The sequence continues at coordinate 91,660,043 of JAYESA010000009.1, read as the reverse complement.
GTAGCAGCACCTACAAACAGGCAGTCGGTATTCCATCGACTGCAACCAAAGGCACCCACCCGGCTGAAATTCGGAGAACTGTTGCAAGCACTAGAGGAAGAGGAGCTGCCCTTTACCTCATGTTATTCTGCTCGGAAGGCCCTCTCCATAAGGGAAGATCAGAAGTCCAGCACCTCCAGTCCGTCGCTCTCATCCAGCGGGTCAATAAGACGGGTCCAAGGAGGATAGGCAGCAGAACCCGCAGAAGGTATTTTTCTGGGCACCAGCTCAAAGAAGAAGCTATCAGCCACTGGGGTTAGTTCTTCCTCAGGACCTCCGATAGCTACGCAAGCTGGGGGTTGTAATCCCCCAGACCTTTATGATAATCTGGCATTTCGAAGAGACAACAATCTCCAAAGAACAGAAGTTGTGAACCCTGGGGTTAGCAACTCTCATCCAGAAGAAGCAACTTCCTATGTTGGGGGTAGTATTCCCTCTGATTTTGAAGAGGATGTAACACTGCCAACTTCCCCTGAGGATCACTCACTACAAGAGTCTAAGGCAAAAAGTATAATATCTATCATCCCATCTACTTCTCCCCATGTGAGAACCATATAGATGGTAGGGGAGGACAATGAGGTCACCAATAATTGTAAACGTCTCGATACTCTGGAGGCAATGGTGTACACCATGAGTACCACAATATAGACTTTGGCCAAGGCAATACTGGAGAAAAAAGAAAAAATATCCTGCCACCCTCAGGGCCCGCAATAACTATGCAAGCCGGGAGTAGCAATCTTTCGGTGGTCCACACCAACTAATCATTCTGTGAGGACAGTGATTCCCAGAAGACAGACAATGACAAGTCTAGGGGTAGTTGCCCTCGACAAGTCAGAGCAGCATCCAAAGCTGGGGGTAGCATTCCCTCCGAGTCCGAAGATGATGCAAAACTAATAGTCTTCCCAAAGGACTGTGCGACTCAGGAATCAGAAGCCTCAAAGCCAAAAGCACTTTCTCCTTCGATGGTAATGACGTCATTGAAATATTTAACGTACTGATGAAGGTAAACAAAATTCGGCTACCAAATATCAGATACCCTAAGGAGGCAGACAAGGTGAATGACCCTAAGTACTGCCACTACTACTGGTACGTCTATCATCCAATCAAAGACTGCTCTATGTTGAAGAGGCGTATCCAGCAGCTGATCGATGCCAAGGTGCTCACCCTCGACTTCGAGGACAAGATGGTCATTGCCAACATAGTTTCCCTCCAATTTAGTGACTTTCCAATGACGGAGGCCTAGGACGGTGTTATCCCGATCCTGAAGGCAATAATGGAGGTTGTCAATCTCCCACCAGCTTACGGCCAAATAACCAGGCGGGTACATCTCAGCACACTACGTAGCGAGGTCATGTGGGTTCACCCTGACATTGCTCAAGACCTGATAAAGCAAGTAGCACATTCAAAGACCAGGTCAAAAGAAAAGAAATGCAGTCCGTGTCGCATGATCTTTTCCTTAGAAAACATAAATTATAGACTTTGGATGCTCACTGTAGCTCAACAAGTCTCCTTTTGCACAAAAGCCAAGCCTCGTATGACTCATCAACAACGATGAGACAGTGCTTCTTGATGAAATAAATTTCCAGCAACAGACAGTGTCCCTCTGCGTATTACATATATACCCGTAGCAGGCGGCGGTCCTCAACGTAATAAATAATTGTGTCCATGTGGCAGTGGTCCTACGTGCATAATTCAGCCAACTCCTTCATATGTACACGGCAATGTTCCTTTACACCTGACTCCCTGTTTTTCATAATCCAAAGCATCGATAGTATCTGGTGCAACAAATGATGAGCTACCACAGTTTTATTATTATAACCAATAGTCACTCTGTGTCATACAGAAGATGGGCTATGATCTCCAAAAGGTTGAAGGTCTAAATTTTGGTAAATGACGGCGTATTCTTTTACAATCCGACAACTATTACAATATCACTCGCAGTGGACTGGGATAAAAAAGTGCTAGCACGCATCATTACTCCAGTAAGATTGTAGTCCGTAAAGTTTGAGCTCCAAACTCTGTCAACAAATAAGAGCATATCTGAACTCTTAATCGAGGACAGTGTATTCTTAAACCCACCAAGGATTGTGTTTCCTTAATCTGATGCTTTATCAAGGACAGTGTCTCATTGATTCAACAGTGCATACAGGCTCACAAAAGCTTAACCGAGACTTGCCAATGATGCCGATCAAGGGCAAGTTTCTCAACAAGTACTACGTCTAAGCTAGTACTTTCCAGCAGATTAATTCAAAATATATAGTGTTTATATTTTGTTATCCCCATCAAGTACAAATGCATAAGGGGATTTGTGTCCCTCTATGATTTCTTGTAAAATATATTATAAGTGTTCGGGGGTCCTAAATATGCAACGAATAATGGATCCACAAAAAATTCTCCAATGGAGCAGTTCTCAGGTCCAGCAAAATATTCTCGTTAAGACCAACCAAACTTGATTTCCTCCAGCAAAAAGTGTGTCCTCAAAGCCCAGTCGCTTCCAAGATATCTCATTTATGATCCCCATTCTGGATCAAAAATGCTCCCCCAAGTAAGGTGGGATCACCCCAAGCAACAGCTTATATCCATATTACCTCTGAGATATAATATTGTCATTCTCTCCAGTATAGCGAATTTATCACCACAAAAAAACGGTCACGTCCATATTACCTCTATCCTTTTTTTCTTTGTCCCTACAGAAGTTTATTTTACCATGTCCATATCACCTCTGTGTAAGATACTTCTAACAGAATTCCAATCTTCAGAACTTTGTCATGTCCATATTACCTCTGAGTAATATTCTACCTATATACTTTCTACTATCATGTTCATATAACCCTTGATAGTGTCAGTCATTTCGGCTTATTATCCGTAGTTAAGGTATGTCACGTGTAATAAGTCTACAAACCAAGAATTTACCATGTCCACAATACATCTGAGCAAATATTCTTGTTTACCGTCACGTCCATGATACCTTTGATAGTGTCAATCATTTCAACTTGTCATCCATACTTAGCTTTAAGTATGCCATGGATGATAAGTCCACAAAAACTCCCCAATGGAATTATCTCAAAATAATCAAATCAAGATATTTCCCGATGATGAGAAACATACGTCGTTCCGAATGTCGATAGGAGTGTACTGCTACACAGTCATATCCTTCGGTCTGAAGAACGCATGTGCTATATACCAGCGAGCTATGAGCACCATCTTTCATTAATATCTACGCAAGATAGTGGAGTGTTACATTGATGGCATCGCTGTCAAGAGTCTCTCTAAAGATGATCACCTCCGAGACTTGAAGACTGTGTTTGACCTGATATGTGTGCACCAGCTCAAGATGAATCATTCTAAATCCTTCATGGGAGTCTCCAACGACAAATTTTTAGGTTTTGTCATAACTTTGAAGGGTATCCACGTAGACCCTAACAAGACTAAAGTAATCCTTGAAATGAACCCACCAAAGAATCTTAGAGAACTTTGTGGCCTTCAAGAAAGACTGCCATACATCAGGAGATTCATATCAAACCTCTATGTATGTTGTCAGCCGTTCACTCAGCTCATGAAGAAGGGATTCTCCTTTATCTGGAATAAAGAATGCCAGCGCGCCTTCAACCCCCAGTATTGGTGGCCACGTTATGGGAAAACCCTATGTACGGTCAATGAATCACTCCCTCGGAGCTCTACTAGCCTAAAAAAGTAATACATGTCATGAACGAGCCATCTACTATCTCAATAGAATGATGGTGGGTGCAAAGAACAGATACAACCCCATTGAGAATGAGTGCTTAGCTCTGGTCTTCGCCATTCAGAAGATCCGGCATTACGTGGCATGATAAACCATCCATGTGATCTTGCGAGTTAATCCTCTCAGGTTCCTTATTGTAATGCCTCGATTCTCGCAAGGGGACGATCGTCCTTGCTTAGCGCCTTATGGAACCGATCGTCCTTGCTTCGGCATGATACTATTTAAACCTAAGTTGTACTTGTACAAGGACAAAGCTTTGAACAAGAAAAAGTAAGCTATTTAAGATGGAGGCAGCGACACAATATTATAAAAAATAAAGAACACAATAGCATAAAAAATAAGCTCTTTATTGATATTCAAGATGTGTTACAAGTGGTGCTTGGCCGAGATTACCATTCTCTTAAGCTCTCTTTCTCGATTACAATGGATTTATTCCATACATTACATCCATTTATACAAAAGTAGCTCAAAATATCTCGATACGGCTCAAGACATCGACTCTAGATTTTCGGATCCTGGGGATGAGGCTCTGTTATCGCTTCTTCGGACGATCCAGTACCTGCGAACAAGTAAAATAGTGGGGGGTCAGCACTTTTGGGTAAAGTAATGGTGAGTATAAAATCAACGAACATAAGCAACACTCTCTAAAACCAACACTAAGTAATTATGTGGCAAAATATTATATTACTAGGGATATTGCTATTTTTACCAAGGTTTATTTCATACAGCACAGGATTAGAGTCAGGTTACTTCTTTCAAAAATATATCTTTGAAACAGTTTGCATATTCAATACACTCAAGCATGCTATAGGGACAGTGTTCTATCATGCAGTGCGAAGCATGTGTCGTGAGCCAAATTACTAACTCTTGGTAACATAAGCTATCTCTAGTGGACTATTCATCTCATACAAGAGGACAACAACATATTTATGTTAAACATGCATGTCTAGGAGCAATATGAGGTTCAAGCATAATAAAAAATTAGTACATCACTTATCGATGATTCTTACCTTTCGTTGAATGGTTTTCGCTATAACAGACATACAAGTTAGCAAAATTTTGCATAATCATAAGAGTTTTATTTCCTGTTCGTCCCTGCATCAAATAGTTAGGTATGGAAGAAGGCTAAAGTCCTAGCATGCACCCTAATTATATGATGGTCCCCTTTGCGGGATTAGCAGTTGGGACGTACAAGCCCATCACACTAATAGACCTATATATACCCTCTCATAAATAAGGACTTCTAGCCTCAGGGTATGCAGATCTCTCCTAGGCCGAACGATCCCTAGTGCCCCAGGAACTGCTTGAGAGACAAACCTTGTGCACAAGTTGTCCAGACCACATGCATGCATGAAAGTTCCTATCAAATGATCTCTAGGATGCATATGTTCATAAACATACAAATATTTCAATCAAGCGACAGAGCTAGAGCTCTCAATTCTCTTACCTAATAGCCATATCCTCCCGTAAATAAGGACTATTCAAGCCTCGGGGTGGACTATTAGTCTCGATGCAGCAGTTCAAGTTATTCATAACATTCTATCTCTTACAGTGCGATCACTGAAACATGTTCAAGCAGTCTAGTTCTTTTAACACGTATTAATCAAGAAGCAGTTCTATAAATCTAGCATGCAATTTCTATCTTTTTCAGTACGATAGGGAACAAGAAAGTAATCTTTATTTAAGTAAACATGGCAGCAGTTATTCTATCTCTTTTATAACTAAGCATACAAATAGTACTCTTACTTAGCATACTATAGATTCACAAGTTCAAGCAATCTTTTACTCTTCTTATTAGCATGGCAAGGGCTCGTTTGATAGCAGTGACTGTATAACTTAGCATACAGCATTTCTATCTTTTACTAAGCAAGGCAAGGTACTTTTCAATGACAAGCATTTCAAATTCTCTAGTTAAGCAAGCTGGTTCTTGTTCTATCATTCCTATGCAACATTCTCTACTTAGCAACAAGCATTATAAAAACTCAGATTCATTATTAAGGCATGCAACAATCAGATAATAAAGTTATGTCCACTCAACCAGAATAATCATCTTGTGTTTCGATCGGAGAACTCTTTGAGAAGGCTCCTGCTCGAGCCAGTCAAGCGATATCTCTTGTACATAGTGCCAAAGCGGAGCGGGGCACTACATACTTATCTACTGAGAAAAAGTTTTGTCCTCGAAACTCAAGGAGAAACTTTTGATATCTAGAGCAGCGATAGTCCTCATCCCTCACCATTCTCAATCGAAAACTCTAGCAATCAAGAACTCAATAAAACTCTAGCCATCAAAAATCACAAATCACAGCTCTCAAGCAAAAATTAATCCATAAAACTTTTACCAGCATCTTTGAGAATATTTAAGGATCCATTATATGGAATGCTCATTGCAGTAACGATATCAAGTGGCAAGGAACATCTTGAGTTAAAGTAAAACAGCAGAATGGCCAAAGGGTCGAGTTTCTATGATACCATTATATCATGCCCCAATTCCCGTAAAGGGTCGATCGTCCTTGCTTAGTGCCTTGCGGGACCGATCGTTCTCGCATGGGCGTGATGCCGTGCAAGCCTAATTTACGCTAGCATAAGGCCAAAGCTTTGAACAAGGGCAAGTAAGCTATTCAAGACGGAAGCATCGGCACAATATTGGAAAAAGTAAAGAACACATTGGCATAAGAAAACAAGTTCTTTATTGATATTCAATATATGTTACAAGCGACGCTTCGCCGAGATTATAAATCACTCAAGCTCTCTTTCTCGATTATAATGACATTGTTCCATATATTACATCTCTTTATACAAAAGCAGCTCAAAATATTTTGATACGGCTTAAGACATCGACTCCAGATTTTTGGGTCATGGGGATGAGGCTCGGCTATCACTTTTTCGGATGATCCAGTACCTGCAAACAAGCAAACTAGTGGAGGGTTAGCACTTTGGGAAAAGTACTGGTGAGTATAAAATCAATGAACAGAAGCAACACTATCTAAAATCAACACAAAGCAAGCATGTGGCAAAATATTATATTACTAGTGATCTTGCTACTTTTATCTAGATTCATTTTATGCAGCACAAGATTAGAGTCGGGTTACTTCTTTCAAAAATATTTCTTTAAAACAGTTTGCATATTCAATACACTTAAGCATGTTATAGGGACAGTGTTCTATTGTGCAGTACGCAGCATGTATCGTGAGTCAAATTACTAACTCTTGGGAACAGAAGCTATCTCTAGTGGACTATTCATCTTATACAAGAGAACAACAACATATTCATGTTAAATGTTCAAGTCTAGCAGCAATACGAGGTTAAAGCATAATCAGAAATTAGTACATCACTTATCGATAATTTGTACCCTTTGTCGAACGGTTATCCCTACAACAAACAAACAAGTTAGCAATAATTTACATAATCATAAGGGGTCTATTTCCTGTTCGTCTCTGCATCAAACAGTTAGGTATGCAAGAAGGCTAAAGTCTTAGCATGCATCCTAACTATATGATGGTCCCCTCTGTGGGATTAGCAGTTGGGACATATAAACCCATCTAACTAATAGACCTATATATACCCTCTCGTAAATAAGGACTTCTAGCCTCAAGGTATCCAGATCTCTCATAGGCCAAACGATCCCTAGTGCCTCAGGAACCGCTCGAGAGATAAACCTTGTGCACAAGTTGTCCAGACCATATGCATGAATGCAAGTTTCTATCAGATAATCTCTAGGATGCACATGTTCATAAAAAAACAAATATTTCAATCAAGCGATAGATAAAGAGCTTTTAATTCTCTTACCTAATAGCCACACCTGTAGAAGCATAAAAAATACGCTGGAATGATCTACGCAGCATCTTGATACAGAGCAGCATAAGCAGAGGCCTTCGGAGCCATCCAACGTAAAACAGGGTTCTTCATCGCCTCCATGGCGTAAAACCCAATCGCTCTCAAAGCAGCATTAAAAGCGTACGAGGAACGCTTCGTCTTTCCCGAAATGAACCTGTCAAAGTCACGCGATGAACCTGGCCTCTGACTCCTGACAAAAAAGTGCTGCACGGCTACCCAGACGACGGCTGGAAACGATGGCAGACCCCTCGGGACGTACCCACAGTATGATGGCGAATCTCTGCATTTAATGCAGAGGATTTGGTTAAAATATCACCAAACAGTCATTTACCAAAGTCCCCCCAGCGTAAACCGCTCTTTCGCGTACAAGGGAATACACTGCCTTGCTTTACACATGCAAACATGAGCTGTTTTGCGCTCCGCGGTACGACAAACCGCTGCCACGTCAAAAGCTGCACTCCGTACGGGGCTCGAGGCACGTCTCTACGTCTAATTACACAGAGCAGTGACAGTTTCCCTCAAGGCACGTCTCTGCAATGGATGCATAGAAAGGCTGCAGACCTTCAAAACACGTCTCCGCATTTAATGCACAAGATGATGACAAATCTCTGTAGAAGATTTGATTACATCTTCGAAAGCCGTAATTTCGGCTAAGACGTCAACATCAACACTTCAGCACGGTACGCAGTGGCTTCTACGCCCGCTCAGGATCAGTGCTCCCTCGGCTTCTAACGCCCTCTCAGTCTCTACGACCATTCGGCTTCTATGCCTGTTCGGCTTCTATGCCCATTCGGCTTCTACGCCTGTTCGGCTTCTATGCCTATTTCGGCTTCTACGCCACATCAGCACTTCGACACGGTACGCAGTGGCTTCTACGCCCGCTCAGGATCAGTGCTCCCTCGGCTTCCAACGCCCTCTCAGTCTCTACGACCATTCGGCTTCTATGCCTATTCGGCTTCTATGCCCATTCGGCTTCTACGCCTGTTCGGCTTCTATGCCTATTTCGGCTTCTACGCCAAGGTGACAGTCACTTGGCTTTTACGCCAACCTCTGCTACACAAGGGATACCTACCTGCGTGGCTTCTACATCGTGATCTTCGTAGCAGATATACGCGTTTTGTCCCCTTAGTTGGACACGCGTCAGATGCTCACTCAAAAGGTCATTTACACGCAGGCATTGGTTATTTTAAACCATTGTGTAAAAGGGTGCTGTACTGTCCACTCCTCGGTTGTTACACCGACGGAGTGGTCACTGTCACCAAAACTCTATAAATAGAGACCCCTATCAATGGGGAAAAAGGTCAGAAAATTGGTCAAGAAAACCAGTACAAGATCAAAGGTCAAAAAATTGAAAGATCGAACAATTGAAGACTCAGAAAAGAGGTCGAACAATTGAAGATCGAGCAAGGAGAGAAGAGATTGGGAGAGAGAGAGAGAGGAACCCGGAGCTCAGGCAAAGGATAGGGATCAGGCGACCAGGGCATCGTGCATCCACCCTTTTCTGTAACCTCCGAGGCTGCATCCTGTCTTCCACGGCACTTCTTCAACATCGTGTAGTCCAAGGGCTAAAGTGATCGACCGCAGATCAGACACCTATAGCAATTCATACCCAGATTAAATAAATTGTACTCCCACATCCTCGTATAGGATTACATTGTACAAGTTTATTTGTAAACAAAAGGGCGCGGGTCTCTTATAAACCCCGTCATTGAAATACACTTTCATTCTTTCGTTTAATACCACAAACAAGATGGCGACTCTGCTGGGGACGTCTTTCTCTTCTAACGAGGAAGTAATTGCTCAACACGATGCGGTATCTGTAGGAACCGTGAAGAAGACACTGGTCGTTCAGTTCGACCAGTCTGCCTACGAAGACATGCTTCGGACTGGGGGTAGCTCTCACTCTCTTTCCGTCCAAGACAGCAGGAAGCTACGCAAAGTGTGGATGCCCAAGACATCCTCCGCCGTTTCTGTGGACTCTCCGATCTCTCCGATCTCTCCGACCAATGAGGTGGTAGCATCGCTCCTTCCGTGCCCCGCACGTAAAATTCAGTCTTCCGCTACGCGCGGTACAGACAAAACTTCTGGCAAAGCCTCAGAGCTAACCCAGGAGTATCCTCTGCGCTATACGTGCAGAAATCAGTCTTCTGCTACGCGCGGTACAGACAAAGCTTCTGGCAAAGCCTCAGCGCTGACCCAGGAGTATCCACTGCGCTCTATGCACAGAAATCAGTCTTCCGCTATGCGCGGTACAGACAAAACTTCTGACAAAGCCTCAGAGCTAATCAAGGAGTATCCACTGCGTTATACACGCAGGAATCAGTCTCCCGCTATGCGCAGTACAGACAAAACCTCTGATGGCGCCTCAACACCAAATCAGAAGTACAGATCGTGCTCTACGACATCTGACCTTTACGGTGAATCAGATGAGCGCTGCGGTCTCCGCAAGAAAAAGCAGGCGGATGAATATTCAACTACTGGGCCTTTACGCCAACAAAAGAATGATCTGCCTACTCTCCGGATTACGCGAGAAGCTAATGGCTAACTGAGGGCCTCTCCAGCCTCACGCCAGACTAAGCGGACCTCCAGATTACGCCAGGCACGGTCCCTCGACGTAAAACAAACTCAGACGGCAGAAAGAAACCCTCCTGACCTACGCGAGTATCTAATCAAGAGGCGTAAAGAAAGGGGACCTTCCAACATGTCTATTTTGCCTCCTGGCGAACACTATTGTAATATTCATAAAGTTGTGATTAATTGCTGCTGTTCCAAGATGAAACGATCGGTTTTTGACCGGTTGAGCTACTCGTTGTCTTTCCAGGAAGGGGAACCCGCGCATGCGTCTGTGAACATGGCTTCACACATACCTAGAGGAGGGTCGAGCTCAAGACGTCATCCTTCTAGACCTCCGAGCCGAAGGAGGTTTAGTAAGCCCCTCGGAGACGTTGAAGCCGGGGTGTTCCAAAATACTCGTGCAAGGTCACAACAACCAGCGTCATCTTCTTCTGATTCTGACGCCGAAGGTCGCCAAGTTCCCGAATCAGAGGCAGAAAGTATAGAGTCGACTTCTATAATGACCTATACTAATCCCTCAATGACTCCCAGGGAAATAGGAGCTTACGCCATTGAAGATGAGCACGAGGAAGCTTCGCCATCAGGGAACGCGGAACGCATCACTATACTGGAGACATCTCTGAAACAAGTGCAATCCGTAATGGAAAACATGTACCGGATGATGCTCGCTCAGCACGCAACTACCATGGCTCAAGCGTCGGTCCCGCCAACTCAGATACGCACGGGGGTGGACTCACCACCACCCAACCCAAGCCAAGAGCCTACGCTGGATCAAGAGTCAACGGTTCCTCCGCTTCCTCACCTAGAAAATGCTCTACCTCCCGCTGGAGCTACAATACAACTGACTCCGTACCACTCAGTAGCCCCGCTTTCGACTGAGAATCCGATGCAGGCAGTGTGAGAGTTGAAAGCCCAATTCGACGCCTTGAAGCACAAAGATCAGCTCAAGAAACTGGGAATCAACTAGCCCTACCCAGCTGTCTGGGAGGAAGTCCCTTTCCCTCCGAGATACAAACCTCAGACTATGGCTCTGTTCGAGGGAAAAAACATCACCAAGTCAGTACATGAACTATTTCAGTATGATGACGGTGTTGCTACAAGGTAACGATGCCCTCCTCACTCGGGTGTTCAAAGGCTGTCTCTTAGGAGTAGCCTACCAGTGGTACCGTAGCTTGGCGGACAACTGCATTACTTCCTTCGAGGACTTCAAAGCTCTGTTCTTCACACGATTCTACTAGGGAGGAATGGACATGTCTATGTCCTCCCTCATCAAAGTCAAACAGAAGGAAAAGGAGGATGTTCGCATCTTCATCGAACGTTTTCGTCAGGCCACTTTACAGATGCCACCAGGAGTTCCAGACTCTGCATTAGTGGACATTTGTAGGAAAAATCTCCTTTCCGTGGTCTCGGTGTTCACAGGACCATATCAGTTCCATGATTGGCCCTCGTTCATCATCTCGGCAGTAGCCGCTGAAGATAACAGTCGCAAGGCGCGCGACAATGGCATCATGATCTCCGCCTCTGACAGAGGCAAGAGGTCATCTCCCAGCAGTGACCATCCTCGTGGTCCCAAAGGGAAAGAAGCCCTGGCTATCAACAAGGCCAGACCAAAGATTGCGGCAACCACGCAAGCAAAACCAGGGACTTCTAGGCCCGTCGAAGTCTACTCTTTCGACGACGACGATATCCCAAGTATCTTTGAGTGTCTCGTCAAAAGTGGCAAGATCATCCTCCCGGAGCTAAGGCAGCCCCAGAAAGTTGGCAATACCGACGACCCCAAATACTGCGTCTTCCACAGATACGTACACCACCCGACAAAGGCGTGCTATGTATTAAAACGGAAGATCCAGGGATTAATTGATGCTAAGGCCATCACTCTGCACAGCACCGAGAAGACGGTCGCGGCCAACATGGTCTATCTGTAGTTTGGCAATCTGCCTCCCCAAAAGGTCCCTAATGGTTTTGCACCTATATCCCGGACAACGATGAACATCGTTAACCTCCCCCCGGCTAGGGGTCAAAATCACAACCTGGTGCCCCTAACTACCCGGCAGGGCAAGATTATGTGGGTTCACCCGGATTTGGTGCCAGAGCTCGAGAGGGAGACCAAGGCAACCAAGCCTACCTCCAAGAAGAGTCCCAAATACTGATCATGCCACATGATCACAACTTCTTCTGCATCAGACGAAGACGAGGTACTTGTCGCAACCCGTTCAGGGAGGTCCTACCTCGACGACAACGGAGCAAATCAGGAAGGCGCGCTAGCTGACGTTCCAGCTACCAAACCTTCAGAGCAAGGTCTCGTCGTGCCAAACGTCAGCCCTGCGAAACCTACTCCGGCGGAAAAGGGAAAGCAGAAAGAAATATGCTTCGACAAACCTGTGAAAAACATTCCAAGCAAAGGTTTAGAGAAGCCATACAAATTTGACATCCTGGCCCAGCTAGCCAATACGCCAGCCAGGTTGTCCATCTTTGAGCTACTCAGGCTCTCCTCCGACACTCGTCTAGCCCTGAGTGAAGCGCTGATGCAGGCAGAGGCGTACTTCACCCAACTCAAGTCCCCCGACGAGGAACCAGTGGCATGTCCTCAGTGCCACAGCGTAATGGAGGTGGTCCCAAATATCACCTTCACTCAAGACGACATGCTGTTAAAACATAACAGACATGACAGGCCCCTCTATTACATCGGGTACGTCGGTTCCATAGAAGTCGACCGGATTCACATAGATCCGGGATCGTCGATCAGCATCATCCCGCACGGTCTGCTCAGGCCACTGAGAATTCCTACTAGCGAACTGGCTTACACTACCACTACAATCGTGGGTTTCAACGCTGGAAAAAGTAAGCCATTGGGGAAATTTTGCTTGAGAATCCAGATCGGCAACCTTAGATCGGTGGCCACATGTTACGTCATCGATTCAGAGGTGTCCTACAACATTTTGCTAGGGAGACCGTGGATTCACGACCACAATATCGTTCCTTCAACCCTACATCAATGCCTTAAATATGTAGACGCACAAGGAACAGTACAGACGGAGGTGGCTGACCTAAACCCGTTCAAAGGAATAAAGTCGTACTACTCCGACGCCGTGTTGTACTCCCAGGATCACGTGGAAGAAGGGTCAGGCGAGACAAAGGAGGAATCCCACCGGGAGCCAGAAGAGCCCTCTGCCACACTGCCGCTGTCCATTAAAGTGAAAGGACGAACCACTCGTCCGAAAGCCATAGAACCTTTGGCTATCCACCTGGACAAGACCAAGACAGGAGAAGGGGGTGATCCTCTAGTGATCACTTTGAACCGAAAACCTCCACCCTTGGTCATCAACCTTCGACGCAACAGGCAGTCGACTGGTGTAAAGGCGACCAGGAGTGAAATTCCAGATGATAATAAATATCCTCTTTTTCAGTATATTTATGCTCGAGCTCCAAAGTAAGGACCCACTCCACATGACGAGGTAGAACCCATAGGGCAAAAATTCTTGAAAGCTATGAGCTCCTACCGCCCATATGTCTGGGAAGTAGCATCGCCATCCAACGTCGTCACGACATACGGGCCACATGAGGATTCTGTCTTCATCGTCCCACCTACCGGCAGCAGTCGGCACTCAATAGTCTTCGGTCGCATGCGGAATCAACCGATCACCCAAGAAGATCCCTTCGACGACGACTCCGGGAAAGTACAGATTCACCGTTATAGCCCGCAAGCGCTAAAGATCATGCAAAATATGGGCTACGACTTGAAACGGAAGCCAGGCCTCGACTACGGAAGAGGTAGACGAACGCCACCGTATGACAACCCCCGCAATCGACAAACTCATCTCGGGTTAGGGTATGCCACCTCCCTTGCGACTTCCGAGCCAAAAGAGGACCCCTTTTCCTTTTTCCGGAACAGCTCATCGCCCTCCAACTCGCCAGATGCTCTCGAAAAATCACTATCAGTGAATATGGTGATGACAAGTCCATCAGAAGCCGAGAAGCAGGATACAGAGCCATTCGAGGATGACCCCTGGGCTCAACAAATGGATACGCAGTGGGAATTCCGCTTCGAGCAGAGAGAACCTCCCACCAAGGACGAAGTCATCTAGATCGATGTTGGGGGTGAGCTCTCACCAAAGCCAATATTTGTCAGTAACAATCTTCCCCCACCTGAAAGGAAAGAAGTTATACAGCTGATAAAGGAGTATATTGACGTCTTTGCGTGGGATTACGAGGACATGCCAGGCCTAGACCCGAAGGTAGCTACTCATAAGCTCAATATACTGACCGATTCAAAGCCGGTAAAGCAACACCAACGACGGTTCCGCCCCGACATGATGGACGCCATCGAGGCTGAAGTCAAGAAGTTGATAACCTGCGGTTTCATCCGGGAGGAACAACACCCCGACTGGGTCGCTAACGTGGTCCCAGTCATGAAGAAAAATAGGAAGGTACGCATCTGCATCGACTACCGAGATTTGAATGCGGCCTGTCCCAAAGATGAATTCCCTCTTCCCATCACGGACATCATGATCGACAACACCTGCAGCTTCGAATGCATGTCTTTCATGGACGGATTCTCAGGATACAATCAGATCAAGATGCATCCTGAAGACGAGAAGCACACTGCCTTCCGGACACCGCTGGGGGTATATTGCTATACGGTCATGCCCTTCGGATTAAAGAACGCTGGGGCTACATACCAACGGGCTATGAGTAACATATTCCGTAGGCATTTATGCAAAACAGTGGAATGTTACGTAGACGACATAGCTGTCAAAAGTCGCCTCAAAGGCGTTCACACCTGAGACCTGAGGGCGGTATTCGAATTAATGCGCCAGCATCAACTCAAGATGAACCCTACAAAGTCCTTTCTGGGTGTATCCAGCGGCAAATTCCTGGGATTTGTCATTACCACAAAAGGCATCGAAGTAGACCCTGACAAAGTCCAAGCAATCACGGCAATGCGACCGCCCGTAATCTGAGGGAACTCAGGGGGTTCCAAGGACGTCTGGCTTATATCCGGCGATTTATATCCAACCTCTCGGGGAGATGTCAGCCCTTCTCTTATCTCATGAAGAAAGGCGTATCCTTCATATGGGACGAAACCTGTCAGCAAGCGTTCGAGGATATCAAACGCTACCTAACCATTCCGCCAGTTCTGGTGTCTCCCGTCATGGGGAAACCATTCTTGCTGTACGTTCGGGCAATGGATCATTCGCTAGGACTCCTCGCACAGAAAAATGATGCGGGTCATGAACAGGCTATCTACTATCTCAGCAGGATGATGGTCGGGGCCGAGCACCGGTACAACCTAATGGAGAAGGAATACTTGGCTCTGATGTTCGCTGTCCAGAAAATGCGGCACTATGTCACCGGCCAGACTATTCATATCATCTCCAGGATCAACCCTCTCCGAGTGCTGATGAGCAAGCCAAGTGCCCTCAACTCCCGACTCGCAACTTGGGCGATGCTGCTAACACCATACAACATGGTATACATCCCACAGAAGTCCATCAAAGGCCAAGCACTGGCTGACTTCCTAGCGGCTCATCCGATCCCGGAGACCTCCAAGCTATACGAAGACATCCCTGATGAAGTCGCAGAATGTAACTTCACAAGAAAAAGTGACGTATGGCAACTGTTCTTTGATGGCGCCTCCAGAACCGGTCCTAAAGGAAACATCATTTCAGGAGTGGGAGTCGTCCTAGTTACCCCGGATCAACTCGTCATCTACCGAGCATACTCTCTTAGCGAGCCTTGCTCCAACAACGTGGCGGAATACAACGCTCTACTAATTGGGCTCCAAGTCGCTACAGAACTGGGGGTAGAATCCCTGGAAGCTTTCGGTGATTCTCTGCTCATCGTCAATCAAGTCAGGGGAATATACGAAGTCCGTAATCCAGACCTCATCCCCGATCACCGGGCGACAATCGAGATAGCCATGATGTTCAAAGGGTTCTTCCTGGAACACGTACCTCGATCTCAGAATCTGGAAGCTGACGCCCTGGCCAGCCTAGCTGCAGACTTAGCTACTCCTATAAGAAGGTAAGATTCGGTAGTCCTTCTTAACAGAGACTTATTCTGTGTGAAGAACAGCTGTCACATAGAACGCAGCTACGCTGTAAACACCGATCCTCCTACAAGAGATTGGACACGTCCTTTCATAGATTTCGTGGCATACGAAATCTTACCGGAGGACCCCAAGGAAGCAGTATCCGTCAAGAGACGATCGCTACGCTTCTACTTCGATGCATCTTCACAATGCCTGTATCGCCGGACCTACGACGGACTGCTGTTGAGGTGTCTCTCTGGCGCCGAAGCACAGCAGATTATCCGTGAAGCTCACGACGGCGTATGCGGAGCACATCAACCCGGGCCTAAGCTACAGGATCGCATCAGGAGAATGGGCTATTACTGGCCGACCATGATCGCAGATGCAATACAGTATGCAAAGCATTGCAGAGCCTGTCAGGTTCATGCGGACTTCATACATCAACCGTCGGAACATCTACATCCTACGATCGCATCCTGGCCTTTTGAAGCATGGGGAATGGATATCATCGGTCCTATTCACCCGTCTTCTTCCAGGGGTCACCAGTTCATACTGGCCATCACGGATTACTTTTCCAAATGGGCCGAAGCAATCCCTCTCACTGAGGTAAAAGCATCCAACGTGGTCAGCTTCATCAAACATCATGTCATCTATCGCTTCGGGGTACTCCGGAGGATAATTTACGACAATGGGCCCCAGTTCATCAGCCAAGTATTTCATCAGTTTTGCGATAAAAATCGGATACACAATATTGCCTCCACGGCATACTATCCAGCTGCTAATGGTCTGGCGGAAGCCTTCAACAAAACCATTATCAAACTCTTGAAGAAGTTTGTCTCTTCAAACAAGAGAGACTGGAATGAAAAGCTGGGCGAATGCCTCTGGGCATACCGTACGACGGTACGAACGCCGACGGGTTGTACCCCATTCTCGCTGGTCTACGGGAGCGAAGCAGTTCTTCCCATTGAAATCCAGATCTCGTCACTCAGAATAGCCGTGGCTAACGAACTAACTCAAGAAAAGAATAACCTTTTAAGGCTTCAGGAGCTAGAAGGATTAGACGAGAAACGCCTCCAAGCTCAACAGCGCATCGCGCTCTACCAAGCACGCATTTCCAGGGCTTTTAACCATAAAGTAAAGGAAAGGGTGTTCAAGGTCGGCGAGCTAGTTCTAGCAGTAAGAAGGCCGATGATTTTAACTCACAAAAGTAAAGGCAAATTCCAGCCCAAGTGGGAAGGCCCTTATGTGATCGAGACAACGTTCTCGAACGGCGCCTACAGGATAGCCCAGCCTAACGGGGACCTCTTAATGGCTCCCATCAATGGCAAATTCCTGAAAAGATACTACGCTTAATTCCCCCCTGCCCAGGTGGAACATAGCGAGAATCTCAATTCTGACAAAGCTGCTCCAAGAAAAGAAACTAGTTAGGTCATATCCTATCATGTCCGTACGACCTCTGAATAGATATATCCTACTAAAGAGGTTTATCGAGAGTATATCAGGTCCATACTACCTCTGATATCCCCCTCACCTAAAAAACTGTCATTTACATTCCGAAATGACGGGTCCACAACAGTCAGAAAAGAGTCGCTTTTATTCATTCCCAGAAGGAGGCGAAAATTACATAGGGAGAGATACATCAAGATGGCGGAGTAATCAGATCACGAATCTGCCGCTCCAGTGCAGCCATCCTCTCATTCCTAAGGGCCATGGAATCGATGCGAGCCCGCTCCAGCTGTGCCTCGGGGGTATGCGTAAGAGTCAGATTAGCCCTTGCCCGAAGACAGCCCGCACGGGCAGCTTCCGTACGGTCCAGATCCCGTCGTGCTTCACTCAGTCGACCGATCGCTACCTTTGAACCTGCCAACGACTGGGAAGCCTACTCCTCTGCCCGAGCAAGTTCTTCCCTCAGCTTGGAGACCCTCGCTACATTCCCTTCATGCTCGGATCGACACTGCGTCTCAACAGCAAGAGCTTCTTCTACAACAGCTTTTCTCCTATCCACCTCCAGCTTGTGCTTCTGGATAGAGTTGTCTAGGCTTTCAAGCTTTGTAGCGAGCCGCTCGGCCATGAGGTTGAATCGAGCCTGGACATCAGCATCAAGGCTGCCCTCAGCCCGCTGCAAATATTCGTTAACGGGTTGCTCTAAACCATTAACCACCGCCTCCAGAGCATCAGCCACTCGAAGATTGCCGAGCCCCCTGACAACCTCGATCGAAAGCTGAGAAGTCTTCTTCAGGAGCTCGAAGTCAAGATTCTTCGCCAACACCATCGGTATCATCGTTTGTAAACCGGTGTAGACAAGGCTGGTATGCTGCTCGGTCAACGCGACTAGACCCGACTGAACGCCCGGAGTGGCCGCAGTGCTAGTAACTCCCTCTCCAGGGACAATTACAGACGAGGTAGCCACCGCCGCTGCCTCGACGGGTGGCGCGGCCAAAAAAGGTGTGACAGCAACGATCGAAGTCATCGGCATACTCGCGAAAGGCGGGGTCACGATAGCAGGTTCATCCCCCTCATGAGACGACGAAACCTCTCCAGGCGAGCTGGCCCCCGAAGATACTTCTGCCTCGGAATTAGGCGCCTCCACGTCATCACTAGAAGCCGGAGCCAACGACATATACGACGCGTCTGCAGCCGATGTGGCTAAATCACGCCTTAATGGCGTGATACGACCTGTCATACCGGGAGAAGGAGGTGGGCCGACCGACATCGCCAAAAGCTCGGTCAAGCCTTCCCCGAGACGCGGTCGAGATTCGTCAGCCGGGGTCTCGCTAAGCGCACTCGATGACGCAGAAGCAACTTTCCCCGCTGCTGACCTCGGGAAAGATTCTCCTATCTGCAGCGGCCACGTGGGCAATCCCGCTCCACTACTTGAAGCAGCCACACCGGCAACAGCCTCTAGCGGAGACTCTCCAGCGCCACCAGCAGGAACTGTAGAAGGTTCCTCTCTAAAAGGCGAGGAACCTCTAGCCAAAGATTCATCCCTGATGTAGGGAGGTGTCGGCTCACTTACAGGAGCCTCAATACCAGGAATGCGGAGAGGACGAGCAACCGTCTCCTTCCTTCTCTTACGAAGGGAAGCTTCCTTCAGAGCAGAAGCCCGTCGCTTCCCAGAAGAGACTACCAAAGCCCCCGCCGGCGCAGGCACTACACACCTCGGTAACGACACCAGAGGCTCGTCCGGAGTGCCAGACTCCTCGCCCTCATCAGAAAAAACCGAGGGGACTTCGACTCTTCCCCCAGGCTTGGCAGAAGGCACTCTAAAGCTTCTACGCCTGTCAAAATCGCGATGGAAGGTGTTAATCGCCATATAAAACTGGGCGTAAGAATGAAGGATGCGCAGCTCCGTGGAGGTTGTAACGACCGACACGATAAAAATTGCCCCTGTGCAACCCATGATAAAATATCGCCACCCTCTAGCTCCGTCAATGAGTCCGCCCCTGGACCTGAAGCTGGTGACGGCGTTACCCACGTGCAACTGATCGTACCCGAACTGCCTGGCAAATCGACTAGGCAAGTAGGGCTTGAAGAAGCAATAGTCTTCGCTTCTATACAGCAGATGGGATGGTCTGATACAGACCAACCAATTAAAAGCCTCCGGAGAAAGAACGGTCTTCTCTCCACCTGAATCCTCAAACCACACCCCGGATTGGTTGTGATATACCGGAGGGGGAGTACAGAGGATCTTCCAGCCATGGCTGAGGTTCAACACTAACCGACAGTCTAAAACTGTGTTCACATTCCAGGAAGAATCCCTGTAATTCAGCAGGAATATACCCCCTAAGCTGCTACCGGAACCATGAGACATCACCCGGGGGTTGTGGAGAATTAACCATCCCATCAGATACAGGTATGGTAATTCCACCCTGGGAAAACTCTCACGCCGAGCTTCATCGACGAGCAACCCATCGGTCATGGCCCTCAGGCCAGCCTGAATACGGCACACCATGGCAGAAAGCAGGCCCAGTCTTGCCCCAAATACCAGACGCACTGCAGGCCACAGGATGTTCCGATGAATATGATCCGCGGACGCGATACCGGGCACTACCACTCGATGCAGCCATATGGAGAGGAAACCAGCCAGCTGGGCTTCCTTAGACAGAGGCCTGCGACATCACCTCAAATAACTGTGGGTCTTGGTGCCTTCGGGGTATTTTCCTACCCCCTCAGTGAGAATCTGATCGGGAGCCTTGGCGTCTTCCATAAGAGCCTCAACAACCTGGGCACTAAGGACGCCCAAGCAGTTCACGGGCTCATTCTTACCCCCCAAAGCTTTCTCCGACTTGGCGGCCCTAGCCCGATGGAAGAAGAGGTAAGACATCCACCTAGTGGTATGGGCCAAATCAGAGGGCTCGTCATAAAAAGCGGTGTACGCAAAGTACTGACACATCAACTCCTGATATACTTCCGCCACCCGAGGGTCCGAATCCCCCAACTCCCGGTTGGTTGGGACATACTCTTCATATGGGGTATCCCCCATCGGCAGTCTCTAGACAGCTGCCATCTCATGGAGGGCCAATCCTAACTCCCCCAGTGGAGTGGCGAAGGTCCCGGTGAGCGGAATATACCGCTCCATCAGTGCCAAGAACAAATTAGCATTGGGAGGCAACCCAACACTCGTCGCACTCACGGCGGCATATAGTCCAATGTCCTCCAGCTCTCTTCGGAAGTGCGTCAAGGCCCAATCAACTAGGCATCTCCATCGGGAGTTCGTTGGGGCGATCCACCCGTTGCACCGAGGATTCTCCTTGGGATATACCCCACCTCGACTCATGAAGTCGTTACAGAAGGTCGGCAACTGGACAGGCTGGATCACCGAGCTATCTTCACTTGGGACATTACCCGGGCAGAGCCCCAGGAACAGCGTCACAACGCCAGAGGGGCGACTGACAAACGACCCCTGGTTAGCTTCTTTCAGATGAAAGATCTTTCCAGGCTTTCCGTGAAGATCAGGAGTCAGCTTCCACGACATCTTCCTAGGATGCGTCGCATGGAAGAAAGCCGAGATAGGATAATCCCTCGGCATCGTCGGCAGATACAAGACCAAATTCCCCGCAGGGAAGACCCAAGGCTCCCTCTTGGGCTTCGTCTGGGACTGTTTATCGATCATATCCCCAAAGAGGAAAGCCGGCTTTATGTACTGCTCCCCGTCTACATGCGTCAAGGGTTCGCCATTGATCATGCTCAACAGCATTCGCTCATCCTGGGCCGATATCAGAAACTCCCTGCCCTCAGGATACTGGGGTCCAGAGATGGGAAAGGCCATATGGGACAGATCCTCCAGGTAGTTCGAGTGCAGCATCCCGACAGCGGAGCCCATCACCTCAGCCAGCGGAGACTCACCCAAATCAACTGCAAAGGTGCAAGGAAAATAGGTCATTACAAATCCTGCACGAAGTGCGGACCAAAGTAACGACAGTCTGTGCTTTACGCCAAGATTGCGCAAATTTGGTCTCTATACGTCGGAAGTCTCCTCCGCAAGCGTAAAAATTCAAACTTTTACGACATACCCCAATTTTCGTTAGCCAGAGCTTTTACGCTCAGAACTACGAAAAATAGAGTTTTTACGCTGGCACATTAGAAATGTGGGCGTAAAAGATGAAAACATCTCCGTGCGTCATCTTCCTCAAAAGAGGCTATCAGCACAGAAGACGACCTAGCGCGGTCACGTTCAACGTGTGCGAATAATTTTTCGTCGTTTGTCATCCCAAAAAGCTTTACCTCTAAAGCCGGGTGCACTGCTCATCGGCGGGATACTCCTCTCAGAAGGAGGTTCACCTTGCCCGACCAAGGAATCTCTCGCCGATACCGAAGAACGAGAAGAAGAACCTACGCTCTTTCCCTTAGCGGAGGAAGTTTGTTTCGACGCCATTTCTGAGGACTCAAAGTGCTCGGAGAAGGAACGAAGGAAAACTCGAACAATCGAAAGCTCTCTTTCGCAGAAGACAGATAAAAAGCTTTCTCTCTCAAAAGCTTGGGGTATATATACAGTCCGAGTCGACTCCTCGAATCCTCGGACGAACCCCTCGAGACCCCAACCGGATCTCGCAATTAAGAATTGGTTATGATTGGATGCTACGTCAGCCCACTACCCTCGAAAAATGGACAGTCAGTGAATTCGAAAGGTTTTTTCGTGCAAGACGGTTCAGCGGGTTCTACGCTAAAAGAGCTTTCTACGCTCGACAGCAACAGATCTACGGTTTTACGCTCGCAAGCTGCAAGTCTATGGTTTTACGCCCGGATGCCTTCGTGATCGGTAGCTTTTATGCTCGAGAGGCCACAAACCTACGACTTTACGCTCAGCAGATACCAAATCGACGATCTCACGCTCGGTGGCACTCAGTTTACGCTCAGAAGCAACAGATCCGCAAAACCTCACGCTCGAAGAAATTTTCTTTTCAGGAGCTAAAAATCTACAGTTCTACGCTAAAGGAGCTTTTCTACGCTCGACAGCAACAGATCTACGGCTTCACATTCGACAGCTACAAGTCTACGGTTTATGCTCGGATGCCTTTGTGCTCGGTAGCTTTTATGCTCGAGAGGCAACAAACCTACGACTTCACGCTCAGGAACCACAAGTCTACGATTTCATGCTCGATGGTGTTTTTACGCTCAGAGGCTACAGACTGATGATTTCACGCTCTACGACTTTCCGCATATCCGAACAGTCCCCAAGGCGGTCAATTGCAAAGAGTTCACACAGAAGATACTCATTCTTGACCCAGAGCATCCCAAGTACCCGAAGCATACAGAGTTCAAACATTGAGAAATTACTCTTCTCGGGTCCAAAATTGGAGGTTTATCCAGACTCCAGTCTGAACATCCCGTCTATCAAGGTGGCAACTCAACTTGACAGCCAAAAACCTCGACCCTGTCCCAAGGGAGTTTCGAGAGATCATTCTTGAAGACGAAGTCTGAACAAGATCCTGCTCCTCAGAGAAGCAACAGTTCAGAATTCTATGTCGTCCCTCAGTCCTAGCAACAGGACAGTTCTAAATGTTCAAGGACGCTCAGCAGCATTCTATGGACTATTCAGGGCCTAATACTCTTTCTATCAGAGTCGGCATAAAAATTCAGACGTGTCGAAGCTGCACATATCCAGACTTCACAGCAACGTATGGCAAAGACGATCATATGAAGAAGAAAGACGACTTTATTTCAAAATTATGATTACATATGAGGGAAATCCTATCTACAAGGGTTTTTTTTCTCTACTTTTCATGGTTACATATGAGGGAAATCCCTTCTACAAAGGATTTCCTCATCGTCGTCTGAAGATCGCCCAGAAGCTGTTCTGACAGATTCTCGTATGGGCTTCAATTCTTCATCCATCTTCTCCAGCAGTCAGTCGGCAGAACTGACTGGCATGGCGGTGGTCGACGGCGGAGGACGATAGAGTTGGGGCTTGCATAGATTTTGTAGGTCCCAAGCTCCGTGCACCGCTCAAGCCGGGACAGAACGAGTCTGTCTGACTCTCGTCACCGGAGGCAACGGGAGAAGGCGCCACTTGCAGGCAGCGTGGTCAAATACGACCCTTCCTCTCTCCTGGTGCAACGCCATACAAAGTTGCTGATTATCCCGAGCAAGGGAGGCTAAGATATCCTTCCATGATCCATCGTTGCAGTGGACACTTGCTCGAAGACGCCATCTTTTTCGGCTCCCTACATGCTGGAAGAACATGATCTCCTTCTTCCTCAGATCGACCCGACGAGCTCCGGCGATCATCTCTGCATGGCAATGGGAATGTGGTGAAAACAGGTTCACCCCCCCAGCCTTTTATAGGCGAAAGAGATCACAGCGGTCCCCAATAAATCTACCATAAAGTCAGTACCGACCGTTTCAACGCTCCATTCAGAAACATTTCGGGTTACGAGGGGCCGTTCATGCTTCTTTCAAAGCGTTTCAAATTCCGAGGAATTTAAAAGCTTTGAAGGGGGTCTTGTATGTAAACTCCCTCGACCAGATTTCAGTAATTTAGGATTAATTTTGACTAATTAGAATTAGTGCAACTTTTTAAAATTTTATTTATTATATATTATAATGATTGTGCACCTGTTCATTACATAATTAATTAGGGCATCACACTAGCTGTTAACCCTAAATAAATTTCACATTCCAGCTCTAGACTAGTCAGACTACTTTTTCTGTATTTTGTGCAACTTCCAGAAACCTCATCTGGTGCTTCGTTTTAGTCGCACAAATATCGTTACAAACGTATGTATTTATTTCCTATTTAAATTTCTGCTCTTTACCCATCTCTGTACCCCTAGAGATTTGAGGACCAGTAGGCACCTGTTTTTGCCAAACAAAAATACGATAATATTCTACTCTAATTGTATTACAATTATCGTTTTGACACCGTAGAGAAATTATGACTCTAATAGCCTCTAAATAATTAGTGAACACCGTGCGCAGTATTTATTAAATAATAAATACGATGACTGTATCACCTGCAATATCAGACCCTGCACCTGCCCAGAATCACCCCACACTGTCCAAAACATTTTTCTCCAGCTATTTCCCTCATTTTTGTACAATTCAGAATTACGAGAAATCAGTATTTGAAATTTGGTAAATTGCGAAATTACGCAAAATACAAATTTTATACAATTATGCAATTATTGAAAAGTTAGGGGTTTATATGCAAATTGCATGCTAGGTGGCCAAATCCTATTGGCTAGACCATAGGTGGGTAGGACCCACCATAAAATCCAGAGAAATCCTGTGAAAATATCTCCAAAATACAAATTACCCATTTACCCCTAAACTTCAAAATAATTACAGGATTGCCACTCCCTCAAAACCCTATATAAACCCTAAACCCCCATTCAAATTCCCTACAGCCCATCCCTCTCCCACCCGAACCACCTCTCCCGCCGCCTCCGGCTGTCGCCGACCACCGCCACCCTACCCAAACCCTTCGCCACCCTCCCCTCTTCCCTCCGGCCAAGCCCCACCGCCAGCGCCGCCCCGCTCCGCCGGCTACAGCCCCCGCACCCTCCCCCTTTCCTCACTGTCCACAGCACCATCACCACCCGAACCACCTCTCCCGCCGCCTCCGACTGTCGCCGACCACCGCCACCCTACCCAAACCCTTCGCCCCGACCTCCCCTACCTACCACCACCACCTCAGCCCTCCACGACACCGCCTCCGGCCGCCCTAGCCCCCGCAACACCCTCGGCCACCCTCAACCCTAACCTGCCACTCCTCCCTCTGTCACGACCCGCACCCGGTTTAGGGGCACGAGTGCGTGGGTACGTCCAGCCTACGCCGCAGCATCGGCGGTAGAACGCTGTCTAGGTCAAGTGCTATCTAGATAATCTCACACTAGTATCCAACTCCATAAGGAGACACGGATAACACTAAAATAAATCTAGAAATACTCAATCACAACTACAGCACGATAGGAAATGAAGAAATAAAAGAATACAGCACAAGTCTAATGATAACATAACATACCTGCAATCCTTAACTTCCAATCCCCAAGTGTCAGAAACCAGTCTACTAATGTCACAGTCTGGAAAAATATTTTCCAGTCAGGAAGGAGCAAAGTACATCTCTAAATAGCAGTTCTATATAGATGACATAAACTATGTAGCAGTTCTAGATGGAAATATACCAGATGCATGTATAGGTACGAGAAATATACAAGAAAAGAAATATACTGGAACTACTGTAAGTAAATGCAGGAAAAGAAGCAATATGTCAATGAGCAAGAGTTCTATGACTAAGTGTGTGAGTACTAGCTTTAACATGTGATCGGCTTGGGAACTTGATCAGGCTGGTTACATGTGATTAGCTATGATTCATGGAAGGTCAGGCTAACCGTTGGTTAGCTATGATGCATGGAGAGGTCAGGCTAATCACACGTAACAGCTATGAGGCATGGAGATGGTCAGGCCGCACCCGACGTGAGATGTGGGGTGAGCTATGATGCATGGATAGTTGGGTATGATCACATATCTACACTAAAATACTCCCCAAATCCCCGACTGGTATAGTAGATCCAATCATGGTACGCTATGGCACGGGATTCCCTAGGAAGGTAGCAAATCTCCCCGGGAATCAGTGTCTGTACATGCACAAGATAACAAGGAAAACAAGTCTCGTACAAGCTACACCATGAATAAGGAATAACATCTCATGACGAGATCCGTGTATACCAATCCGTGTAACCAACGTGTCAGGAACATGGATATTTACACTAGATACAGTGAACATAGGAAATATCATAAATTAGAAACTAATCAGAGAATGTACTTGCCTTGGGTCCTTAGCTGGTAAAACCAATGTCCTGTCCCAGAGTACCGTCTGGAGGAACCAACAGTCCTAAAAAATATTTCAATACAACATTGGCATCAGATGTTACACTAACACATCCCAAATATATGAACTCAGGGCTCTATCAGGTATGGCACTAGTCAACTAGGGTCACCTAGTAATTTACCAATTTATCATATTATCAATAAATAATTTAATACATATATATATATAGTTATTCCAAAGTATACAGAATAGGTATAACTGTATGTACATAAGTGGAAATATATATTTTATTTATGAAAAATATACATCACCCATTATTTAAGAATATATACATTTATACATTTATATACACTAAATAAAAATATACTCATACCCTATATGTACACAAGTATATATGTATATACCAGATATACGTTTTTATACCAAATACGTTCTTATTAACCATATACCCTACAAATATGTACACACATATATATATTTGTACCAAAATAATAGTTATACTATATACAGGTAATTATACCAAAAATATACATACATACATACATATATATATATATATATATGTAAGTATATATATACCAAAGTAATTATATACATACACTAAATATATATATACATAGATACCCAATTAATTACATATACTAGAATACGTATTCACATATATAAATCATTTTGAAATTATTTTGAACAAAATTACAAATAGAAGTTTATTTATAAAAATCTAGAATTTATGTAAAAGCCATCATATATTTCATTTATAGTAAAATTGGTCTCTAGCCCAAATAAACAAATTTTTGATCTTATTTATTTATTATTGAAACTATATTTTTAATTAATAATATAAACCCCAAAATGATTACATTTGCATAATCAGAAACCCTTATATATATACATAACTAAATAATTAAAACTAACAATTAATTATCAATTAACTGATTAATTTAACTAAACTGGTTAATTAAACTAACTACTGATTATATAACTAAACTAATTAAAAATTTAACTAATAATTAATAATTAACTAACTATTACTTATTACTAATTAATCTATTATATTTATTTGCTAAATTAATTACAAATTAACTAACTAATTTTATAAATTAATTAAACTAATTATCAATTAATTGAACTAATTATTAATTAACTAAACTAATTAATATATCACTAATTATATAAAATAACTAATTATATAATATAAACCAATTATATTATAACTAATTTATATAAATAACTAATTTATATATAATAAACTAATTTACATATAATAAACTAATTTACATCTAATAAACAATTTTACATCTAATAAACTAATTTACATCTAATAAACAATTTTACATCTAATAAACTAATTTACATCTAACCTAACTCACAGGGTCGATGAAAGGGAAATGAAGAGGAAAGGGGCGGGGACTCACCGGAGTTTCTGTCGCCGGCGCGGTGTCTCGGCACGAGGCGGTGGCGGTGGTCGACACCGAGGCGGCGGCGTGGAGCTCGAGGCGGCAGCGGTCTCGAGGAGGCGGCAGCGGTCTCGAGGAGGCGGCTCGACGCTCGAGGACTCCGGGCGGCGGCTTGCTGGACTTGGCGGCGTCGACTCAGCGGCGGCGGCGGCTTCGTGGAGACGTCGGCGGAGATCGACGACGAACCAGCGGCGGCGTGGGACTCGAGACGGCCGCGGCTGCGTCTGGTCGGCTTCAGCGGCGGAGATCTCGGCGGATCTGGGCGGCCACGGCGATCGCCGGAGTTAGGTTAGGGTTAGGTTTAGGGTTCTGTCGTGTGTCCGGGGGTCTGGGTTACGTGTCCGGCTGGACACGACGGTGGTGGAATGTGGACGTGTCCGGTGCAGGACACGATGGGTGCTGTGTACAGCGGTGGATGCGGAGGTGGTGTGTCCGGGTTTGCCGGACACGGAGATGCTGGTTGTAAACTGTAAATCTGGACACAGGAAATGAAATGGATACGATGTGACACCCGGGGTCGGACCCGAGGCCATCACGGCTGACACGGATGCTGGACACACGGACACGAGCACACAAAGTGGTGGTGATGGCTTGTTGCCTTGGGAATTGTGGAGGCTAGCTAATAATTAGGAGATTAGGGTTTCTAGGGAGATGTGAAAATGAGAACTTAAATAGGGAGAAGGGTGTGGGATAAAGGGTTGCGGGTTGGCCCAATGATGAATGGCCCAGAATTAAATATAAAGGGGCTTTTCATGTGGGAAGAATGGGGCGTGAATGGGAGACGGAAAACGATAAATTAAATAGAAAAGAAATTTAAGAAAAAATGTTTTTAAGAAGCTTTTGATTAGCTACTAATTAACTCATTTTTCAAAATATTAAGAAGTATGTAATTCATTTATTTACTATCCCAATAAAAATCTATTTTATTTTATCAACTAGTCTTTTAAATAACTATTTAGTCAAAACAATAATTTCATGACTCAAGCCAATAAATATTTGAAACTAGAAATATATATTATTATTTATTTATTTATTTTGTAATACATCGTCATTTAGAAAAAAATAATTTTATAAAGATTTTTAAATTACCTTCTAAAATCAGACATCGTTCAAAATCAAATAAAAATTTTCAAGGAGAAATATTTTATAAAATTGATATTTTAAAATAAATAAAAATCTAATTATTTTGGAAATTGGAATCGGAGGTTACAAGTCTATCCACCTTAGAAAAATTTCGTCCTCGAAATTTTAGGGATGACTAGGATAGAAAAAATTGTTGTTCCTAATGATGAATATATCATTGAAAAAATATTTCTATAGGGAGAATATTTACCAAACAGCAGAAAACATGAAGAAAAAGAAAATATGGTTTAAGATAGGAGTAACTTGAAGGAATCATGACTCGGCCTTGAATCCTCTAGAAAGTTTAGGTTTGGGAAGTAGACACGATCACAAAAACAGATAATTTGAATAATGCACGTTACCTTGTCAAAGTAACTAAACCAAGGGAAGACCCAGTATAATGAATGATATAGACATGAAAGTTATAGCTAATTCGAAAGATACGGTCGACAATTTGATTTAAGAAACTTAAATACATCCTTCAAAATGTAATCAAGAGACATCTAATTGCCTTCTTAATTTCTAGGAAAAAGTCTTCACTACCATCTGAAAATAATCCTTCTTTTTTTTCTTTTTTTTTTTTTTTTTTTATCCTCGTTCATTTTACTTTTCTCAATCTTGTGATTCATCATTAACTAACATTTATAAAAGTTCAAATTCCACAAACTTTATTAGATTAGATCTTAGAATTTCTGAATCAAAAGCCTTATCATCAAATTCGAGTTTGTTTATCTTAACATCAACTATACCTCGATTATTTTCTTCGGTTTCAAATGTTACTGTCATGGTCAAGATTTTAATTTAAATCACAACCTCAATATACCATGATCTTACCTTACGACCTTCAATTATACGATCCCATAATCAATTATGTTATACTCTTCTTTACAATGAGCTTCATTTCATTCCATATTTCTTCATCCGTATGTATAATGTTTCCGAAATTTGAACTAATATTTTTTTTTCATCCTCTGAATTTATTATCCCAATGTAAAATTTTTTTACTACTCAAATCCTCAATATTTTAATTGAATTCCAGTCGTATCATAATCTCCTCAAATTTGAGTAAATAACTAAATACAAAATTTTCGATCCAATCCTTTAAATTGAAATCCAATCAATGCATATTTATAAAACTTAAAAATCTGCATCCCAAAATTTAACTTTAAACACTCATCAATCATTTAGCTCAAATTCAATTGATGCTTATTCCAATCTAACTCCTCATCCCAAGAATTTAATTTGACACTATTCCATTTACGATTTTATTTCCTGCTTTTCTTTTTCCTCAAATACTCAACGATGCGATGCTTCCAGTCTCTTCAATGCAACATTCATACTATATAAAATTTCTATCTTGCAATCAAATAGATAAAATGATAATCTCTCAAATTTCTCAAATTTTTAATAATCAATTCAATCATATCAAGACCTCCTTAAAATTAATAATCCTCAAATTTTGGCTCTGTGAATTTCTTAATTCTCCCTTTAAGTTAATGTTTGTCCTCGAATTTCAATCATACCTCGATTTTCATAAAATCAATGATCCATCAACTCCGTTATAACAACCCCTAAATTCTTTATTTAATTTAATGCTCATCCACAATTTAAATCTTCTTGTCTCTTTTGT
Source organism: Iris macrosiphon (assembly GCA_036927795.1). Lineage (NCBI taxonomy): Eukaryota > Viridiplantae > Streptophyta > Magnoliopsida > Asparagales > Iridaceae > Iris > Iris macrosiphon. The sequence goes on along the minus strand of JAYESA010000009.1, from coordinate 91,629,344 downwards.
CAGTCATAACCTCGTCATAGATCTTTGCTATGGTCAAAACCCAATGATCATGGTTTAAGAAAACTCTACCTACAGCCATGCAATTTAAGAAATATAGGTCATGTGTCTTTTGTCATGGTATTTCAGTCTCTGTTAGGGGGGTACTACTAGTTATATTCTAACAAGAAAATCATGCATGTGAACCACAGTACTAGAAAAATCAATCAATCAATCGAAAGGCGAAAGAAAAGGAACATTAGGAAGGAAGAAGGATCATGTTACATATTACTTGTAGTGTCCACTATCTCTAACAAACACTTAACTCTAGCACACTAACAAATTCCTATTCATGTACACTGGTACCCATATCAACTAATCATATATTAATATTCATATCTCTCATCTACCAAAATAAATCCTCAAAAATAATCGTCAGGGTTTAACTTCCCGATCAACTTAAAACAAAATGCATATACCTCCTCAAAATTAGATACTTCACATCGAAATAAAATTTAATCACTCCTAAAATCTTTGTAGCCTTAACTATGTTTAGTGAATCAATTTTAAATCCTCAATAATTTAACAACATAAAATCTCAACTCCTTAAAATTCTGAAAATTTAAAAATTCATTTCCACCTTTTAATTTATAACTCCTCAATGTACATATCAGTGCTCACGGTCTCTGATTCTCAAGGTGCACTCAATACCTCTATTGTCTAGAACTGTGTAATAATTTGTACTGCCCGAATCCCTTGCACTATTACCTCCAATGATCCAAGTTATCATCAACTGTGTTTTCTTTCATGATTTCAATTTATGTCAACTGGTATATCATCTAATTATCATCACACCGAGTGCTTACTGTTACTAGCACCATTTTCAATAATCCTTGATATAGAATCATCGGCACTCTTGGTATTATATTACTAGCTTCATTAATGCATCATCTCATCAATGCTCATTATAACTTGGGATTACATGTATCTACTACAACACTCATGTTTCTTATTCTCATGGGCAAGTATATGGTTCCTCATCTCGATGGTTGTATATGTATTTCCTTCAATCCTTTAAAGCCTACGAATCCGTGATACGCTTCACAACTTCCATTACTAATCCTGATATTTCTCTACTTATGACATCTCATTAAACCCTTTATACATATACATTTCTTTACCTTTAACATTTCCGATATCAATCATCCAATTGGACATCATGCTCCATAAATCCTTAACACAATTCCCGGATACTTAATCGTTTACATAGATCACTCAATTACATAATCATGATTATCCAGGACGGATAATTGGCTCTGATACTAACTCTGAGAACTATCACTGATACTCTATACTCTCCTTAACTCTCAGTCTCTAATGACACTACTCCTAGAATCATTGGTACAAGGTACTATACTAAGGGCTAACTCTAGATTAAAGCCTACTGCTCACATGTCCAATTAGGAACACTTACAAACTCATAAGCAACACTCAGTCCATACTAATACTCAAGACACAGCCATAATTACAAGCCACTAATTATCATACTTAACAAGAAATCCTCAAGGAATAGGAGTTCAAAGACTGAATTGAGGACAGAAGGTATCTTTACTGCTAGTAAAGAAAGAAGCGGTGGAACAAAGTCCTGGAATAACAGAAATAGATAAGTCTTGAGATGATATTTTAAGAACCAATTTAGGATACAACCTGATAATCATACACGTCTGTCTGAAATCATGACACTCAGAATCCTCGCCACGCCAGTAAGCATAGATGCGATAAACGATAGGTTTCGTAACTAAGGTATGCACTCTATAATCATGTCGTCTAGAATCTTCGCCACGCCAACCGGTATGGCTGCGAAAGACTCTAAGCTTCATAACTATAGTATGTACATCCAAGTCAGGTTCCTACGTTCTCGTCACCATAGCTAATATGGCTGCGATAAATTCTAGGTTCCATAACCAAAGTAGACGTTTTACCTTCCTCACTGTCCTCATCAATATATGTCATCAGATGATACCGTAAATTTTAGCCCGTAAAATTCATCTCGATATGAAATCAATTCAACAACGATACCAAGAATTAAAGTTAACAACTGGTCAACAAGAATCAAACTTAACAATGATACCAAGAATTTAATTTAATAACTACTCAACAAGAATCAAGTTCAGTAACAACAAGCGAGAGCGAACGGAAACAGGGAAAAGATTTAAATTGTAAATTGTAATAAGATTCTCAAGGGGTCATCCCAGGAAATCTTTCAAGAATTTGTGATTGAGTATCCTCTCTCATCCTAGTATCCTATGTCCTATATTCTATAGCAGGTACGCAGTAGTATAACAAGGATGCCACACTACTACGACATCGCACATCTCGCGAAGTCAGACCTGCATGGGCCACCACTAAAACGTGTCACGACCCGCACCCGGTTTAGGGGCACGAGTGCGTGGGTACGTCCAGCCTACGCCGCAGCATCGGCGGTAGAACGCTGTCTAGGTCAAGTGCTATCTAGATAATCTCACACTAGTATCCAACTCCATAAGGAGACACGGATAACACTAAAATAAATCTAGAAATACTCAATCACAACTACAGCACGATAGGAAATGAAGAAATAAAAGAATACAGCACAAGTCTAATGATAACATAACATACCTGCAATCCTTAACTTCCAATCCCCAAGTGTCAGAAACCAGTCTACTAATGTCACAGTCTGGAAAAATATTTTCCAGTCAGGAAGGAGCAAAGTACATCTCTAAATAGCAGTTCTATATAGATGACATAAACTATGTAGCAGTTCTAGATGGAAATATACCAGATGCATGTATAGGTACGAGAAATATACAAGAAAAGAAATATACTGGAACTACTGTAAGTAAATGCAGGAAAAGAAGCAATATGTCAATGAGCAAGAGTTCTATGACTAAGTGTGTGAGTACTAGCTTTAACATGTGATCGGCTTGGGAACTTGATCAGGCTGGTTACATGTGATTAGCTATGATTCATGGAAGGTCAGGCTAACCGTTGGTTAGCTATGATGCATGGAGAGGTCAGGCTAATCACACGTAACAGCTATGAGGCATGGAGATGGTCAGGCCGCACCCGACGTGAGATGTGGGGTGAGCTATGATGCATGGATAGTTGGGTATGATCACATATCTACACTAAAATACTCCCCAAACCCCCGACTGGTATAGTAGATCCAATCATGGTACGCTATGGCACGGGATTCCCTAGGAAGGTAGCAAATCTCCCCGGGAATCAGTGTCTGTACATGCACAAGATAACAAGGAAAACAAGTCTCGTACAAGCTACACCATGAATAAGGAATAACATCTCATGACGAGATCCGTGTATACCAATCCGTGTAACCAACGTGTCAGGAACATGGATATTTACACTAGATACAGTGAACATAGGAAATATCATAAATTAGAAACTAATCAGAGAATGTACTTGCCTTGGGTCCTTAGCTGGTAAAACCAATGTCCTGTCCCAGAGTACCGTCTGGAGGAACCAACAGTCCTAAAAAATATTTCAATACAACATTGGCATCAGATGTTACACTAACACATCCCAAATATATGAACTCAGGGCTCTATCAGGTATGGCACTAGTCAACTAGGGTCACCTAGTAATTTACCAATTTATCATATTATCAATAAATAATTTAATACATATATATATATAGTTATTCCAAAGTATACAGAATAGGTATAACTGTATGTACATAAGTGGAAATATATATTTTATTTATGAAAAATATACATCACCCATTATTTAAGAATATATACATTTATACATTTATATACACTAAATAAAAATATACTCATACCCTATATGTACACAAGTATATATGTATATACCAGATATACGTTTTTATACCAAATACGTTCTTATTAACCATATACCCTACAAATATGTACACACATATATATATTTGTACCAAAATAATAGTTATACTATATACAGGTAATTATACCAAAAATATACATACATACATACATATATATATATATATATATATAAGTATATATATACCAAAGTAATTATATACATACACTAAATATATATATACATAGATACCCAATTAATTACATATACTAGAATACGTATTCACATATATAAATCATTTTGAAATTATTTTGAACAAAATTACAAATAGAAGTTTATTTATAAAAATCTAGAATTTATGTAAAAGCCATCATATATTTCATTTATAGTAAAATTGGTCTCTAGCCCAAATAAACAAATTTTTGATCTTATTTATTTATTATTGAAACTATATTTTTAATTAATAATATAAACCCCAAAATGATTACATTTGCATAATCAGAAACCCTTATATATATACATAACTAAATAATTAAAACTAACAATTAATTATCAATTAACTGATTAATTTAACTAAACTGGTTAATTAAACTAACTACTGATTATATAACTAAACTAATTAAAAATTTAACTAATGATTAATAATTAACTAACTATTACTTATTACTAATTAATCTATTATATTTATTTGCTAAATTAATTACAAATTAACTAACTAATTTTATAAATTAATTAAACTAATTATCAATTAATTGAACTAATTATTAATTAACTAAACTAATTAATATATCACTAATTATATAAAATAACTAATTATATAATATAAACCAATTATATTATAACTAATTTATATAAATAACTAATTTATATATAATAAACTAATTTACATATAATAAACTAATTTACATCTAATAAACAATTTTACATCTAATAAACTAATTTACATCTAATAAACAATTTTATATCTAATAAACTAATTTACATCTAACCTAACTCACAGGGTCGATGAAAGGGAAATGAAGAGGAAAGGGGCGGGGACTCACCGGAGTTTCTGTCGCCGGCGCGGTGTCTCGGCACGAGGCGGTGGCGGTGGTCGACACCGAGGCGGCGGCGTGGAGCTCGAGGCGGCAGCGGTCTCGAGGAGGCGGCAGCGGTCTCGAGGAGGCGGCTCGACGCTCGAGGACTCCGGGCGGCGGCTTGCTGGACTTGGCGGCGTCGACTCAGCGGCGGCGGCGGCTTCGTGGAGACGTCGGCGGAGATCGACGACGAACCAGCGGCGGCGTGGGACTCGAGACGGCCGCGGCTGCGTCTGGTCGGCTTCAGCGGCGGAGATCTCGGCGGATCTGGGCGGCCACGGCGATCGCCGGAGTTAGGTTAGGGTTAGGTTTAGGGTTCTGTCGTGTGTCCGGGGGTCTGGGTTACGTGTCCGGCTGGACACGACGGTGGTGGAATGTGGACGTGTCCGGTGCAGGACACGATGGGTGCTGTGTACAGCGGTGGATGCGGAGGTGGTGTGTCCGGGTTTGCCGGACACGGAGATGCTGGTTGTAAACTGTAAATCTGGACACAGGAAATGAAATGGATACGATGTGACACCCGGGGTCGGACCCGAGGCCATCACGGCTGACACGGATGCTGGACACACGGACACGAGCACACAAAGTGGTGGTGATGGCTTGTTGCCTTGGGAATTGTGGAGGCTAGCTAATAATTAGGAGATTAGGGTTTCTAGGGAGATGTGAAAATGAGAACTTAAATAGGGAGAAGGGTGTGGGATAAAGGGTTGCGGGTTGGCCCAATGATGAATGGCCCAGAATTAAATATAAAGGGGCTTTTCATGTGGGAAGAATGGGGCGTGAATGGGAGACGGAAAACGATAAATTAAATAGAAAAGAAATTTAAGAAAAAATGTTTTTAAGAAGCTTTTGATTAGCTACTAATTAACTCATTTTTCAAAATATTAAGAAGTATGTAATTCATTTATTTACTATCCCAATAAAAATCTATTTTATTTTATCAACTAGTCTTTTAAATAACTATTTAGTCAAAACAATAATTTCATGACTCAAGCCAATAAATATTTGAAACTAGAAATATATATTATTATTTATTTATTTATTTTGTAATACATCGTCATTTAGAAAAAAATGATTTTATAAAGATTTTTAAATTACCTTCTAAAATCAGACATCGTTCAAAATCAAATAAAAATTTTCAAGGAGAAATATTTTATAAAACTTGATATTTTAAAATAAATAAAAATCTAATTATTTTGGAAATTGGAATCGGAGGTTACACCCTCCGACGGCCTCCAGCCACCGCCACCGCCGTCGTGGACCTCCGCCACCCCCACCAAACTGACCGCCACTCCTCCCTCCACCTTTCCCTCACCCTGCCCGGCCACCTCCGCCGCTCCTCCGCCGGCCAGCGCCCCCGCAAGCCGCTGCTGCTGCTGCTGCTGCCAGTGGCCACTGCCACTGCTGCTGCTTCCCCGGCCGCCTCCGGCCAGCTCCGCCGCCGTCCACCCACCGTCGGCAACCCCTAGGGCCCACTTGTCAGTAGGTATACCCTTTATACCTAATATATATGTATTTATATATATAATCATATATGTATATATATGTATATATATATGTATATATATATGTATATAAATAATGTATTTATATGTATAAATGTATTATACTATATAATAATTGTTATATACTATTATTTACAGTATATTATACTGTATAAATATTATATATATATATACTATATTTTATACATATATATTTATTTATGTAAATTGTATATATGTATATATATATCTATGTATATATATACTATATATATTATTATGTATATGTATATTATATAATATTATGATATATATATATATATACATTTATTCCTATATATATATATCTCTAGTATATATATAAATATATATATATATATTATATATATATATATATATTATATGTTATATATGTATATATAACATATTTGTAAATGTTGTATAAATACTATCTATACATTTTTCCATTTATTTATTTTCTGCATTTAATTTTCTGCACCTATATTATATATATATATATATATATCTATATATATATGTTATCTACATATATATATATTAAATACCTGCTGGATAATACAGCTTAATTATTTATATTATATTTTAATTTCTGCAATGTCATTTATTACATAATATTATATGCTGGATATTACAGCCTATCTATAAATATATAATTACTAACAGTGGTCACATATAGACCCTGATAATATATATGTATTTACTTACTGTCCTGTCAATTCAATTTATTTATACTATATAAATCAGAGGATACACCCTGATAAATACTATATTTATCGCAGTGGATATACCCTGCTACTATATATTATTGCCTGCATTTATCTGTTCTATATATATTTACTATTATATATATTATATCTATGCCTACTAAATATATATATCTATACTATATATATGTATATATATATGTTTTATATTACAGCCTGGATATTCACGAAACCTATCTGTTTTAACAGAAACCAACTTCAGCACAGCTAGTGACCCCCTGTCACCAGCACCTTCACAACTGACTGTAAAATCAGGGTTTCAACACTATCAGGGAGTAGGCAAGTATACCTTGCCAAGTTAAATGTTTAAATTCTCAAATATTGTTATATGCTTCTTGCTTCTGAAATTCATATACCATGACCACCTGAGACTGCCTTGGGTACAGTCAACTGTTATGTTGACATGATATTACAGACTCACCAACAGCTGAGAGAATATCCTAATATATTCTCCTAAACCCTATCACGGAAACACGCAACATGGTTGCATTTACATATATGGATGTGAGCTGCGTATTTGGTTAGCTACCAGTACGTGTGACCCGCATCACGGATTAGAATAACTCAGGAAATGTACGATTTGATATTTAGATTCATTGGGATGGGAAAGATAACTAGTTGACGTATGGGACACCCCCTCCAATAATGTTTTATACCTTCGTACCAATGATGGTCGATTGCAGAGTTCCCTGAGTCGGAGGCATACGACACATATACTAGCCAGTCGCCACGATTGGTGAATTACGTCAGCGTATGTCTAGCCACACATTCCCATACGTACTACTGGATCTTTATTTGCATTTTCACTTAATATGGTTAGCACCCTGTATTTATTTTATTTCTTTATTCAGTATTTTTACATTACATGGCATGTCATTTTTCTGTATCTTGTTACGTCCCACTGAGGACCTGGTTCCTTGCCAGATCTAGATGAGGCTTTCTACCCCACAGTGTACGGGCCTGATCAGGAGGCCAGATGTGCTACCGAGGAGGAGCTCGAGGAGACACCCTCAGAGTAGGCTTGACCCTAGATGCTGTTACCTAGAGATGGAGATGTTTTGATCAGATAGACACTGCTTAGTCTATCTGATTTTTCTGCACTATTATCAGTTTTTGTAGTAGGCTTGTAAACTCACCAGTTGTGTACTGTATCAGACTCAGTTATATATATATTTCAGCATTTGTTTTCTGACATTTTGTTGTGGATGAGATAGCTTTACCTGTTCTATACTTGTAGTATTTTAGGACAGCGTAGCACGTCCCTTTGGGTCCATCAAAGTGGATTAAGCCCTTAGTGACGTGTCAGCTGGCCAGTGACACGTGGCCTAGTTCCTGACATTTTGGGACTGGGGCGTGACATTGTAGAAGCATGAAAAATACGCTGGAACGATCTACGCAGCATCTTGATATAGAGCAGCGTAAGCAGAGGCCTTCGGAGCCATCCAACGTAAAACAGGGTTCTTCATCGCCTCCATGGCGTAAAACCCAATCGCTCTCAAAGCAGCGTTAAAAGCGTACGAGGAACGCTTCGTCTTCCCCGAAATAAACCTGTCAAAGTCACGCGGTGAACCTGGCCTCTGACTCCTGACAAAAAAGTGCTGCACGGCTACCCAGACGACGGCTGGAAACGATGGCAGACCCCTCGGGATGTACCCACAGTATGATGGCGAATCTCTGCATTTAATGCAGAGGATTTGGTTAAAATATCACCAAACCGTCGTTTACCAAAGTCCCCCCAGCGTAAACCGCTCTTTCGCGTACAAGGGAATACACTGCCTTGCTTTACACAGGCAAACATGAGCTGTTTTGCACTCCGCGGTAAGATAAACCGCTGCCACGTGAAAAGCTGCACTCCATACGGGGCTCGAGACACGTCTCTACGTCTAATTACACAGAGCAGTGACAGTTTCCCTTAAGGCACGTCTCTGCGACGGATGCACAGAAGGGCTGCAGACCTTCAAAACACGTCTCCGCATTTAATGCACAAGATGATGACAAATCTCTGTAGAAGATTTGATTACATCTTCGAAAGCCGTAATTCCGGCTAAGACGTTAACATCAACACTTCGGCACGGTACGCAGTGGCTTCTACGCCCGCTCAGGATCAGTGCTCCCTCGGCTTCCAATGCCCTCTCAGTCTCTACGACCATTCGGCTTCTATGCCTGTTTGGCTTCTATGCCCATTCGGCTTCTACGCCTGTTCGGCTTCTATGCCTATTTCGGCTTCTACGCCAAGGTGACAGTCACTTGGCTTTTATGCCAACCTCTGCTATACAAGGGATACCTACCTGCGTGGCTTCTACGCCGTGATCTTCGTAGCAGATATACGCATTTTGTCCCCTTAGTTGGACACGCGTCACATGCTCACTAAAAAGGTCATTTATACGCAGGCATTGGTTATTTTAAACCATTGTGTAAAAGGGTGCTGTACTGTCCACTCCTCGGTTGTTACACCGACGGAGTGGTAACTGTCACCAAAACTCTATAAATAGAGACCCCTATCAATGGGAAAAAAGGTCAGAAAATTGGTCAATAAAACCAGTACAAGATCAAAGGTCGGAAAATTGGTCAAGAAAACCAGTACAAGATCAAAGGTCGAAAAATTGAAAGATCGAACAATTGAAGACTCAGAGAAGAGGTCGAATAATTGAAGATCGAGCAAGGAGAGAAGAGATCGAGAGAGAGAGAGAGAGGAACCCGGAGCTCAGGCAAAGGATAGGGATCAGGCGACCAGGGCATCGTGCATCCACCCTTTTCTGCAACCTCCGAGGCTGCATCCTGTCTTCCATAGCACTTCTTCAACATCGTGTAGTCCAAGAGCTAAAGTGATCGACCGCAGATCAGACACCTATAGCAATTCATACCCAGATTAAATAAATTATACTCCCACATCCTCGTATAGGATTATATTGTACAAGTTTGTTTGTAAATAAAAGGGCACGGGTCTCTTATAAACCCCGTCATTGAAATACACTTTCATTCTTTCGTTTAATACCACAAACAAGATGGCGACTCTGCTGGGGATAGCGGTATGGGCCAAATCAGAGGGCGACACTTTCATTCTTTCGTTTAATACCACAAACAAGATTCACCCCAACGAACTCTCGATGAAGAATTGAAGCCCATGCGTTGTTGGACTAGTAGATAGCGAGAATCTCAATTCTGACAAAGCTGCTCCAAGAAAAGAAACTAGTTAGGTCATATCCTATCATGTTCGTACGACCTCTGAATAGATATATCCTACTAAAGAGGTTTATCGAGAGTATATCAGGTCCATACTACCTCTGATATTCCCCTCACCTAAAAAACTGTCATTTACATTTCGAAATGACGGGTCCACAACAGTCAGAAAAGAGTCACTTTTATTCATTCCCAGAAGGAGGCGAAAATTACATAGGGAGAGATACATCAAGATGGCGGAGTAATCAGATCACGAATCTGCCGCTCCAGTGCAGCCATCCTCTCATTCCTAAGGGCCAAGGCATCGACGCGAGCCCGCTCCAGCTGTGCCTCGGGGGTATGCATAAGAGTCAGATTAGCCCTTGCCCGAAGACAGCCCGCACGGGCAGCTTCCGTACGGTCCAGATCCCGTCGCGCTTCACTCAGTCGACCGGTCGCTACCTCTGAACCTGCCAACGACTGGGAAGCCCACTCCTCTGCCCGAGCAAGTTCTTCCCTCAGCTTGGAGACCCTCGCTACATTCCCTTCATGCTCGGATCGACACTGCGTCTCAACAGCAAGAGCTTCTTCCACAACAGCTTTTCTCCTATCCACCTCCAGCTTGTGCTTCTGGATAGAGTTGTCTAGGCTTTCAAGCTTTGTAGCGAGCCGCTCAGCCATGAGGTCGAATCGAGCCTGGACATCAGCATCAAGGCTGCCCTCAGCCCGCTGCAAATATTCGTTAACGGGTTGCTCTTAACCATTAACCACCGCCTCCAGAGCATCAGCCACTCGAAGATTGCCGAGCCCCCTGACAACCTCGATCGAAAGCTGAGAAGTCTTCTTCAGGAGCTCGAAGTCAAGATTCTTTGCCAACACCATCGGTATCATCGTTTGTAAATCGGTGTAGACAAGGCTGGTATGCTGCTCGGTCAATGCGACTAGACCCGACTAAACGCCCGGAGTGGCCGTAGTGCTAGTAACTCCCTCTCCAGGGACAATTGCAGACGAGGTAGCCACCGCCGCCGCCTCGATGGGTGGCGCGGCCAAAAAAGGTGTGACAGCAACGATCGAAGTCATCGGCATACTCGCGAAAGGCGGGGTCACGATAGCAGGTTCGTCCCCCTCCTGAGATGACGAAACCTCTCCAGGCGAGCTGGCCCCCGAAGATACTTCTGCCTCAGAATTAGGTGCCTCCACGTCATCACTAGAAGCCGGAGCCAACGGCATATACGACGCGTCTACAGCCGATGTGGCTAAACCACGCCTTAATGACGCGATACGACCTGTCATACCGGGAGAAGGAGGTGGGCCGACCGACATCGCCAAAAGCTCGGTCAAGCCTTCCCCGAGACGCGATCGAGATTCGTCAGCCGGGGTCTCGCAAAACGCACTCGCTGACGCAGAAGCAACTTCCCCCGCTGCTGACCTCGGGAAAGATTCTCCCATCGCCTAGTCGATTTGCTAGGCAGTTCGGGTACGATCAGTTGCACGTGGGTAACGCCGTCACCAGCTTCAGGCCTAGGGGCGGACTCGTTGACGGAGCTAGAGGGTGGCGATATTTCATCATGGGTTGCACAGGGGCAATTTTTATCGTGCCGGTCGTTACAACCTCCACGGAGCTGCGCATCCTTCATTCTTACGCCCAGTTTTATGTGGCGATTAACACCTTCCATCGCGATTTCGACAGGCATGGAAGCTTTAGAGTGCCTTCTGCCAAGCCTGGGGGAAGAGTCGAAGTCCCCTCGGTTTCTTCTGACGAGGGCGAGGAGTCTGGCACTCCGGACGAGCCTCTGGTGTCGTTGCCGAGGTGTGTAGTGCCTGTGCCGGCGGGGGCTTTGGTAGTCTCTTCTGGGAAGCGACGGGCTTCTGCTCTAAATGAAGCTTTCCTTCGTAAGAGGAGGAAGGAGACGGTTGCTCGTCCTCTCCGCATTCCTGGTATTGAGGCTCCCGTAAGTGAGCCGGCACCTCCCTACATCAGGAATGAATCTTTGGCTAGAGGTTCCTTGCCTTTTAGAGAGGGACCTTCTACAGTTCCTGCTGGTGGCGCTGGAGAGTCTCCGCTAGAGGCTGTTGCTGCTGTGGCTGCTTCAAGTAGTGGAGCGGGATTGCCCACGTGGCCGCTGCAGATGGGAGAATCTTTTTCGAGGTCAGCAGCGGGGGAAGTTGCTTCTCCGTCAGCGAGTGCGCTTAGCGAGACCCCGGCTGACGAATCTCGATCGCATCTCGGGGAAGGCTTGACCGAGCTTTTGGCGATGTCGGTCGGCCCACCTCCTTCTCCCGGTATGACAGGTCGTATCGCGTCATTAAGGCGTGGTTTAGCCACATCGGCTGCAGACGCGTCGTATATACCGTTGGCTCCGGCTTCTAGTAATAACGTGGAGGCGCCTAATTCCGAGGCAGAAGTGTCTTCGGGGGCCAGCTCGCCTGGAGAGGTTTCGTCGTCTCAGGAGGGGGACGAACCTGCTATCGTGACCCCGCCTTTCGCGAGTATGCCGATGACTTTGATCGTTGCTGTCACACCTTTTTCGGCCGCGCCACCCGTCGAGGCGGCGGCGGTGGCTACCTCGTCTGCAATTGTCCCTGGAGAGGGAGTTACTAGCACTGCGGCCACTCCGGGCGTTCAGTCGGGTGTAGTCACGTTGACCGAGCAGCATACCAGCCTTGTCTACACCGGTTTACAAACGATGATACCGATGGTATTGGCGAAGAATCTTGACTTCGAGCTCCTGAAGAAGACTTCTCAGCTTTCGATCGAGGTTGTCCGGGGGCTCGGCAATCTTCGAGTGGCTGATGCTCTGGAGGCGGTGGTTAATAGTTTAGAGCAACCCGTTAACGAATATTTGCAGCGGGCTGAGGGCAGCCTTGATGCTAATGTCCAGGCTCGATTCGACCTCATGGCTGAGCAGCTCGCTACAAAGCTTGAAAGCCTAGACAACTCTATCCAGAAGCACAAGCTGGAGGTGGATAGGAGAAAAGCTGTTATGGAAGAAGCTCTTGCTGTTGAGACGCAGTGTCGATCCGAGCATGAAGGAAATGTAGCGAGGGTCTCCAAGCTGAGGGAAGAACTTGCTCGAGCAGAGGAGTGGGCTTCCCAGTCGTTAGCAGGTTCAGAGGTAGCGACCGGTCGACTGAGTGAAGCGCGACGGGATCTGGACCGTACGGAAGCTGCCCGTGCGGGCTGTCTTTGGGCAAGGGCTAATCTGACTCTTACGCATACCCCTGAGGCACAGTTGGAGCGGGCTCGCATCGATGCCTTGGCCCTTAGGAATGAGAGGATGGCTGCACTGGAGCGGCAGATCGTGATCTGATTACTCTGCCATCTTGATGTATCTCTCCCTATGTAATTTTTGCCTCCTTCTGGGAATGAATAAAAGCGACTCTTTTCTGACTGTTGTGGACCAGTCATTTCGGAATGTAAATGACAGTTTTTTAGGTGAGGGGGATATCAGAGGTAGTATGGACCTGATATACTCTCGATAAACCTCTTTAGTAGGATACACTTTCATTCTTTCGTTTAATAGTGGTATGGGCCAAATCAGAGGGCTCGTCATAAAAAGCGGTGCACGCAAAGTACTGACACATCAACTCCTGATATACTTCTGCCACCCGAGGGTCCGAATCCCCCAACTCCCGGTTGGTTGGGACATACTCTTCATATGGGGTATCCTCCATCGGCAGTCTCGAGACAACTGCCATCTCATGGAGGGCCAATCCCAACTCCCCCAGTGGAGTGGCGAAGGTCCCGGTGAGCGGAATATACCGCTCCATCAGTGCCAAGAACAAATTAGCATTGGGAGGCAACCCAACACTCGTCGCACTCACGGCGGCATATAGTCCAATGTCCTCCAGCTCTCTTCGGAAGTGCGTCAAGGCCCAATCAACTAGGCATCTCCATCGGGAGTTCGTTGGGGCGATCCACCCGTTGCACCGAGGATTCTCCTTGGGATATACCCCACCTCGACTCATGAAGTCGTTGCAGAAGGTCGGCAACTGGACAGGCTGGATCACCGAGCTATCTTCACTCGGGACATTACCCGGGCACAGCCCCCGGAACAGCGTCACAACGCCAGAGGGGCGACTAACAAACGACCCCTGGTCAGCTCCTTTCAGATGAAAGATCTTCCCAGGCTTCCCGTGAAGATCAGGAGTCAGCTTCTACGACATCTTCCTAGGATGCGTCGCATGGAAGAAAGCCGAGATAGGATAATCCCTCGGCATCGTCGGCAGATACATGACCAAATTCCCGACAGGGAAGACCCAAGGCTCCCTCTTGGGCTTTGTCTGGGACTGTTTATCGATCATATCCCCAAAGAGGAAAGCCGGCTTTATGTACTGCTCCCCGTCTACATGCGTCAAGGGTTGCCATTTATCATGCTCAACAGCATTCGCTCACCCTGGGCCGATATCAGAAACTCCCTGCCCTCAGGATACTGGGGTCCAGAGATGGGAAAGGCCACATGGGACAGATCCTCCAGGTAGTTCGAGTGCAGCATCCCGGCAGTGGAGCCCATCACCTCAGCCAGCGGAGACTCACCCAAATCAACTGCAAAGGTGCAAGGAAAATAGGTCATTATAAATCCTGCACAAAGTGCGGACCAAAGTAATGACAGTCTGTGCTTTACGCCAAGATTGCGCAAATTTGGTCTCTATACGCCGGAAGTCTCCTCCGCAAGCGTAAAAATTCAAACTTTTACGACATACCCCAATTTTCGTTAGCCAGAGCTTTTACGCTCAGAACTACGAAAAATAGAGTTTTTACGCTGGCACATTAGAAATATGGGCGTAAAAGATGAAAATATCTCCGTGCGTCATCTTCCTTAAAAGAGGCTATCAGCACAGAAGATGACCTAGCGCGGTCACGTTCAACGTGTGCGAAGGATTTTTCGTCGTTTGTCATCCCAAAAAGCTTTACCTCTAAAGCCGGGTGCACTGCTCATCGGCGGGATACTCCTCCCAGAAGGAGGTTCACCTTGCCCGACCAAAGAATCTCTCGCCGGTACCGAAGAACGAGAAGAAGAACCTACGCTATTTCCCTTAGCGGAGGAAGTTTGTTTCGACGCCATTTCTGAGGACTCGAAGTGCTCGGAGAAGGAACGAAGGAAAACTCGAACAATCGAAAGCTCTCTTTCGCAGAAGACAGATAAAAAGCTTTCTCTCTCAAAAGCTTGGGGTATATATACGGTCCGAGTCGACTCCTCGAATCCTCGGACGAACCCCTCGAGACCCCAACCGGATCTCGCAATTAAGAATTGGTTATGATTGGATGCTACGTCAGCCTACTACCCTCGAAAAACGGACAGTCAGCGAATTCGAAAGGTTTTTTCGTGCAAGACGGTTCAGCGGGTTCTACGCTAAAAGAGCTTTCTACGCTCGACAGCAACAGATCTACGGTTTTACGCTCGCAAGCTGCAAGTCTATGGTTTTATGCCCGGATGCCTTCGTGCTCGGTAGCTTTTATGCTCGAGAGGCCACAAACCTACGACTTTACGCTCAGCAGATACCAAATCGACGATCTCACGCTCGGTGGCGCTCAGTTTACGCTCAGAAGCAACAGATCCGCAAAACCTCACGCTCGAAGAAATTTTCTTTTTAGGAGCTAAAAATCTACAGTTCTACGCTAAAGGAGCTTTTCTACGCTCGACAGCAACAGATCTACGGCTTCACGTTCGACAGCTACAAGTCTACGGTTTATGCCCGGATGCCTTTGTGCTCGGTAGCTTTTATGCTCGAGAGGCAACAAACCTACGACTTCACGCTCAGGAACCACAAGCCTACGATTTCACGCTCGATGGTGTTCTTACGCTCATAGGCAACAGATCTACAGTTCTACGCTAAAGGAGCTTTTCTACGCTCGACATCAACAGATCTACGACTTCACGTTCGACAGCTACAAGTCTACGGTTTATGCCCGGATGCCTTTGTGCTCGGTAGCTTTTATGCTCGAGAGGCAACAAACCTACGACTTCACGCTCAGGAACCACAAGTCTACGATTTCACGCTCGATGGTATTTTTACGCTCAGAGGCTACAGACTGATAATTTCACGCTCCACGACTTTTCGCATATCCGAATAGTCCCCAAGGCGGTCAATTACAAAGAGTTCACACAGAAGATACTCATTCTTGACCCAGAGCATCCCAAGTACCCGAAGCATACAGAGTTCAAACATTGAGAAATTACTCTTCTCGGGTCCAAAATTGGAGGTTCATCCAGACTCCAGTCTGAACATCCCGTCTATTAAGGTGGCAACTCAACTTGACAGCCAAAAACCTCGACCCTGTCCCAAGGGAGTTTCGAGAGATCATTCTTGAAGACGAAGTCTGAACAAGATCCTGCTCCTCAGAGAAGCAACAGTTCAGAATTCTACGCCGTCCCTCAGTCCTAGCAACAGGACAGTTCTAAATGTTCAAGGACGCTCAGCAGCATTCTATGGACTATTCAGGGCCTAATACTCTTTCTATCAGAGTCGGCGTAAAAATTCAGACGTGTCGAAGCTGCACATATCCAGACTTCACAGCAATGTATGGCAAAGACGATCATATAAAGAAGAAAGACGACTTTATTTCAAAATTATGATTACATATGAGGGATATCCTATCTACAAGGGTTTTTTTTCTCTACTTTTCATGGTTACATATGAGGGAAATCCCTTCTACAAAGGATTTCCTCATCGTCGTCTGAAGATCGCCCAGAAGCTGTTCTGACAGATTCTCGCATGGGCTTCAATTCTTCATCCATCTTCTCCAGCAGTCAGTCGGTAGAAATGACTAGCATGGCGGTGGTCGACGGCGGAGGACGACAGAGTTGGGGCTTGTATAGATTTTGCAGGTCCCAAGCTCCGTGCACCGCTCAAGCCGGGACAGAACGAGTCTGTCTGACTCTCGTCACCGGAGGCAACGGGAGAAGGCGCCACTTGCAGGCAGCGTGGTCAAATACTACCCTTCCTCTCTCCTGGTGCAACGCCATACAAAGTTGCTGATTATCCCGAGCAAGGGAGGCTAAGATATCCTTCCATGATCCATCATTGCAGTGGACACTTGCTCGAAGACGCCGTCTTTTTTAGCTCCCTACATGCTGGAAGAACATGATCTCCTTCTTCCTCAGATCGACCCGACGAGCTCCGGCGATCATCTCTGCATGGCAATGGGAATGTGGTGAAAACAGGTTCACCCCCCCCAGCCTTTTATAGGCGAAAGAGATCACAGCGGTCCCCAATAAATCTGCCATAAAGTCAGTACCGACCGTTTCAACGCTCCATTCAGAAACGTTTCGGGTTACGAGGGGCCGTTCATGCTTCTTTCAAAGCGTTTCAAATTCCGAGAAATTTAAAAGCTTTGAAGGGGGTCTTGTAGAAGCATGAAAAATACGCTGGACGATCTACGCAGCATCTTGATACAGAGCAGCGTAAGCAGAGGCCTTCGGAGCCATCCAACGTAAAACAGGGTTCTTCATCGCCTCCATAGCGTAAAACCCAATCGCTCTCAAAGCAGCGTTAAAAGCGTACGAGGAACGCTTCGTCTTCCCCGAAATGAACCTGTCAAAGTCACGCGGTGAACCTGGCCTCTGACTCCTGACAAAAAAGTGCTGCACGGCTACCCAGACGACGGCTGGAAACGATGGCAGACCCCTCGGGACGTACCCACAGTATGATGGCGAATCTCTGCATTTAATGCAGAGGATTTGGTTTAAATATCACCAAACCGTCGTTTTCCAAAGTCCCCCCAGCGTAAACCGCTCTTTCGCGTACAAGGGAATACGCTGCCTTGCTTTACACAGGCAAACATGAGCTGTTTTGCGCTCCGCGGTAAGACAAACCGCTGCCACGTCAAAAGCTGCACTCCGTACGGGGCTCGAGGCACGTCTCTACGTCTAATTACACAGAGCAGTGACAGTTTCCCTCAAGGCACGTCTCTGCGACGGATGCACAGAAGGGCTGCAGACCTTCAAAATACGTCTCCGCATTTAATGCACAAGATGATGACAAATCTCTGTAGAAGATTTGATTACATCTTTGAAAGCCGTAATTCCGGCTAAGACGTTAACATCAACACTTCGGCACGGTACGCAGTGGCTTCTACGCCCGCTCAGGATCAGTGCTCCCTCGGCTTCCAATGCCCTCTCAGTCTCTACGACCATTCGGCTTCTATGCTTGTTCGGCTTCTATGCCCATTCGGCTTCTACGCCTGTTCGGCTTCTATGCCTATTTCGGCTTCTACGCCAAGGTGACAGTCACTTGGCTTTTATGCCAACCTCTGCTACACAAGGGATACCTACCTGCGTGGCTTCTACGCCGTGATCTTCGTAGCAGATATACGCGTTTTGTCCCCTTAGTTGGACACGCGTCACATGCTCACTCAAAAGGTCATTTACACGCAGGCATTGCTTATTTTAAACCATTGTGTAAAAGGGTATTGTACTGTCCACTCCTCGGTTGTTACACCGACGGAGTGGTCACTGTCACCAAAACTCTATAAATAGAGACCCCTATCAATGGAGAAAAAGGTCGGAAAATTGGTCAAGAAAACCAGTACAAGATCAAAGGTCAAAAAATTGAAAGATCGAACAATTGAAGACTCAGAGAAGAGGTCGAACAATTGAAGATCGAGCAAGGAGAGAAGAGATCGGGAGAGAGAGAGAGAGAGGAACCCGGAGCTCAGGCAAAGGATAGGGATCAGGCGACCAGGGCATCGTGTATCCACCCTTTTCTGCAACCTCCGAGGCTGCATCCTGTCTTCCACGGCACTTCTTCAACATCGTGTAGTCCAAGGGCTAAAGTGATTGACCGCAGATCAGACACCTATAGCAATTCATACCCAGATTAAATAAATTGTACTCCCACATCCTCGTATAGGATTACATTGTACAAGTTTGTTTGTAAACAAAAGGGCGCGGGTCTCTTATAAACCCCGTCATTGAAATACACTTTCATTCTTTCGTTTAATACCATAAACAACACCCTCTTGTAAACAAGGACTATTCAAGCCTCATGGTAGACTATTAGTCTCGATGCAGCAGTTCAAGTTATTTATACCATTATATCTCTTACAGTGCGATTACTAAAACATGTCTAAGCAGTCTAGTCCTTTTAACAAGTAACAAGCAAGAAGCAGTTCTATAAATCTAGCATGCAGTTTTTATCTTTTTAGTACGATAGGGAACATGTAAGCAATCTTTATTGAAGCAAGCATGACAGCAGTTATTCTATCTCTTTTATAACTAAGCATGCAAATACTACTCTTACTTAGCATACTATGGTTTCACAAGTTCAAGCAATTTTTTACTCTTCTTATTAGCATGGCAATGGTTGGTTCGATAGCGGTGACCGTGTAACTTAGCATGCAACATTTCTATCTTTTACTAAGCATGTCAAGGTTATTTTCAATGATAAGCATTTTAAGTTCTCTAGTTAAGCAGCAGGTTCTCGTTCTATCATTCCCTTGCAACATTCTCTACTTAGAAAAAACATTATAAAAACTCAGATTCATTATTAAAGCGTGCAAGAATCAGAGAATGAAGTTCTTCCCACTCACCTAGATCAATCATCTTGTATTTCAATCGAGGAACTCTTCGATAAGGCTCCCGCTTGAGCCAGCCAAGCGATATCTTTTATACATAGTGCCAATATAGAGCGGGGAAATATACTTATAACTAAATTTGGAGTACTCAACTCTCACCTAGCCACATGGGCAGTACTATTATCGTCGTACGACATAATTTTTTTTCATAAATGGCAGTTAAGGGCTAAGTATTGGTAGAATTCCTGGTAGCCCATTATGTATCGGAAATCTCGAAGCTCTACGAGGAGGTCCCAGACGAAGTAGTGGACTTAAACATGACCATAAGTGCAGAAGCCGTTTGGTGAATGTTCTGGGTGCTTCAAGAACAGGGCCCAAAGGCGATATTATTGCTGGCGAGACTGATTCACTCTGCGTAGATTGACTGAGCGCAGACAGCCTTCCACTGGCAAGCGATCGTGTTTTTCATAGGATTTCTCATTACCGGGATAATACTAATTTTTCTATACGATCTAGTCATAAACCACGCTTACTACCTCAAAGAGCCATGCTCCAACAATGTAGTAAAGTACAACGCCCTTGTTAATGGGCTCCAACTCGCTAAACAAGTGAGAGTAGACTACCTGAAAGCCTACGGTGATTCCAAGCTGATAGTCAGTCAGGTCCGGGATAAATACAAGGTCCGGCACGAGGACTTGATTCCCTACCACCAAGCCATACTTGGAATAATCTTCACCTTCGAGGGGTTCTTCTTAGAGCACGTCCCTCGACTGCAAAACATTAAAGCTGACGTACTGGCCGGCCTTGCTACCTCCCTGGCAGTCCCAGTCAAAACCCATCAGTTGATCATAGTGGTCGGTGAAGAGCTGGTCTGCCCGAAAAATAACCTTTATATGTGCCTAACTACACAATGAAAGTAAACACCGACATCCAAGACTAGAGGCTCCCATTCATCGACTACGTAGTTTATGAAATTCTTCCCGAGAACCCAAAGGAAGCCACTTCCATCAGAAATCGTTCCATAATGTTCTATTATGATAAGGCTACCAATATGTTGTATTGTCATTCCTACGACGGTCTTCTTCTATGATGCCTATTGAATGCAGAAGCAAAGAAGGCTCTCTGCAAGGCTCATGACGGGGTTTGTGGTATCCATCATCACTGACCCAAGCTACAGGACTATCTCCGGAGAATGTATTATTATTGGCCTATAATGGTAGCAAATGCTGTTAACTATGCGAGGAAGTGCCAAGCGTGCCAAAACCACGTAGACTTTATCCACCAGCCCTCAGAATTTCTACACCCAACGGTAGTATCTTGGTCGTTTGAAGCATGGGGAATGGATATTATCGGGCCAATTAGTCCACCTTTGTCATGCCCCAGTCCCAAAATACCGAGGGACCAGACACGTGGCAATGGCCAGCAGCACGCACCGATGGACAACCCAATTTAATGGATCTATCAGGGCATACTTAAGCTGTAAAACAAGTCTACGACAATCATGACACAACTAATCTCATCCACACAAGATATAAAATATGATCCACAGATAAATAAGGAATGTAAATCATCAGCTAGTCTTAACAAAATGCTTCGGGGAACAACCCGATAAATATCTGATACAATGGTTCAACAGACCAGAAATAAATGACTGAAATAAGTAAATAAATACTGAGCATGAACATGGATGCTCAGGAGAAGTCTTCGGCTAACATCTCATCCTCGGATGGCGGTACAGCTCCTGGATCAGCTCCTGCTCCGGTCCCGTATACCTCGGGATAGATCTCGTCCTCAAATCCTGGGAACATAATCCGGATCCAGGTCCTCAGGGGACATAGCAAGGTACAAGAAAGCTCATGCCAAAATAAATACAGTACAACAGATAATGAAATGAATAGGGCAAATAAGTAACCATCTAAGTGAAAATGCAAGATGAGAGCATCACGAGTACTCAGGCTGAGCCACTACAAGCTCTGTGTCGGGGAGCCGGTAGTGGTAATAACACGTAATGTGCCTAGCTCTGCTACGAGAGTCTACGGCCTCACAATAGTAGTAGATATATATATATAGAAAATAGCCTGTAGCCTGTGTGTCTCTCCCTACCCAATGTAACCACGTATATCATGACCATAACGTCTTATGTCCATGTCAAGCGGGATCATCACTAATGCAACAAGTCATATGTATCTATGAATATAGTATCTCTATCAAGTCCTGTATCCTATACAGAATCATCACGAATATCTCGGGAATATCCTGTCTCATGAATAGTGTCAAGTATCCTGGGTTAAAGTGTACTTGGTAAGACAAGTACGAGAAGATAAAGTGTTACGAATATCCATCTCTAGATGACCATACACAATACCGCGTACAGTGTTGGCATCCGACTAATAATCGGACGCTAAGTACGTCACACGGTCCTAGGTTAAGCATGTACGGCAATATAAATGAAGCAAAGAAAATATAACAATACTGCAGAGTTTGGCAAGGTACACTTGCCTGATGTTTGAATATCAACAGTCGTCCCGGTATCAGCGGATCCTGTGGGTACTACTCCAAAAGCTGTAATAAATATCACCAACCATCTCAGAAGATGTCAAATAGCTAGAAACGCCTATCCTTACATCTAATTTGGACACAGGGGCAAAAAAAATATTTCCGGGCCAAAGCGGGTTCCATATGTGGGCCACTTTGCACCGAAAAGCGGGTCAGGATCAAAGGTCTCCAAATTCCTCAAACTCAGTATCTACAAGTCAGGAATGATGATACAAACCCAATAGAACTTCCAGAATTGGATTTCGATGAGCCGATCACAAAATCGTCCGTCAAGTGGAGCCTGTGGGGCCCACGATACACGATTTTGTCAAGGTTCTCAGAATCGAACCAAGCTTGGGTCACAGGACCAGCGTATTGCTACGAGTCCGATGGCATAATTTTTATCTCGATCCGACGTGTGTACACAAAGTTACAGCGTATTCCAGAATGGACGGACATGGGACATTGTCGGCGGATACGCGTTGATTTCGGTGTGCACGCACATCCGAATCGACTTCTGTGAAATCCTATACGACCGTATCAACGTCGTACACGTTTCGGTAAAGACCGCGTATGACCAAGTCGTCCCGTTTGGTGGGGCGTACTCAGTTCCGGGGTGAAATAGGGCGTTATTTTTCCTGTTTTTGGATCGCGGTGTGCAATCACCACAGGATACGATGCACCGAGCGGGTTGCACAGGCACCGAGAGGGTTACACAGTCTACGCGTTGCAACTGACGGAATCGAAAACGGAGTTACGAGGTGAGAGAAAATGGTACCTGAATAGGGCTCCGTGAACGCAGAATTCCACGTGTCCGAGTCGAGTCTACCGTATCCTGGACACTGTGTCCAAGCTAGGGTTCAGGATGCCGTCAACGAGCCGTTGGAGAGGGCCTGTGCTCGGGTTGGCGGAGGGAGGCTTGTCAGGCTGAGCGGTGGCGGCTCGCTTGGGCACTGCGGCGGAGGCGGCTCGGGGCGAGCAGGCTGGGGCGGTCAGCCGCGGGGTGGAGTTGCTGTGGGCAGCAGACCGGAGAGGGAAGATCGAAGGGTGCTGGGTCGGTGTCGACGAGGGGAAACTGGGCGAGGGTGGTGGTCGTCGAGTTCAGGTCCTCGGCGAGGTCGGGCGGATGGGGGAAACCGGGTAGTTGGGGTCGTGGCTACGCCGGGGAGAGGCGGAGGAGGAGTGAGGCACGGGGGAGGGAGAACTGGGCGGTCGACGGCCTGGTTGTCGTGCGTCTCGGCGGAAGGAGATGAGAGGGTCTGGCGGCGGGGCGGCGCACGGAAACCGAGACGGGGGCTTAAATAGCCTGAACAGTATTCCCGGCTAGGGTTCCCAATGGGTTTCGGGTCGGGTTTGGCTCAGGCCCGACCCGACCCGACCCAGTTTACTGTTTTGGTTCAGCCGGTTTGGTTCAGGTTTGGGTTTAACTCGGTTTTATATAATCAATAGTTTTTAAGGCTTAAAACGCGTCTCCAGTGTCCAATAAATACACCGAAAAATGCCCCATGACCGATTTTCCATTTTATACCATAAAATCTTATTTCCATAATATTTTAACACCAATAATTTGCCTTTAAAAATCTTAACTCATAATTACCTTGGTTCTTCATCCAGAAAATGTCGAAAAATCCGGGAAATTATATTAAAATTATTCTGAAAAAATAGGGTGTTTACAATCTACCCTCCTGAAAAGGATTGCGTCCTCGCAATCAAAGAATAAGATATTATAGAAAGAATTATGGTGATTACAAACTTGCTTAGTTTACAACGGCATCCGTGAATAAGTGGGGATAACGCTGGCGCATACTATCCTCTCGTTCCTAGGTCGATTCGCCAGGAGAATGATGTTTCCAAGCTACACGAACCAGTCTGATTGTCTGTCCCCGCAATGTCTTCTCACTAACATCGAGGATGCCAACTGGTTGTTCTTCATATCTCAAGCTTGGGCCTACTGCGGTCTCTGAATGATCGACTACGTGACTGGGGTCGATCACGTACCTCCGCAGCTGTAAGACGTGGAATACGTCATGCACTCCCTCTAAGGATGGGGGTAATGCAAGACGATAAGCCACCTCACCAATGCGCTCTAGGATATCAAATGGCCCAATATACCTTGGGCTCAACTTGCCTCTGCTCCGAATCTAATGGTACCACGAGTGGACGAGATCCTCAAGAACACGTGCTCTCCTTCTTTGAACTCTAGGGGACGTCTGTGTGTATCTGTCCAATGCTTCTGTCTGTCCTGAGCTGCTCGAAGATGATTCTGAATCTGTTTTACCTTCTCTACTGTCTGCGTTACCAATTCTGGACCCAGTATTTGACGTTCACCAACGTCACTCCAACATATAGGCGATCTGCACTTCCTTTCGTATAAAGCTTCGAATGGTGTCATCTGAATGCTGGCCTGATAACTGTTGTTGTAGGAGAACTCTACTAAGTGCAAATAATCTTCCCAAGATCCTCCAAAGTCTAGCATACATGATCGCAACATATCCTCCAAGATCTGAATCGTGCGCTCCGATTGACCATCTGTCTGCAGATGGTAAGCTGTGCTAAATTTGAGTCTGGTGCCAAGACTCTCTTGCATGCTTTGCCAGAAATGAGACGTAAATCTCGAATCTCGATCCGATACAATACTAACCGGCACTCCATGTAATTTGACGATTTGTCGCATATACATGTCGGCTAGTACCTCTGTGGACTGTCCAACTCTAAATGGCAAGAAGTGTGCCGATTTAGTGAGTATATCCACGATAACCCATACTGCATCTCTTCCGCTGGGGCTCCTTGGAAATCCTGTGACAAAATCCATCGTGATATGTTTCCACTTCCATTCTGGTATAGGAAGCGGTTGTAACATACTTGCAGTCCTCTGATGCTCAGCCTTTACTTGCTGACAGACTAAGCATTTGGCCACAAATCTTGCAATCTCCCTTTTTATTCCATGCCACCAATAATACTGTCTCAAGTCTCGGTACATCTTGGTTCCTCCTGGGTGAACAGAGTATATAGAGCTATGTACTTCAGTCATTAACTCATGTCTCAATTCTCCATTTGGAACATACAGGCGATTTCCAAACCTCAATGTCCCATCTTCGTGTATGCAAAGTCCTGTCTGCATGCCTGCTTCTGTCCTCTCTTTCAGACTTCAAAATCTAGCATCGGTGGGCAACGCCTCTTTAATCTTCTCCACGAGTGATGACTTAACTTTAAGATTAGCCAGTAATCCACTCTGTCCTGGTAAAACAACCTCTATCTGAAGCTCCTGTATATCTCTCAATAACTCAGGCTACATCGTCAAGAAATAAGCCGTAGGCTTCCCGCTGAGTGCATCTGCTACGACATTCGTCTTTCCCGGATGATATTGCAGATCTATATTGAAATCTACCATTAATTCAAGCCAACGTCTCTGCCTCATGTTAAGCTCCTTCTGAGTATATACATACTTTAGACTCTTATGATCTGTAAAGATGTCTACCTTCTCACCATAAAGGTAGTGCCTCCAAATCTTCAATGCAAATATAACTGCTGCTAACTCCAGATCGTATGTTGGGTAGTTCTTCTCGTGGACCTTCAACTGTCTCGACGCATAAGCAATGACTTTGCCATGTTGCATCAAAACACATCCTAGTCCACTACCTGATGCATCACTATAAACAACAAAACCTCCTAACCCCGAAGGAAGAGTCAAGACAGGTGCTGTTGTTAATCTTCTCTTCAATTCTTTGAAGGCCTTCTGGAAGTCTTCTGTCCATATAAACTCCTGGTCTTTACGTGTCAGCTTTGTCATCGGTTCTGCGATCCTTGAGAAATTTTCTACAAACCTTCGGTAATATCCCGCGAGTCCGAGAAAACTTCTCACCTCTGCAACTGATGTGGGTGTAGGACAAGTCTCTATTGCCGCAACTTTCTCTGGATCCACTGAAAGTCCTTCTCTTGAGATGATATGTCCCAAGAAAGGCACTTTGTCCATACAGAACTCACACTTACTGAGTTTAGTGTATAACTTCTCCTGTCTCAAGGTCTCTAACACAATTCTGAGATGCTCCTCGTGCCCTTCGTGGCTCTTAGAATATATGAGGATGTCATCAATGAACACAACCACAATTTATCCAAGAACTGATGAAAGACTCTGTTCATCAAACTCATAAATACTGCTGGCACGTTGGTTAAACCAAACGGCATCACCAAGAACTCATAATGTCCATACTTGGTCCTGAAAGCTGTCTTTGGTATGTCTTCCTTCCTTACTTTAATCTGATGATAGCCGGATCTAAGGTCAATTTCGAGAATACCCTTGCACCACTCAATTGATCGAATAGATCATCAATGCGTGGTAAGGGATACCTGTTCTTGATGGTCACAGCATTTAGTGCCCTGTAGTCAATGCATAACCATACTATTCCATCCTTCTTTGGCACAAATAATATGGGTGCTCCCCAAGGTGAAATACTGGGCCGAATGAAACCCTTCTTCAGAAGATCATCAACCTGTTTTTTCAACTCCACTAACTCCTTTGGTGCTAGCCGATATACTGATGAAGTGATAGGCTCTGCTCCTGGAGTTAAGTCTATTATGAATTCTATTTCCCGATCAGATGGTAAACCTGGAAGATCATCAAGAAATATATCCACAAATTCTGATATGACTCTTGGGTAATCTGTCTCCCCTTCTACAGATAGTACCCTAAGAGTAGGCTGAACTCCTTGCTCTACTGCTCCTCGAAGAAACTCAAATTCTGGATGTCCAGACGGTCTAAATATAACCCGCCCAAGTCGGCAATCAAGAGTCGCATGGTACTGACTTAACCAGTCCATACCAAGTACGACATCATAATCCGGCATGGAAAATATCAAAAATTGAGCTCGCATCTATCTTCCATAAACTACTACAGAACATGATCTACAGACGTCACTAACTAGAATAATTCTACCTCCCGTAAGAATTTTCTTCATCTTCGGAAGGGGTACGGTAGCTACTCTATGGGTGGCTACAAAGTTAGCTGCTATAAATGAATGCGATGCTCCAGAATCAAATAATGCTACAGCTGGTAATGAAGTTACTAAAATAGTACCTGCGATGACTTCGCCCGCTGTAGCTTCCTCCTCAACAGCTAATGTGAATGCCTGGCCTCATCCCTGAGCTGGACCTCTCTGCTGCTGAGCCTGCTGAAATAGAGCTGCCTGCGGTGCCAGGGGTGGTCTCTGCTGATTTCCTCCTGGGGCTGGGGGCCTGACGCCTCCAACTCCTGTATGTTGTGCTCCTACGGCTGGATAAGCTGGTCGTGGTGTAGGCAAGGCTAGTCTCGGTGCTTCCTCTCTATGTTTAGTGCAGTCTCTGGATAGATGCTGGTCTGATCCGCAAAGCAGGCATAGTCCAAACTTATGCCTGCACTCTCTCTCAATGTGTCCTACTTTGCCGCAGTGGTGACAGGTAGGAAGAGATATGGCCTTATGTGCTGCTCTCTCCGGTATACTCCTCTGAAATCATTTTACAGAATCTCCAGGTGCTGTCTTGGATAGTGCTGATGTGTTTGGCCTCTTCAGATTTGACTCCCTTCTAGTGACGTGCTCCATGCGTCATGCTGCTGCAAGGACATCGGTATAAGATGTAGGTGCGACCGATCCAATCAATCTCTAGAGCTCGAACTTCAGTCCGTCAAAGTACTTCTCAGCTTTCTCTTCCTCTGTCGAGATCAATATTGGAGCGAAGCGACTTAGGCGAATAAATTCCGCGTTGTATTCTTCCACCGTCATATTGCCTTGGATAAGACGGTTGAACTTGTCTCTGAGCTCTGACCGTGCAACTGCTGGAATGTACATCTCTTGGATGAGTCTGGAGAACTCTTCCCATGTGACTCGGTCCTGTCCGAGCCTCCTTTCTTCTGCTAACCACAAGTGATGTGCATTTTCAGTTAACTGTATTTTGACTGCAGTCATCCATTTCTCTCTTAGAAGTTCAGCGGCTTCCAACTGATGCTGTATGTTTGTGAGCCATTCATGAACTTCTGTTGGCCCCTCTTTACCAGAAAATGTATGAGGCTTGAGATGTCGAAAATTGGGGATAGATCCCGTCGCTGATCGCCTCGCTGGCGGATTTGCCTGTTCCAATGTGGATACCAGGCTGGTCCTCAGATACTCTGCCTCCTGACGATGGGCCTCTTGCTGAATCTGCTGCTGGGCTTGCATCATAGCATACATCATCTGAAATATCTGTTGCCCGTCCATGGCTTGTTCGGGCGGAAAAACTGGTATCTGGGGAGTGAACTATGGTGGAGGTGGGATGTCATCTCTCCGGAACCTTGGATTAGGCTGACCGGCCTGATCGCTCTGCGATATTTGTCCTCCATTCCCTGGAGTCACTCCGTCTATATAAGTAACCACAGCGTCGTGTGGCGTATCCAAAGGAATCTTGTCTCCATTCCTGGGATCCATTACTCTACAATCAAAAGATAAACTGTAAGAACGCTCAGAGGAATCAAACAAGATGCAAATCAAGTAACAATTTCGAGTTCGGTATAGAGTTCAATAATGGTTTAAATAATGGATGAGATCCTAGAACTTATCATATCCTTAGGGCAGGCTGGTTCAGTCCCTAAGTTGAAACCGAATAATTTAGTCGTAGACCTGCATGGGCCACCACAAAAACCATATCAAGCCCCAGTCCCAAAATACCGAGGGACCAGACACGTGACAATGGCCAGCAGCACGCACCGATGGACAACCCAATTTAATGGATCCATCAGGGCATACTTAAGCTGTAAAATAAGTCTACGACAATCATGACACAACTAATCTTATCCACACAAGATATAAAATATGATCCACAGATAAATAAGGAATGTAAATCATCAGCTAGTCTCAACAAAATACTTCGGGGAACAACTCGATAAATATCTGATACAATGGTTCAATAGACCAGAAATAAATGACTGAAATAAGTAAATAAATACTGAGCATGAACATGGATGCTCAGGAGAAGTCTTCGGCTAACACCTCATCCTCGGATGGCGGTACAGCTCCTGGATCATCTCCTGCTCCGGTCCCGTATACCTCGGGATAGATCTCGTCCTCAAATCCTGGGGACATAATCCGGATCCAGGCCCTCAGGGGACATAGTAAGGTACAAGAAAGCTCATGCCAAAATAAATACGGTACAGCAGATAATGAAATGAATAGGGCAAATAAGTAACCATCTAAGTGAAAATGCAAGATGAGAGCATCACGAGTACTCAGGCTGAGCCACTACAAGCTCTGTGTCGGGGAGCCGGTAGTGGTAATAACACGTAATGTGCCTAGCTCTGTTACGAGAGTCTATGGCCTCACAATAGTAGTAGATATATATAGAAAACAGCCTGTAGCCTGTGTGTCTCTCCCCACCCAATGTAACCATGCATATCATGACCATAACGTCTCATGTCCATGTCAAGTGGGATCATCACTAATGCAGTAAGTCATATGTATCTATGAATATAGTATCTCTGTTAAGTCCTGTATCCTATACAGAATCACCACGAATATCTCGAGAATATCCTGTCTCATGAACAGTGTCAAGTGTCCTGGGTTAAAGTGTACTTGGTAAGACAAGTACGAGAAGATAAAGTGTCACGAATATCCATCTCTAGATGACCATACACAACACCGCGTACAGTGTTGGCACCCGACTAATAATCGGACGCTAAGTACGTCACACGGTCCTAGGTTAAGCATGTACAGCAATATAAATGAAGTAAGAAAAATATAACAATATTGCAGAGTTTGGCAAGGTACACTTGCCTGATGTTTGAATATCAACAGTCGTCCCGGTATCAGCGGATCCTGTGGGTACTACTCCAAAAGCTGTAATAAACATCACCAACCGTCTCAGAAGATGTCAAATAGCTAGAAATGCCTGTCCTTACGTCCAATTTGGACACAGGGGTAAAAAAGACATTTCCGGGCCAAAGCGGGTTTTATATGTGGGCCACTTTGCACCGAAAAGCGGGTCAGGGTCAAAGGTCTCCAAATTCCTCAAACTCAGTGTCTATAAGTCAGGAACGATGATACAAACCCAACGGAACTTACAGAATTGGATTCCGATGAGCCGATCACAAAATCGCCCGTCAAGTGGAGCCTGTGGGGCCCACGATACACGATTTTGTCAACGTTCTCAGAATCGAACCAAGCTTGGGTCACAGGACCAGCGTATTGCTACGAGTCCGATGGCGCAAGTTTCGTCTCGATCCGACGTGTGTACACAAAGTTACAGCGTGTTCCAGAATGGACGGATACGGGACGTTGTCGGCGGATACGCGTTGATTCCGGTGTGCACGCACATCCGAATCGAGTTCTTTGAAATCCTACACGACCGTATCAACGTCGCGCACGTTTCGGTAAAGACCGCGTGAGACCAAGTTGTCCCGTTTGACGGGGCGTACTCAGTTCCGGTGTGAAACAGGGCGTTGTTTTTCCTGTTTTTGGATCGCGGTGTGCGATCACCACAGGATGCGATGCACCGAGCGGGTTGCACGGGCACCCAGAGTGTTACACAGTCTACGCGTTGCAACTAACGGAATCGAAAACGGAGTTACGAGGTAAGAGAAAAGGGTACCTGAACAGGGCTCCGTGAACGCTAAATTCCACGTGTCCGAGTCGAGTCTACCGTGTCCTGGACACTATGTCCAAGCTAGGGTTCAGGATACCATCAACGAGCCGTCGGAGAGGGCCTATGCTCGGGTTGGCGGACGGAGGCTTGTCAGGCTGAGCGATGGTGGCTCGCCTGGGCGCTGCGGCGGAGGCGGCTCGAGGCGAGCAGGCTGGGGCGGCCAGCCGCGGGGTAGAGTTGCTGTGGGCAGCAGACCGGAGAGGGAATATCGAAGGGTGCTGGGTCGGTGTCGACGAGGGGAAACTGGGCGAGGGTGGTGGTCGTGGAGTTCGGGTCCGCGGCGAGGTCGGGCGGATGGGGGAAACCGGGTGGTTGGGGTCGTGGCCACGCCGGGGAGCGGCGGAGGAGGAGTGAGGCGCGGGGGAGGGAGAACTGGGCGGTCGACGGCCTGGTTGTCGTGCGTCTCGGCGGAAGGAGATGAGAGGGTCTAGCGGAGGGGCGGCGCACGAAAACCGAGGCGGGGGCTTAAATAGCCTGAACAGTGTTCCCGGCTAGGGTTCCCAATGGGTTTCGGGTCGGGTTTGGCTTAGGCCCGACCCGACCCGACCCGACCCAGTTTACTGTTTTGGTTCAGCCGGTTTGGTTCAGGTTTGGGTTTAACTCGGTTTTATATAATCAATAGTTTGTAAGGCTTAAAACGCGTCTCCGGTGTCCAATAAATACACCTAAAAATGCCCCATGACCGATTTTCCATTTTACACCATAAAATCTTATTTTCATAATATTTTAACACCAATAATCTGCCTTTAAAAATCCTTAACTCATAATTACCTTGGTTCTTCATCCAGAAAATGCCGAAAAATCCGAGAAATTATATTAAAATTATTCTGAAAAAATAGGGTGTTTACAACCTTCTTCTAAGGGACATCGGTTTATCTTGGCTATCACCGACTACTTCTCTAAGTGGGCAAAAATTGTTCCACTCGCTGAAGTAATAACCTCAAACGTGATCAGCTTTGTTAAGGACTATGTCATATACCGCTTTAACCTGCCACAGAGGATAATCTACGATAATGGTCCACAGTTTATAGGTCATACTTTCTATCAGTTTTATGATAAAAACTGAATCAAAAACGTGGCCTCGACTGCCTACAACCCAGCAGCAAATGGTCTAGCGAAAGCATTCAACAAAACCATTATAAAGCTACTCAAGAAGTTTGTGTCATCCAATAAGCACGACTGGAATAAAAAGTTGGGTGAATGTATCTGGACCTATCTCACAACGGTCCGGACACCTACTGGCATTATGTTATTCTCCTTGGTTTACAGAAGCAAAGCGGTCCTCCCACTCAAGATCCAAATTTTGTCTTTTTGAGTGGCTCTTTCCAACCAATTAACTATTGACGACCGTCGCTCCGAGTGGCTCTTTCCAATTGATTGACCATGACGACAATCATCACAGATGGATACAAGAGTTAGAATCACTCGACGAGAAACTTCTCTTAGCTCAACAACGCATTAAGCTATACCAAGCACACCTCTCAAGATCCTTCAACAAATGGGTCAAGGAGAGAACTTACCAAGTGGGTGACCTCGTCTTGACAGTAAGAAGGCCGATGGTTATGACCCACAAGATGACCGATAAATTCTAACCTAAATGGGAGGGCCCGTTCATCGTGGAGTTCGTGTTCTCCAAAGGTACCTACCGGCTCGCAAAACCTAATGGCGACTTGCTCATGATGCCTATTAATGGCAAGTTTCTTAAAAAGTACTATGTCTAAGCTAGACTTGTACTCCTTTTACTATCAGCTGGACAACCAAAATATATAGTGTATGTTCTTCGATGTTCATTTCTAGCAAGTGTGTAAGCACAATATGCACTTATCTTCCATAAAAGTTTGATGAAAGCCATTGTCTGAATTCAGGAATCCTGAATATGCAACTGACAGTGGACCCTCAAAAATTTTCCTAGCGGATCCACCTCAGGTTTATCCATACTTTTGGGTAGACCACTCATAATAAGTTCCCTTGGGCATTAGTTCACGTCCACATCACCTCTGAACTATTATCATAACTGATTATCCCCAACAGGGTTTGCCATGTTCATATTACCTCTGAGCAAACCTCTCTGTATGACTATCGATTGTCACATCCATAATATCTATGACATCGGTCGTTATCTAAACTTATCACCGGTAGTTAACTCTAAGTATGCTAGCAGTGTTAATTCCACAAAACCTGCCACGTCTATATCACCTCTGGGAGGGCTTGTCTCAAACTTATAACTTGCACTCAGGTGCGTAAGAAGTAATGGGGCCATAAAACCTATCACGTCCTTATCACCTCTGATAGGGTTTTATTTTGAACTTATTACTTGCACTCCAGTGCGCAATAAGTAATATGTACCAAAGATCCCCTAGTGGGATGTCCTCAAAAAAAGCAAATAGTTCACGTCCATGTTACCTCTGAACTATGAGCTTCCAATGATCCAAAGAAAACAGCCATGTCTATATTATTCTGGCTCGTTTTATTTTTCTTCCACAAAAACACCATGATCATACCTAACCTCTCGGTTTGACTATCGTTTAGCTCACATCAATGTTACCTCTAAGCTATCATCCTCACATCATCCCCAGTAGAGTTTGTCATATCCTTCTTACCTCTGAGCAAACATTCCTACTTGACTATCGATAATCACGTCCATATTACCTCTTATATCGGTCTTCATCCAAACTTATCACCCGTACTTAACTTTAAGTACGCCAGCGATGTTAAGTCCACACAACCTATCACGTCCATATCACCTCTGATAGAATTTTCGCTTCGAACTTATTACTTGAACTCAGGTGTGCAGAAGATAATAAGGTCCACCAAAAAGTCCCTCAGTGGGATGTCTCTAACAAACTGTGGTATTGTACTATGTCCATATACCTCTAGTATAATACCCAAAGTCCATAAACCAATTCTCCAGCGGAATTATCTCAAAATAATTATGTCCATATTACCGCTGGATTATTTTACCACAAAAAGTTTGATTTTCCATAAAGCCCCATCTCTGCCATGTCCATATCACCTCTGAGCAGACATGTATTATGATACTCGGATCAAAGTTTTCCATGTCCATATTACCTATGAGCAAACATACGTCCAAATTGTCTGCTATCACATCATTCTATGACCCCTGATAGTGTCAGTTATTTCAACTTATTATTCGTACCCAGTCTTTGGTACGCCATGGGTAATAAGTCTACATAAAATTACTCTTTTTCCCACAAGAGCGTATTTTGCTATCAAGTCCATATTATCTCTAATTGTGGTTGTCATTTCAACCCATTTATCTATACTTAAGTGCGCCAAAGACAATGAGTCCACTAAAATTCTCCAGTGGAATGACCGAAAGAATGCAATGCCCTACTACGTCCATATTACCTCTACTATAATATTCGCATTCACAAAAGTTCTCTTGACCAAGGAAAAAAGCAAAAGTGCTCAACAATGCTTTTTGTTCAAAGTATTTCAAATTTGCCATTTTAGAAACTTTGAAGGAAGTCTTGTAGAAGCATAAAAAATCTAAATCCATGTGCCCAACAAACATGCACTCCAAGATCGAGTCATAAGAAATTAGGCCACAGAATAACCACGCGACAAAGAAAATCAGCATCTATGCGCCTCAATATTGGCCACATAAAGGCCTGACACAAAGATTATGTCGAACACAGAATCCTGACAAAAAGGACATTTTGAACGCCTTAAAAGACGTGAGCACTCTAAACGACAAAACCTCACGTAAACATGTACTTTACTCCTGATAGGCGTACAGCACCACATGTACGAGGCCACAAGCATCGCAAACTCAATGCGTCTCTGGTCCCATGCATTCCAGACTCCATGCATTCCATGTATTTCTGGCCCCATGCGTTCCATCCGTCTCTGGCCTGAGGTATTCCAAACTCCATGCATTCCATGTGTATCTGGCCCCATGCATTCTATATGTCCCATTTATCCCAGACTCTATGCGTCCGACGTGGCAGGGTTCCCTGAGATGAAGTCTTCCTATTACGACTGAAGTAATTCTTTCCAACTAAATTCGGGCTACGTGTCAAGCTGCCTAAGTCACACAAACAAAAGACGAGAACCGTCCAGATCTTCAATAGCAGCAAATCGCAATAAACGTCTACATGGAAGTTTGGTATGGACTCAATTACATCCTGTTAAGGATGTACACATAGCAGCCTGCCCATAGTATGCGCCTACAGTTGCAATCGCATTCTATTGAAGGAGTCCCCTGCGGCCACCAAACAAAAGCATATGCGGCACCTATAGCCCACCAACATGATGGCTATAAATATGAGCAACTTGGACGTTCCAGTGACTGGGTTTTTTTCTGCTTCAGAAACCATACCCCTCCAAGCAAGCTACGTAAGTGCACACAAGCTCAAGACGGAGAGAAGAGAAGCGAGCATCCCTCATCCCCTCGTCGGACTGTCAGCGGAGTAAAAGAGTTGTTGCAATACTCGATCTCCATCGTCATATTACCCATATCAAAAATATTATATTTAAATTTTCTGTCTAGGATTTCTTTGTACTTTTTGTTTGTTATTAAATTAAAGTTTCCCAAACTTACTTCAATGGCAAACAGACGTCAAAGCAAATCACCGTATCGCTCGAGCAAGTTGGACGTGCAGTATTGAAGCGTGTTATATGGATAAAAAATGAAGCAAGCCTATAATTTCAAAAAATATTGCAAGTAGTAGTACGAGAAGTCGAACAGGGTGGTTCATGATTTTTTATGGATTCAGGACAGAATGACAGAGTATTGAAAGACAGTTTCAGTGAGCACAATTTTCTCGAGTAGTGGCTTGGATAGATAGTCAGACTCTAGGTGCTTAGGCGGCATTTGGTTAGCAGATACATTAGCGGTAGTGCATAAAGTGCTCGAATTCAGAAGTGTGTTTGGATTTAGATTGTTGGGTTTAGCAGATGAGATATAACATGGTTCATAGTAACTATCCATCGTAATGACTTACACTTCATCGAGTGTAGCTTCGGGGCAACTGACCCTAGCGACTTGACTGTCCAAATCGAAATGAATATTGTAGACCATAAAATAACCTTTATGGTGGCATATTTTGGAATGCATCAAGGGTGGATATTGAGTGGTGTATATCGAAGATAGGCCTAAGTGACTGAGTGTTGGATTTGAGAGATCCTTGGTATAGCCTTCAGCTGAAGATGCAGCCAGAAGATCGAAGCGATGGTGAAAATGGCCTAAGTCAACTGATGAGATTCGAAGTCGAAGATTTTTGAAGATGGCATCGCCTTTGACTCGTCGTGCCCCAGAAGGAAAAAATATTCATATGAATTGACGACTGTGTAACTAGCTTCGAGAAGTTAAAACCGTGGCTCATTCAGATCAGATCCTTATACTACCGGATGGGACATATGTGCCTCAGATCTATAAGATGCAATCAGACTTGGTTTGTGGTATGTGTTCATGCAGAGGGCGATGGTGATATCCTGAGCTTCGAGGTAGTGAAGCAACATAAGAAGAACTATTTCATGTGTGACCTAGAAATTGTGACAATTGTGTCCATGTTAAAATCGTGACGACACTATCCCTATGGCGTGGCAGCAAAATCTTCGCGGATTACATGAACCTTAATATAGGTGTTCACCTAAATAGGTATTAAGATTGAGACAGAGGTGTTGGGCCAAACTGATCTTGGAGTATAGTGCGATGTTTGGGTAAGTCGCTTAGTTGGCGTTGTATCATATATAATGATCATATCGGAGCATGAAGATAATATTTTAAGATGGAGTAAGCGGAACATGGTGCGATTGAAGTTGAGTTAGAGTTTGGTTGTTTGAGCTCGGATAACGCAAGTGTGAATTTAGAAATAGTTGGATGATAGGGCCTTGCAGAAGACTCGTTGCACTTGGATGCGCAAGGACTTGAAGCATGCGTGGTTTGGGGCTATCGCTAGAGAATTGATTGAGTCAAAACATGAACTGAATTTGGTTAGGTGGAGGGATCATCAATAGAAGATTAGCGTATTTGAGAATAGGGTGTGTGGGTGAGTTATGGGATGGAAGTTAGGATTGGTTCAGTTGAGAGTGAAGCGATGATTGTCTCGGACATGAAGATACCCTTGTAACTTGTCCAAATTTGCTATCGCTAAGTTCGACTGAAATGCATGTATTTCGGGAATGCCTTAAAGATGTGTATAATCCAAACTAAGCAATATGTTGAATTCGAATTGAGCTGCAAGAAGGATATGGAAATATAGAAATTGTGTGAACGTTCAGCACGAAGCGAGATAATGTGTCTGGATCAGAGAAGTATGAGTTCATGGAGTAGAGTCATTCATAGCACTTGTGACCCCGTTGTGTAGATCCGAACTTGCTCGGCAAGTCATTCGTAGCACTTGGGCCAACCTGCGTTCACCCATACGGATCCTCCATCGTGCTGGATCGAGCATCCCGTTGGCGTCACCCAGCCCCGTTCGTTGTGCCATCTCTGGCTATTGAGCCAATCAGACCTTGTCGTGCCTTGTGATCTGCCAGCAAGCTCGCCTTCGAGCAGCCTCCCGACCCAGCCAAATCTTTCCTTTAGTTGGTCGCACTGTCAAATAACCATTGTTGACCGGCCAACGCAACAACAATAATTTCCACCACTCCTCGAGCCTCCAAGCCTTCGTGTTCTCAACTCAGCCGTGCAATATTTTTCGAGATCCAGTTCTCATGATAAGGTTTGCTTCTACCCATCGATAACACGAACAATTCACCACTACCTCCCTCAACGAGGATGCATGCTTGCTACCACATAGATGGTAGATGAGAGATTACTCTCATCGTATTCAACTGAGCCACATCAACTTCACTAAAGTAAAGTAAGTAATCAATCAACCCCACTCCTGCATGAATTTGAAAGCACAACATCATCTTAATGGTTAAGCTAAATATACAAACAAGACCTCCAAGTCTAAATAGCTGCAACCAAACTTAATTATTTTAATTTAAACCCCCCTCCTTTATTAGTTACAATTATATGTCATTCCAACCTAAGGAAGGAATAACAACAGACACGACTAAGTTATGAATAGTGGTATAATCACATAAGACCCCACACATTCTTCAAATTACAATTTAGTCCTTAACTAGGAATATGCATATAGTACTTGTTATTAAATTTGAGCATAAAGTTCCTTATCATAATAAAATTATATAATAGAAATAATTAGGTTAATAGTTGCATATATTATTTTTCCTGAAATTAATAATAATAAGTACTATTCAAAGTGTTGTAATTTTTCTACATAAATAAAATATGTTAAGGATTTATAATTAATTAATTAATTATATATATATATATATATATATATATATATATATATATATATATATAAAGCAACGAAGTCGGGTGGTGGTCTGGTCTGGTAAGGTTTCCTCCGAAGAACTGAAAGCAAAGCGCTACACAGCATACAACTTTCCGTTGTACTGCACTCTTCAAGTGTGCTTTGCTTGTTCCCTCTTCTCCCTTACCATGACAAGTCTTTGAGAAATAACTCCGATGGAAAAAAGAAAGAAAGAAGGCATTAAGAGACCTTCCTGGCCCAACCTTTTTTTTTATTCATTCATTTTGTTTTTTCCTTTAATTAACTCGAAGTTCTTTCTTGAAATAATTTTGCCTTCCTTAAAATATCATGAACAGATCATGTAGGTTGAGCACCTTTTTCAAGGAAGTATAGAATAATGGGAACATTTAAATAAGTTTGATTCAGCGATTTTCGAGGAATACAAATAACCTCCGGGTTTTTTCAGATTTGGCGAGCTTCTGGAATAATTAGTGAATTACAACTCTATTGTTCCGCAATTGGTGCATTGGTCTTTGCATTATTAATGCTTTTTGTCGGTTGGTTTCATTATTACAAAGCCGGATCTAAGAGGAAAAATAAACAGTAAGACTAGCTTAGCTGGTACTTATGAAATGAAAAGCGGAGCAAATGGGCGTGAATTGATCAATCTTCATACTTGTCACGCCCTAGTCCCAAAGTACGTAGGACAAGGAATACGTAACACGTCCAACCGTATGTATATGAACTCCAATTTATGGAAACCATATACACACGTACGCTGTAAAATGAATATCAAATCCACAAGTGGTAATATACTGTCACAACAAGTCACACAGAATCTATATCTCATCCACAGCACAAATAATCAGTAGAAATAAAGAGCTGAATAATAACTTCCTATCCAAAATGAGTATCAAGTCTGATAGTCGGGTGGAAACAAATCCACTACAAAATGACTATACTGAACTAGCACAAAATCTCAGAATAGTGGGAATAAATCACAGATACTCTGAGGGTAAGATCTCCTCAGCCTGGTAAGTAGAGTTAGGTCCAGGTCCATACTCCTGTGGATACTCCTGCTCATCCATATCTGAAAATGGACCAGGTCCTCAGAGGGACGTAACAAGATACATAATAATATGCCAATAAAGTACTGAAAAGTAAACATCCAATGGGTCGCCTAACCGTCTAAGTGAATGCAGTTTGAGGACAACATTGAGTGTATGGGAAAGTGTAGGCTAGACATATGCTGACGTAATTCACCAATCGTGACAGTGGCTAGTATATGCCACATATGCCCCCCAATACCTGGGGCGCACTGTAATGTGACCGTCAAGTGTGGGATATGCATAGAGGAAGTGGTATCCCATACACCTATTAGTCGTCCTCCCCGCCCAATGATCTATGCATGTTGTATCCACAACATGAATAATACCTCTAGATAATTGCCAGGTCTACTAGCATACAAAGTTTCTATCAGCAGTCATCCCTAACGCACGGCCCATGCATACAGGAGGCCATCCCTGTCCCGTTGTCCGTGATCTATATGAGACTCACAACTCGTGTAACAACTGTATCACGGCCAATGAACCTAATGATGCTTCATAATACTAGGGTGGTCTCATAAAGTAGGTCCAAAAATATACTTACATAACCATCTATATAAGCAGAATTAAACATGCATGTATCAACTGGAATGTAAATAATCATACTATGGCAAGGTATACTTGCTGAGCAAAAAGTTCTGTATAGCACGTCCAAATAGTGTTTTAGTTTGTTGTAAGAAGAAGTGGGGTTAGGGTTTGGAAGAGTTGTAATATATATAGGGATAAGAGGCGGTGGGGGTTACTTAATGGTTAAGAAAATACTGTTGCTGTTGTTTTCCTTTAATTGGTTTTGGTTTTGGTTGAGGAGAGTTTAGTAATAACAGAAAATGAGGCGGTGGGGGATGAGTCACATGCGAGGGATGTTTTTATGCGCGGTGTAGGAAAATAAGCGGCGGGATGTACTTTACGCGCGGGTGAAATAAGAAGCGGTGGAGTTGTTTTACGGGTGGAGCGGTAGAAGTTATGTTTTTACGCGTGGTGAAATAATTTAGGCGGTGAGGGCTTTTACGCTTGGGTTTATTTTATGCGTGGGGTTATTTTACGCGCATAGAAGGAAAAAGCAAAGTTGGTTTTTGCTACTGCTACTGTTGATATTTTTCTAATGGGTTTGCGTTTGAGGTTTCGGGTTGAGATCCAATAGGAATCCAAACCCATTTTATTTTATTTAATGAACTATATATATATATATATATAGTTATAAATTCTAGAAATTATATGGGTGCATATGTAACTGTCCAAAGGGTCTCCTACATGGAATAAATTAGAAAAAAATTATAATAGCCCCATAAATCCTCTAATAACACAAACACCTCAAATAAAATATTTAATAAAAATCTATTCCTCTATTTAGCTCATAATTATTAATTAAATAACTAATTAATAATACAACAAATACGGTTTTTAGAATTAGGGGTTTTATATTCTACCCAACTTATAAAAATTTTGTCCTCGAAATTAAAACTAAGCCATAGTAGAAAGTCAAGAATGGTAGGAGATATAATTTTAACAAAGTAAATTTATACCTTGGTCAAATGAATAGGTTCGAAAAACGTTTGTGCATATCGTCCTCATGTTTCCAAGTTGATTCTCCTGGCGTGCTATGCTTCCATGTCACGCGGACCAAGAAAATAGACTATTTCCTCAATACTTTCTCTCTACGATCAAAGATTCTCACGGGTTGTTCTTGATATGACAAGCTTGGCCCAATGGTGATCTCCGAATGGTCGAGGACATGACTGTTGTCTGCCACATATTACCTAAGCTGCGATACATGGAATGTGACATGTACTCCCTCAAGTGAAGATGGTAACACAAGTCGATATGCTACTTCTCCCACTCTCTCTAGCACGTCAAATGGTCCAATATATCTTGGACTCAACTTGTCGCATCCTCCGAATCGAATGGTGCCTCTGGTAGGTGATATCCTCAAGAAGACATGATCGCCCTCTTTAAATTCCAAGGGACGACGATGAAGGTCTGCCCACTGCTTCTGTCTGTCTTGCGCTGCTCGCAAGTGTCCTTGTATCTTCTTAACTGTCTCAACGGTGTTGACCACTAACTCTGGTCCCAGAATTTGACGTTCTCTCACGTCACTCCAACACACAGGAGACCTGCACTTCCTTCCATACAATGCTTCAAACGGAGCCATCTGGATGCTTGCCTAATAGCTATTATTGTAAGAAAACTCCACAAGATGTAGGTGGTCCTCCCATGATCCTCCAAGGTCTAATATACAAGCCCTCAACATATCTTCCAATGTCTGAATAGTACGCTCTGACTGTCCATCTGTCTGCGGGTGATAAGATGTACTGAACTTCAGACGGGTTCCAAGACTCTCTTGCATGCTGGTGTGCTGTCGTAGGCACCCAAAAATAAAATATTTACTCTTGAAATAATATGTAGTAGTGAGAGTAAGGATCGTTCCCACGAAGAGAAATTAGTTTGATCTTTATGCTATGTGCAATAAGATTGGGGGAGAGTTTTTGATCAAAGCAAATTAAAAAGAGCTAAAAACAATTAAAGTATTAAAATAATCAAAGGAAAAAATATTGGTCTCAGTCAACATCCACCATTGGAATCTTAAAATTTATCATTGATGCAAACATAAAATATCATACATTGAATATTCACCGCTGGAAGTATTTCCTATCTCTCTTAGGCTTAGATAATTAGAAACAAGCGGTCTAATTAGCTTTAATTACTAAATAATCCAAGACAAGCGCTGAAGATTTAATCTAGTAATTTCTTAAAGAACGAAGAGATCGATGAAGCAAAACAACACAAGCACAAGCGGTTGCATTTAATTTTGTCAAAAGTTTTTCTCCTAAGATCTAATAAAACAAAGTAGTTCATTAAATCTTGTTTGCTTCACAAATTAGAAAAATCAAACAATTACGGATTTGATGTCTAATTTAGCAGTAGATCGAAATGGATAATAGACTAGTAGGCCTCCTAGTAATTAAACAAAACAATCATGAAAGTAGGCATAGAAAAATATTCAATACTCAAAGCATAAATCAAACATATAAAATAATTTAGATCTCACAATTTTATTGATTCCAAGGCTTCTGTTTCCTTCGACCAACAAGACTTTTAGTTCCGCACGTTCATGAAAACTTCAAAAGAATATTGGAGAAGAGGAAGAAGAGTTGTGTGTTGTTCTCCCCTTTCCTCTTGATCTCTATCCCTTTTATAGACTCTAAATTAGTTGTTTGAAGATCAAAATATCTTTCCACAAATCCTCTAATAGTTACAATAACCCAAACAATAAAATAAAATCTTTGAACAAGTTGGAAAATGGTTATTTCAGCTCCACTTTTTGTGCACAGCATAGTTGACTCAGCTTCAAGCCTGATTTGGTCCATGATGCAGCCAGAATCTCGGAAAACTCAAAACAGCAAAATTGTGCCTCTATCACTTAGCTTTCCGAATCAATTTGGATCAGCTCAATTGGACTTCGGATGAGCAAGGTATAACCATTTTGCTACAAGATATCAAAACTGTCCAGAATTGATAATTAGCTCCATTTTGTATTTAGTGACACCAATTGCATCCTAGATCAAAATATAAAAATAATGAGTATCTTTAGACATCAAATGAGCATAAAGGAGTATACATTAAGGAATAAAAATATAATATTTTATGTTCTCATCAAATACCCTCACACTTAACCTTTGCTCGTCCTTGGGCGAAACTCTAATTTATTTTTCCAAAAAGAAATCAAGGTTGCAATGTCATAAATAAAAAATAACCAAGCTCTTCAAAACTCATAACATATCATGAACATATACTTTTAAACAACTTCTAATTACTTAGTAGATATTTTTACTTGAAAATGGAGTAAACTAAATAGGTAGACCATCACGGAATAAATACTCAACTCTCATGTGTTTGAACGTATATATTTCACTCAAATTCATTCCAAAAGAAATGATCTACCATAAGCTTGCATATCTTCTCATTCTCCACCACTGGGATCACATGCATAACATAAATCATAAGGACTTTTCATGGGTTGTAACGTGGCTTAGGATTAAGATGGGATATATTTGGGAGTGTAGCTCAAAAGCCATCAAAACTAGTGGAGCAAAATTGAATTAACTCAATCTCAATATAAAACATGTAAAATCAATCACTCCATTTTGCAACGTCTTCAATTTGGCTTTGAAAGCATTTAAACAATGTAAAACAACTTCCACCCTTATTTTTTTTCTTTTTTTTTCTTTTTTTTCTTTTTTTTCTCTTTTTTTTTCTTTTTTTTTTTACTTTTTTTTATAACAATAATGGAACTTAGGAAATTTGAGGATAAAAATATGTTCCATTTTGTGGGTTGTAACCAAACCACAAATTTAGACACCCCCACT
This sequence comes from Iris macrosiphon, assembly GCA_036927795.1. Taxonomy (NCBI): domain Eukaryota; kingdom Viridiplantae; phylum Streptophyta; class Magnoliopsida; order Asparagales; family Iridaceae; genus Iris; species Iris macrosiphon. Next base: position 91,585,567 of record JAYESA010000009.1, on the reverse strand, counting down.
CTTATTTTTTTGTACATCCATACATATCATAATGATCAACAATGCTCCACTAGCTTTGCGACTTGGGTAAAGGTATAAATATTATTGGTTGAAAGCTTGTAATGTGGGTATACCAAGAAAAAGGCAATAAAGCTCAAAGGGGTTCAACAAAGAGAAAATTAATTACAAGGTGGGCTATTTGGCTTATATAACGTATAACAAAGATGGCCTTAATCATGTTCATGCATGCATGTGTCAATGTGACCTCGAAGAGAATTAAAGCAAGTTATAGAGAAACAAACCAGTGGAAGAATATCTTTCATGAAAGAATTATGAGACTGATGTGTCAGTCTAAAGGCTCAAATCCTCACTGGCTTTTGTCTACCAATTTAGATACTACCATTTTCAATAAAAAAATAACTAGACTAATTAATTCTAAGTTGAAAAAAAAAATATTTATTCAATCATGTTATGAATTTTTCCAATCTAGTTGAATCTTACTCATGACATACACAACCAAAAATCATTAAAAACCAAAAACCAAAATTCTTTTATTAAAAAAAAATTATTATTATTATTATTATTATTATTATTATTATTTTAGAAAAATAGCGAACTAAAAATGCTTAAAATAAAGTAAATCCCCTCCCCCACACTTAAAACTGACATTATCCCCAATGTAAGGTGAAATGCAAGGAAAAGGCAAAATAAAAAAAAAATGAAATAAAAATGAAAGAATAAGAACAAACTCCCCTTAGGTTGCCTCTGTTTATTGTCGTGGATGTTTCCTCCTTCAATTGATACAAATTGGATCTTCAAGGTCCAATTCATCCACATTCTCTACTTTGAAACCTTCATAGAAAAGCTTGAGCCTTTGGCCATTTACCTTGAACACTTTGGAAGTTGCTAAACTTTGAATTTTAACTGCACCATGATAAAAAATATTAGTAACAATAAAAGGTCCAATCCAACGAGAACGCAATTTACCCGGAAACAGACGAAGTCATGACTGGTATAGAAGGACTTTTTGACCAACTTGAAACACCTTCCTAGAGATCATCTTGTTATGAAAATTCTTTGTCTTCTCTTTATAAATTCTAGCATTCTCATAGGCGTCATTGCGAATTTTCTCCAACTCTTGTAGTTGTAACTTCCTATCTTCTCCATTTTCATATGCCTTCATATTGAAACTCTTGATAGCCCAATAAGCCTTGTGTTCTAACTCAACAGGAAGATGGCATAGTTTCCTAAACACCAACCGGTAAGGTGACATACCGATAGGCGTCTTATATGCAGTTCTATACGCCCACAAAGCATCATCCAAGCGCAAACTCTAATCTTTTCTACTTGGATTGACCTTCTTTTCAATAATGGACTTGATCTCTCTATTTGACACTTCTGCTTGTCCACTAGTTTGTGGATGATAGGCAGTTGACACCTTGTGGGTCACATGGTACTTTCTCAGCAATGTCTCCAAGGTTCGATTGCAAAAGTGAGTACCTCGATCACTTATTAAGGCTCTTGGAATCCCAAACCTGGAGAATATGTTGGATTTGATAAAATCTGAAACAACTTTAGAATCATCAGTCCTAGTAGCTTTAGCTTCTGCCCATTTAGATACATAATCAACAGCAAGCAAAATATAAACATAACCAAAAGATATAGGAAACGGTCCCATAAAATCGATGCCCCAAACATCAAAAATTTCACAAAATAGTATAGGATTTTGTGGCATTTCATTCCTTTGAGATATATTACCTGTCTTTTGGCAATTGTTGCATATTTTACAAAAAGAATATGAATCACGAAATAAAGACGGCCAATAGAAACCACATTCTAATACTTTTCTTGCCGTCCTCTTAGCTCCAAAATGTCCTCCACATGCATAAGAATGACAAAAGGTGAGAATTGAAATAATTTCATTTTCATGAACGCTCCTTCTTATCACTTGATCTGCACAGTGCTTCCACAAGTATGGGTTATCCCATACATAGTATTTAGCATCACTTTTGATCTTATCTTTTTGAGCCTTTGACAAGCCAGAAGGAAACATATTAGTAACCAAATAATTTACAATATTTGCATACCAAGGCAATGTCACACTTGAAGCAAACAATTGCTCATCAGGGAACGTTTCTTGTAGACAAAGTTCATCCTCCATATGAACTAAACGACTTAAATGATCTGCAACATGATTTTCTGTCCCTCTTTTGTCTTTGATCTCCAAATCAAATTCACTTAAGAGAAGTATCCATCGAATTAACCTTGGTTTTGCCTCTTTCTTCGTCATCAAATAACGAAGAGCTGCATGATAAGAATAAACAATGACTTTAGTACCAAGCAAATAAGATCAAAAAATTTCTAAAGCAAAAAACAACAGCTAAAAGTTCTTTTTCAGTAGTAGAATAATTTTTCTGTGCCTCATTCAAAGTTCTTGAAGCATAATAAATGGCGTGAGATGCTCTTCCAATCCTTTGACCCAAAATAATACCTACTGCATAATCACTTGCATCACACATTATCTCGAAAGGCATGTTCCAGTCAGGGGGCTGGATAACTGGGGTAGAAGTTAATAGTTTCTTTAGTGTATCAAATACCTTTTTACATGCTTCATCAAATTCAAAAGCTACATTCTTTTGTAGCAACTTGCAAAGGGGTAACGCTATTTTGGAGAAGTCTTTGATGAATCTTCGGTAAAAACCTGTATGTCCAAGAAAAGAACGAACTTTCCGCACACTGGAGGGATAAGGTAAAGATTGAATAATATCGATTTTGGCTTTATCTACCTTAATTCCCTTAGATGAAACAATATGACCCAAAACTATACCTTGGTCAACCATAAAATGGCATTTTTCAGAGTTTAACACAAGATTAGTTTCTATGCATCTTTGAAGAACAAGTGTAAGGTTATGCAAGCATTTATCAAAAGAGTCTCCATAAACTGTGAAATCATCCATAAATACTTCTATAATATGCTCAACATAGTCTGAAAATATGCTAACCATACACCTTTGGAAAGTAGCTGGGGCATTGCAAAGACCGAATGGCATGCGACGATATGCAAAAGTTCCAAATGGACATGTAAAAGTTGTCTTTTCTTGATCCTCCGGAGCAATTGCAATTTGAAAATAACCTGAATAACCATCAAAAAAACAATAGTAAGAATGTCCAGCTAACCTTTCAAGCATTTGATCAATAAAAGGTAAAGAAAAGTGGTCATTTCGGGTTTCAGCATTTAATTTTCTATAATCTATACAAGCCCTCCACCCATTCTGGACACGAGTGGGAACTAACTCATCATTTTAATTTTTCATGACAGTTATCCCGGTCTTTTTAGGAACCACTTGCACTGGGCTAACCCACTGGCTATCCGAAATAGGATAGATCACTCCAACTTCAAGAATTTTTAGGATCTCCTTTTTTACTACCTCCATCATGGGTGGGTTCAATCTTCTCTGCGGTTGACGGAAAGGTTTTGCTCCTTCCTCAAGTAAGATGCGATGCATGTATGTAGATGGGCTAATTCCTTTTATATCCGCAATTGTCCAACCAATAGCCGTCTTATGCTCCTTAAGGATCTGAACCAGCTTTTCTTCCTGTGGTGCACTAAGTTTATTGGAGATGGTCACTGGTAATGTTCCTCCATCTCCAAGGAATACATACTTGAGGTGACTAGGGAGAGGCTTTAATTCTGGAATAGGGGCCTGCAAAATAGATGGTAAAGGCCTCTTGTTAGAAATTGGTAATAAAATATACTAAACGTTACCTGATTGTTGTATTTTTGAAAAATCATTCAATGCTGCAACAGTTTCCTGCAAATCAGAACTCAAAGCTAACTCCTTATGCTCTTTTTCAAGATGCTCACTAATGGCCACTTCCAATACATCTTTGCCATCAAGTTCAAAAATATCCTGTGCTAAAGAATCAACCACATCAATGGAATAAATAGTATTATCATCATTAGGATATTTCATGGCATCATAAATATTAAATTTAACAAATTTACCATCAAATTCTAAAGTAAGTGTGCCACTATGAACATCTATCTTAGTCTTGGATGTCTTTAAAAATGGTCTTCCTAATAAAATTGGAGCAGTTTGATCGCCATTTTCCATATCAAGCAGGAAAAACTAAATTATCAATTTGTACAAGAATATCCTCGACTACTCCCTTAGGATAGGCATTAGATCTATCAGCCAATTGAATCACAACAATATTTTTATTCAGAGGTCCAAGATTTAAAGATTTATATATAGAATATGGCATGACATTGATAGAAGCTCCTAAATCTAACATGGCTTTCTCATATTTATTGTTACCTATCTTACAAGGGATAGTAAACATTCCAGGATCTTTGTATTTCGTAGGGAGTTTTCGTTGAATTACTGCAGAAACACTCTCCCCAACTTTTACCTTTTCATATCCTTTAAGCTTTTGTTTCCTCTTTATTGTACACAATTCTTTTAAAAATTTAGCATAGCGAGGTACTTGTTTGATAGCATCTAAAAGTGGAATATTTATCTCACATTTACGAAAAGTCTCATATAACTCATTATTTTGTTCAATTTTTCTAGATTCTGTTAAATCTTGAGGAAAAGGAGGTACTGGCTTATAATCACAAAGGGGTGAAAACTTACAATTGGGTACCTCATCATCATTGGGGACGTTCGTGTCTGCCATGGTGCTTTTCTCTTCTTCTTGTTTTGACGTTGCAGGTACTTCTTTTACTGGAATGTCAACCTCTTTACTGCTTCTCAAAACTATTGCACTTGCATTTTCTTTTGGATTTACTATCGTTTGAGATGGTAATTTTCTAGAACTTTGTGCCTCTAGCTTATTAATTGTTGTAGCCATTTGGCTCATTTGATTGTCCAAGCTTTGAATGCTAGCCCTTGTCTCTTGTTGAAATTATAAATTATTAGTGGCAAGAGACTTAACAATATCTTCTAAAGACATACCAGAGTTAGAAGTTTGGTTTGGTTGTTGTTTAGGATATGGCTGCTTGTACTGTTGATAACTTGGGCGATTTTGATTGACAGGATGATTTGTTTGTGGATTCCTATAGTTGAAATTGGGATGATCTCTCCATCCTGGATTGTAAGTGTTTGAATATGGATCGTACTTCCTTTGTGGTTGTCCAGGGAAAGCACCTACCACATTCACTTGTTCATTGGACTCCTCTTGAAGAGTTGGACACATGTCAGTTGGATGTCCTGCTACTAAACAAATCCCACAAGCTTTTGTTGTTTGCATGTTACCTACAGCCATTTGACGAACAAGAGACTTTAAACTAGCAATTTGTTGTTCTAGGGAAGAAATATTTACCTCGTTAGCATACCTAGATAGAAGATCTAGCCTAGTGCCAAATTGTTGAGAATTTGCCGCCATATTTGCAATTAAATTTCTTGCGGCCTCAGGAGTTTTATCTACCAAAGCTCCTCCACTAGCAGCATCTATCATGCTTCTATCAGTTGGTAGAAGGCCTTCGTAGAAGTACTGGATAAGTAGCTGCTCGCTAATTTGATGATGGGGCAACTTGCACATAATTTTTTTAAATGTTCCCAGTACTCGTGGAGAGACTATGCATTGTGTTGCCTTACCCCACAAATTTCTTTTTGGATATTGGCCGCCCTTGAAGCGGGAAAGTACTTCTCCAAGAATGGTCTCTTCATTTTGTTCCATGTTACAATGCTCCCAGAGGGTAGATAATAGAGCCAATCCTTAGCCGAATCCTTTAAAAAAATGGAAAGGTTCTTAATTTGATTTGCTCTTCGGATACCCCCGTAGGTTTCATAGTTGTGCATACCACATAAAGCACCTTTAGATGCTTGTGAGGATCTTCACCTGCAAGGCCATGAAAAGTGGGTAATAAATGTATTAGTCCAGATTTTAATTCAAAACTAGTGGTAGCATCTAAAGTAGGAAATGTAATGCATATAGGGTGTTGGTTCAAATCAGGGGCTGCAAGTTCTTTCAAAGTTCTATTTGCAGCCATGACTTCCTCTTCTTCAGGATTAGATTTGCAAGAGAGTAAGGAATCCGTAGCAGGTTCGTTCTCGTTAGAGTTTCTTTGAGCTTCATTCCTTAACCTGCGCAGAGTTCTTTATATTTCTGGACCACTCTGAAAATTACTTTGATTAGAAGATCGAGTTGCAATCATAAACAAGTAATAAAATGATAGTAAGCAATCCAGAAAAGTATATGAGAATAAATTTTTGTTTGTTTGTTTTTTTTTGTTTGCTAATAAACAAAAATAATTTAATTATAAGAAAAGATCACAAAAGGCACAAAAATAAACTAAAATTACTCCCCGACAACGACACCAAATTTGGTGTGCTGTCGTAGGCACCCAAAAATAAAATATTTACTCTTGAAATAATATGTAGTAGTGAGAGTAAGGATCGTTCCCACGAAGAGCAATTAGTTTGATCTTTATGCTATGTGAAATAAGATTGGGGGAGAGTTTTTGATCAAAGCAAATTAAAAAGAGCTAAAAATAATTAAAGTATTAAAATAATCAAAGGAACAAATGTTGGTCTCAGTCAACATCCACCATTAGAATCTTAAAATTTATCATTGATACAAACATAAAATATCATACTTTGAATATTCACCGCTGGAAGTATTTCCTCTCTCTCTTAGGCTTAGATAATTGGAAACAAGCGGTCTAATTAGCTTTAATTACTAAATAATCCAAGACAAGCGCTGAAGATTTAATATAGTAATTTCTTAAAGAACGAAGAGATCGATGAAGCAAAACAACACAAGCACAAGCGGTTGTATTTAATTTTGTCAAAAGTTTTTTTCCTAAGATCTAATAAAATAAAGTAGTTCATTAAATCTTGTTTGCTTCACAAATTAAAAAAATCAAACAATTACGGATTTGATGTCTAATTTAGCAGTAGATCAAAATGGATAATAGACTAGTAGGCCTCCTAGTAATTAAACAAAACAATCATGAAAGTAGGCATAGAAAAATATTCAATACTCAAAGCATAAATCAAACATATAAAATAATTTAGATCTCACAATTTTATTGATTTCAAGGCTTCTGTTTTCTTCGACCAAGAAGACTTTTAGCTCCGCACATTCATGAAAACTTCAAAAGAATATTGGAGAAGAGGAAGAAGAGTTGTGTGTTGTTCTCCCCTTTCCTCCTGATCTCTATCCCTTTTATAGACTCTAAATTAGTTGTTTGAAGATCATAATATCTTCCCACAAATCCTCTAATAGTTATAATAACCCAAATAATAAAATAAAATCTTTGAACAAGTTGGGAAATGGTTATTTCAGCTCCATATTTTGTGCACAGCATAGTTGACTCAACTTCAAGCCTAATTTGGTCCATGATGCAGCCAGAATCTTGAGAAACTCAAAACAGCAAAATTGTGTCTCTATCACTTAGCTTTCCGAATAAATTTGGATCAGCTCAATTGGACTTCGGATGAGCAAGTTATGACCATTTTGCTACAAGATATCAAAACTGTCCAGAATTGATAATTAGCTCTATTTTGTATTTAGTGACTCCAATTGCATCCTAGATCAAAATATAAAAATAATGAGTATCTTTAGACATCAAATGAGCATAAAGAAGTATATATTAAGGAATAAAAATATAATATTTTATGTTCTCATCACATGCTTCTCCAAAAATGTGATGTAAAGCGTGAATCTCTGTCTGATATAATGCTGACTGGTATGCCGTGCAATCTCACAATCTGCTTCATATATAGGTCAACCAAAACTTCTGTAGATTGGCCAACTCTAAAAGGCAATAAATGGACTGACTTGGTGAGTCGGTCAACTATTACCCATACTGCATCTCTTCCACTTAGACTCTTGGGAAAACCCGGGACAAAGTCTATAGTGATGTGCTCCCACTTCCACTATGGAATTGGAAGTGGTTGCAATAACCCTGCTGTTCTCTGGTGCTTCGCCTTTACTTGTTGATATACCAAACATTTAACTACAAAGCGAGCTCTCTATCTCTTTTCATTCCATGCCACCAAAAGTGTTATCGTAAATCATGATACATCTTGGTGCCTCCAGGATGAATAGAATATATTGAACTATGAGCTTCTGTCATCAGCTCATGTCGAATCTCTCCATTTGGAACATAAAGACGATCACCACATCATAATGTTCCATCATCATGGATGCGCAGTCCTGTCTGCTCTCCGGCCTTTGTCCTTTCCTTTAATCTTCTGAATTTGGCGTCTGTAGGCAATGCTGCCTTGATTCTTTCTACTAGTGATGATTGTATTTACAAGTTGGTTAGTGTCCCGTCTGCTCTGGGTAATATTACTTCAATGCCAAGACCTTGCAAGTCCTTCAATAATTCTTTCTGTGTTGTCAAGAAATAAGCTGCTGGTTTCCGGCTTAACGCGTCTGCTACAACGTTAGCCTTGCCTGGGTGATAATGTAGCTCTATTTCGAAATCTTTCATCAACTCGAGCCATCGACGTTGCCTCATATTTAACTCCTTCTGTGTGAAGACATACTTGAGGCTTTTGTGGTCTCTATAGATTTTTACTCGTTCCCCATATAAGTAATGTCTCTATAGCTTTAGAGCAAATACAACGGCTGCAAGTTCCAAGTCATGAGTTGGATAATTCTTCTCATGTACTCATAACTGTCTAGATGCATATGCAATCACCTTGCCATGTTGCATCAATACGCATCCCAAGCCTTTCCCTGATGCGTCACTATAGATTATATAGCCTTTTGATCCTGATGGTATAGTTAATACTGGTGCTGTAGTCAGTCGCTTCTTTAACTCTTCAAAAGTAGCTTGACACTCGTTGGTCCATATGAACTCTTGATCCTTACAAGTCAAATGAGTCATAGGTGTTGTTATCCTTGAGAAGTTCTCCACGAATCGTCGATAATATCCCGCAAGTCCAAGGAAACTTCTCACCTCTGCTGCTGATTTAGGAACGGGCCATGTCTTAACTGTCGAGATCTTTTCTGGATCAACAGAAATACCATCTCCTGTAACCATATGTCCAAGAAATGAGACATTGTCCAAGAAGAACTCACATTTACTAAGCTTTGCATATAGCTGCTCCCTCCTCAAAGTTTCTAGAATAATCCGCAGGTGTTTTTCGTGCTCCTCGTGGCTCTTTGAATAGACAAGTATATCATCTATGAAGATGACCACGAACTGGTCCAATACTGATGGAAGACTCAATTCATTAAGTTCATAAAGATAGCTGGAGCATTGGTCAATCCAAATGGCATGACCAAGAACTCGTAGTGTCTATATCCTATCCGGAATACGGTTTTCGGAATGTCCTCCTTCCGTACCTTCACCTGGTGGTATCCCGATCTCAAATCTATCTTTGAGAATATCTTGGCTCCACTAAGTTGATCAAATAGGTCATCAATGCGTGACAATGGATATTTATTCTTCACTGTTACTGCATTCAAGGCTCTGTAGTCAATGCACATATGCACTGACCCATCCTTCTTTGGTACAAACAACACTGGTGCTCCCCAGGGTGATGCACTTGGTCGGATGAAACCTCTTTATTCTAGTTCTTTCAATTGTGTCCTCAGTTCATCCATCTCCTTCTTCGCCAGTCTATAAATATGTGATGCTATGGGTGCTGCTCCCGGTGTCAATTCAATTGAAAACTCTATGTCTCGAACTGGGGATAGTCCTGGCAATTTTTTTGGAAAGACGTCTTGGAATTCTGAAATAATGGGATGATAGACAACATCGTCCATTGCAAACTGCATACCATCAAGGATTTCTGTGGATCCTCGTACAAACTCAAGTTCAGGTTGGTCGGGTACCTTAAAAAGAATGCTTCCTACAAAACAATCAAAGAAAGCGTGGTACTTGCTCAGCCAGTCCATTCCAAGCACAATATCAAAAGTTGGTATAGGAAGGACTAGGAGTCGGGCATTCATCTCCTTGCCATGTATCACTATAGGACACGATCTACAAATTCTACTAACAGGTACAAGTTCTCCTCCGGTAAGAATTCTAACACAACTAGGTAAAGGTGTAGAGGTAATATTGTATTTTGCAATAAATCTAGATGATATGAATGAATGGGTGGCTCCCGTATCAAACAATGTCACAGCAGAAAAAGTAAAAGTAAGAGTGATACCTGCTATGACATCAACCTCCTGATCCATGTCATCTACTTCTATTGCAAAAGCTTGCCCATTCCTCTGCGGCTGTTCATGCCTAGCCCTCAAGTACTGATCCTCCTGGGTAGGTAGCGGTGGTCCTCGCTGAAATCCTCCTGCTGCTGGAGGTCGAGGTGCTCCTGGTTTAGTTATTTGCTGAGCTGGCTTTGGTGCTGGAAGTGCTAGCCTCTGTGCTGGCGGTAGAAGTGTCAATGTTTGTTGTATAGGACAGTCTTTCATCATATGCTGTCCGGAACCACATCTCATACATTATCCTAGGCGAGTTCGACAGTCCCTCCTAATATGTCCGCGTTTCCCACAATGATGGAAGAGGGGCTTCTCTGGGATCTGGTATGGTCCCGCTCTATGCTGGTACTGCTGTTGCTGAGCTAAAGGACGTCTGATAGGTCCTCCTTGTTGTGTCCTGGCCGGTCCCTGACCCTTGTTGGTCCTTGTTGTGTCCTCAGTTGTCCTCCCTTTCCTCTGCTGATAGTTTCTTTCAATCTGGCTTATGTTAGTAACTCGGCATAAGAGATCCGGGACTGTGAGCTAGTGTAGTGTTGGAGCTCCTGAGTCAGTCCGCGATGAAACCTCTTAGCCTTGGCCAAGTCATCTGGAATCAGGGCAGCGCCATATTTGCTAAGGCGACTAAACTTGGCATCGTACTTGTCAACTGTTCTGTTCCCTTGCTCCAGGTGAAGAAACTGATCGTACAATGCATCTCTGACGGTGTCCGGAAAGTACTTTCTTTTAAAGCACTCCAAGAATTGCTCCCATGTTTGGTATGTACCCAGCTGGCTCTCCATGGATTCCCACCAGTGGTGAGCATTACCATCTAGAAGCGTCATTACACCCGTCATCCACAGGTCTATAGGTAGATGCGATGCCTCCAATAATTTTCGAGTGTGAGTGATCCAGTTGGTAGTTTCCTCTGGATTCTCAATGCCTTTGTACGGCCTCGGACCCATCTGTATAAAGTCCTTTACCGAACCAACTCTAGCTCGAGGTTCTAGAGCTAGTGCTTGAGCTGGTACAGTAGTCTTTGCTGCCATTCTCTCAAGTGCTGCTAAGAACTCTTGTCTCTGTTCTGCTGCTTGCTGCCTCTGCTCTGCAGCTAGTGTGGCGGCCTGTTGTCGTTGTTCCTACATTATCATCAGGAAGAATTGGAATAGTTGTGCCTGGCCATCCTGCGGTGTCGATGAGACTGGAAGGGTCCCATTAGGTGGAATGGGAAGATCAGATGGAACTGGATTGTGAATCTGTTCATCTGGTCCTTGAAGTCTAGGATTTGCTGAGGTCTCTCCTTGAGTCTGACTATTGACTCCAGGAGTTGTGTCGCCATCAGTGATAGTACATCCTTTTTGCATATCCATCTTTCTGCAGGTGATGTTCACAATGTTTAGACTAAGTACAGGAATCAAACAGGGTGCAAGTATTTAAATAGAATGTAGAAGTATAAAACATGCTGGGGAATTGTCTGCGTATTTCACAGTCAAAAACCCGCAATATTCATGAAGTCTCTCCTGCGTAGAACAGGGACTCAAGGTAGTAGGCATAAAACAGAGGTTGCTAAGTTTGTCCGTGCATAGCAGAGAATCAAAGGAATTTGGCATAAAACAGAGGTTCAAAAACTGTCGGTGTAAAGCATGGCTTCAGAGCTGCCTGCGTAAAAGTCTGGGTAAAAGTCTTCTTGTGTAAAGTTCGCATAACATCTGCGTAAAATCTGAAATACGTTGTAGCGTAAAGTTTGTACGAGGAACTCTTCGTATTTCCTTGGATGAATTTGTCAGACAATTCAGTGAACCTGACATCTGTCAAAAGTATCGCACGAAGATCGAGATGACGGCTGTGGTGATGATTTGCACAGAGACCCAGGTTGTCGTCTAGTGACCTATTTGATACAAGTCGTTTTTATGCTTCCAAGAGGAAGAAAAGTTGAGTCTTCTGAATATGTTATCTAAAGAGATAAGTTTTTACGCTCAAGAATAAGACAACATCAGATGCCACGTTAAAAGCTATTTTTTGCCTAGAGCTCGAGGCATATCTCTGCATTTAATGCACGAGATTTGGTTCTGACTGGAAAGCTAAGGCTGTGCCAAATACGCTTATCTCACTATCCTTACATTTTACGCCAAATCAGGCTACTCTACGCTAGTTTATATATGAATCATCAAGTTTACGCTAGGGTAGTTACCTGCGTGGCTTGCATACCATGATATTACAAAGGAATACGTGTCATTCATCATAACCGTAGCGTAAAGGAGACTATCTTCTTTATAGTTTGGCCCTTTTTCGCCACCAACAGTTATTTTGGCTTTTACGCCAACAAGGTAAAGAGTCTGATCACAGCGTAAAGGGTCTTTAGCGTAAAACTTTGTTTTACCCAACGGAGGATAGTTAAAAGGAAGAGTGTGGTTTAGTCAAGTGTGGATGAGATCCTTATACTTTATTCCTATACATAGGCTTGTTTGGTACAGTTACGTAACCAAGATAATATATTCTGACATGCATGGGCCACCACCAAAAATATGTCATGCCCCAGTCCCAAAGTACGTAGGACTAGGAATACGTAACACGCTCAGCCGTATGTATATGAACTCCAATTTATGAAAACCATATACACATGTACGCTGTAATATGAATATTAAATCCACAAGTAGTAATATACTGTCACAACAAGTCACACAGAATCTATATCTCATCCATAGCACAAATAATCAGTAGGAATAAAGAGCTGAGTAATAACTTCCTATCCTAAATGAGTATCAAGTCTGATAGTCGGGTGGAAACAAATCCACTACAAAACGACTATACTGAAGTAGCACAAAATCTCAGAATAGTAGGAATAAATCACAGATACTCTGAGGGTAAGATCTCCTCAGCCTGGTAAGTAGAGTCAGGTCCAGGTCCATACTCCTGTGGATACTCCTTCTCGTCCATATCTGGAAAGGGACCAGGTCCTCAGAGGGACGTAACAAGATACATAATAACATGCCAATAAAGTACTAAAAAGTAAACATCTAATGGGTCGCCTAACCGTCTAAGTAAATACAGTTTGAGGACAACATTGAGTGTATGGGAAAGTGTAGGCTAGACATATGCTGACATAATTCACCAATCGTGACAACTGGCTAGTATATGCCACATATGCCCCCCAATACCAGGGGCGTACTGTAATGTGACCGTCGAGTGTGGGATCTGCATAGAGGAAGTGGTGTCCCATACGCCTATTAGTCGTCCTCCCCGCCCAATGATCTATGCATGTTGTATCCACAACATGAATAATACCTCTAGATAACTGCCAGGTCTACTAGCATACAAAGTTCTTATCAACAGTCATCCCTAACGCACGGCCCATGCGTACAGGAGGCCATCCCTGTCCCGCTGTCCGTGATCTATATGAGACTCATAACTCGTGTAACAACTGTGTCACGGCCAATGAACCTAATGATGCTTCATAATACTGGGGTGGTCTCATAAAGTAGGTCCAAAAATATACTTAAATAACCATCTATATAAGCAGAATTAAACATGCATGTATCAACTGGAATGTAAATAATCATACTATGGCATGGTATACTTGCCAAGCAAAAAGTTCTGTATAGCACGTCCAAATAGTGTTTTAGTTTATTGTAAGAAGAAGTGGGGTTAGGGTTTGGAAGAGTTGTAATATATATAGGGATAAGAGGCGGTGGGGGTTACTTAATGGTTAAGAAACTACGGTTGTTGCTGTTTTCCTTTCATTAGTTTTGGTTTCGGTTAAGGAGAGTTTAGCAATAACAGGAAATGAGGCGGTGGGGGTTGAGTCACATGCGGGGGATGTTTTTATGCGCGGTGTAGGAAATTAAGCGCGGGGTGTACTTTACGCCCGGGTGAAATAAGAAACGGTGGAGTTGTTTTACGCGTGGAGCGGTGGAAGTTATGTTTTTACGCGTGGTGAAATAATTTAGGTGGTAAGGGCTTTTATGCTTGGGTTTGTTTTACGCATGGGGTTATTTTACGCGCGTAGAAGGAAAAAGCAAAGTTGGTTTTTGCTACTGCTACTGTTGATATTTTTCTAATGGGTTTGGATTTGGATTTGAGGTTGTAAACCCCCTCGATTTATTCTGTAGGTAGTTAGAGTGGATCTGGAAAATTTTGATGACAGATGTTGAGGTTTAGCTTAGATATGTTTTATCTGGAATTTTAATCCATTTAATTAAAACATTATTTCCACCCTATCTTGGTCTATTTATTCGGAGCCCATTTTCAGCCCATAAATTTCGTACAAATATTGTACACTCGACTCAACTCGCCAAATTAGGCACCAGACTTTTCCGTCATAAAAAGTCAGATTCCGTTGTGCTCTAAATTAATTGCACAATTTTTCGAATCCGAAATCCTTATTTAATTCCGTGTCGGACACCTGTGTCGTTACCCTCAATTTTGGGGTACCAACTTAACCCGTTGAGCCGGACCAACAAAAGGGTCCAAGACTGACTCCAAGCCCCCACCATTTTTGGCTTTTGCGCCATTTCCGGATTTTGACCCCAAGTGCCCCAAATTAAATTAAATTCACGGGACGCTTATTTCTATTTATTTCGGGATTACCAACTTGGTAAATCCCATTTAAATCCTAAATTAATCCCAATGCCCATTTAATTAAACCCGTTCCTCACCCACACTACCCCCTCGTCATACAATTTAATAAACGCAATTTTCGGCACAATTTTCGCGTTATTTTATGTGTTTATGCAAATTCCCGAATTTACGGGGGCTTATTTGCAATTAACAAATTGTTGACAATACCTCATTGGTCATGATAATAATTGGGGTCCCAAAATGGGGTCCCAATCCCATTCCCTCATGAAGGAATCCCACCCATATCCATATTGAATCTCAACCACCCATTCAATTAATTCAAAGCATTCCTAGCCACTCATTCCTACACTCTCTCCTATATAACTTTCCCCCTCACACACACATCCCTAGGCCGGACCTAATTTCTAGGGAACATAGAAAACTCCCCCCACCCTCTTCTCTCTCCTTCCTCCTCCATTATTTTCTTCATGAAGAAACTTCTCACTCCACCATTCCTCCTCCATTATTTTCTTCAAGAAGAAGCTCCTCACTCCACCATTCCTCACTCCACCACTCCGGCCATCCCCCCTGACCTCCGGCCACCCCCAGGCCGCCGGCCCAGACCGGAGCAGCCGGCCCGGCGGAGCAGCCGCCAGCCGCCCCTCCGGCCAGCAGCGGCCAGTCGGCCCTCCGGCCAGCAGCGGCCGTCCGGCCACGGCAGCCCCCCCGGCCAGCACCTTTCTCCTTCCTCCTCCTTCTCCACTCTTCCATCCTCCTCCGGCCATCACCCCCTCCGGCCGACGAACGCCTCGTCGAGGTATACATTTCTCCCCCCTCTCTTGTTTAATTTCCAGAATTTAATATCTATCTAAATAGGATGATAAATGGAATCTATGGATATTCTTAGCTAGGATTTGTGTTTAATTATGTAGTGTAGTGGTGTAGTATAAATGATCATATGTTAAATATGTGATTGAGGTATATATAGGTTGAGGCTAATGATGATTAATATGAATATGGATTGGGGTTGTGTTTAATGAGGTTTATTATGTTTTAGAGTTTATGTAGTGTAGTGTAGTGTTTCTTTGAGCTATATGTGTAGGTATGTTGATTGGGGTTATTATATGTGAGTTGTTAGGGTTCTTTCTTTGTAACACATTATATGTGTAAGAATGAGGATCCTATATACTTATGGTTGTGTGCAGTAGTTAGGGTTTAGGAGCACGGGTTGATGATTTATACTTGTGTGTTTAATTGGGAAGAGAAGCATTACTTATACAGAATATATGGAATTGTTAGTATGGGTTGTGATTGAATTCACCATTAAGGAATGGTATGATTTTGTGATCCAGTGGACAGTAGATATTATGTAGAGGAAACTTGTCTTTGAAGTATGTAGTGTAACATGCTCAATGTAAGTGTACGATTATTATGGTTAGTAGGTAAATGTCTGATGGAGGACTAGTGTGATCGATAATTAAGAAACTGGAAATTTAAGGTGATTGATGTAGGGAGGTATGTGGTGATTGGTAACAACGATATTAAACGAGGAACTTAAAATCATAAACTGTGTTTTGAGGATGGTTTGATGATCTGGTACAAATGACTAGGTGATTTGACGTATCGTGCCGATAGTCAACTGTGGTCAACCCCCCTAGTGTCTTGTCCCTGTGAGTCGTAGCTGAGACTGAGTCTAAGTGTAGATGTGTGTCGCATCCCTGCTTGACGTAGAATAGATTATTGATTCTCGTTTGTATCTCTTCTCTAGGTATTGCGGGACCTGAGGACTTGGACGCAGTACCCGATCCCCGTCATCAGCAGCCGCACGCAGGCAAGTGTACCTTGCCACCCTGTATTTCAGTTTACAGATATTTATTGTTTCGTTATGTACATTGTGCACGTAGTTATGTTGACGTTCGATACTTCACGTCCGGATCACAACCGGGTGTTGACATTCGACTTAACGTCTTAGATTAAATACTAGATGCTTCATAGCACCTCGATGCACGTACCAGAGTACATCGATACCCCAGGACACACTCATACACTGTGATCGTGCCAGATTCCTGTATCCTGATACTGACATCATGACCAGAGACTGGGACGACCTTAGGGTCACTGTGATCGTGCCAGATTCCTGTATCCTGATACTGACATCATGACCAGAGACTGGGACGTCCTTAGGGTCGCGTCTGTTGAGTTATTCCTTGTGTCGAGACTGTAGCTAGAGGTTCAGGTTCAACGCACAATCGTTGACCGCTTGGGAAGGGGAAGACAGTTACTAGACGTTTGGGCTACTCTGCACGCGCTTATATATATGTAGTATTTTCTAGAGATACCTGTTTCTAGAGATACCTGTTTCTAGTGATACCTGTTTTTAGTGATACCTGTTTCACCCGTGTGACTCTTTGCCCGGAGCTGCGGTACGTGTCGTGTGTTTCCGTGTCCGGAGCTACGGTTTTACTTTGGACAGCCCACGCGTCGAACATTGTCTTTAAACTGTGTCACACTAGTTGGTTATGATAGAGTACCCTGTCGTGCACTTGTACTTTCTGTTTACTTGGCATGTCATATTTCTGTACCTTGTTACGTCCCTCTGAGGACCTGGTTCCCTGCCAGTTTTGCAGCATAGATGATTACGGAGCACTTGGAGATACTGATGGAGTGGCTTATCTTGCGAGCATGGTACCAGGTACTCACATTATATCTACCGGCATTATGGTTATTTTACATTGATTATTCATCTGCTGTTGTAGCCTAGTTTTGTAGACTCATATTTCTTCTCGAGTCTATTCGAGATAGTGTGTTAATGGGCGGCCGACCTTAGCACATTTAGCTCTTTCTTGTTTACTGTTGTACATTGTGGATTGAGACATAGAGGTTTACATTTATGGAATATCTAGATAGTGCCCTTTTATATTACAGCTTATACGTATTCGAGTCAGACCAGAGTCTGGTCGAATGCGTAGCTGGCGTGTCACGTATTCCTGGTCCTACGTATTTTGGGACTGGGGCGTGACATGTTTTTGTGGTGGCCCATGCAGGTCCGATTTAAATCATCTTGGTCACCTGACTGTGCCAAGCGAGCCTGCAAATTAGGAATAGATGTTATGATTGTTGAATAGGATCTCAATCCATAATCGATTTTAAAACTCTTTGTATGTGATTATCTCCCTTGGACTTCCACTTTGCATTCGTTCAAACTTCGTCAATATCGCTATCCTTGTTTCTCGTCCCCTATTGTTCGGGGAGACGAATGCTTGTGAATGATGACTTCCCTCCAGAAGAAGATCGAAGACCAGACGACAGGAGACAGAATTCGTATACCTTTCTCAGAGAAGATTGTTACCTTATCAGGATAGATTGATGGGTTCTTTGGATTCTAGAACTAGTGTGGAAGGTTGGCAAGAGAGTTGGACCCAGTAGTACCCTACCCGTGCTTGAGGTAGCAGTGATCTTGGAAGTACTGAGAGCTAGAAGGATTGTTGATCAAGACCTAGAATGATTTATGGGAATGCATAGCCTGATGATGGAAATTAGTGGTTGGATATGGTAGCAATACCAGGAATGATATTATGGACTAAAGGATGTGAAAATTTCAAGCTCTCACTTGGAAGATGATGATCTAATACCAGAAATTTTAGTATGTGCTTGGGTGACATCATTATTATAATTGCACTATGTGGTTTGGAGAGATAAATAACGCAAAGAAGAAATTCGAGGAATAAAAATTTAGGTAAAACCTTGAGGAGAAGAGAAATTATACATTAGGCAAGGAAACATTTTCTTTTGAGGATTGATGTTGAAAGTAGAACATGAGAATTTATCTTGGGATTAAAGTCTAGATCCTAGACATGGATTGGTTGAGCCAATACCACGCGACGCTAGATTGTCGACGTGATTACATTATTTATGACCACCAGATTACCCTAAGTTTGAGTTACTTCAGGGAGCCCGGGAGCATGGTGCCCATCTACCTTAGAGGCACTCATTGCAGAAGGTGAACCAGTATACCCCGTATTATATCAGAGTTTGAGGAAGTGATTCTAGATAATCTTTTAGGCATGCCACCTGACAGAAAGAGTTTGTTACAGAGTTGACTCCAAGAGCCGAGCCGATTATTTTTCTGTCTTCAGACTAGCACCAACAGAGTTTGGTTGAGTTGGAAGTCCATAATAGAGGACCTCTTAGACAAGGGTTTCGGTCGGGCTAGTGTTTTTCCATGAGAGGCAACCATCTTATAGTATCGAAGAAGGACGAGACGGTACGTCTGCGTATTGATTTCAGGGACGGTATGTTTGTGTATCGATTACAGGATTTAATGCAGTAACGGTAAAGAACAAGTACCCATTGCCGCACATCAAAGATTTATTTGAATCAGCAAAGTGGCGCATATGAATTTTGAAGATCGATCTTAGATCCGGATATCATCAGATAAAGGTACGGAAAGAGGACATCCAGAAGACGGACTTTCGGACGAAGTATGGCCACTATGAGTTTTTAGTCATGCCGTTTGGTTTAACCAACGCGCCAGCAGTATTCATGTGTTTGATGAACAATGTTTTCCACCAGTACTTAGATAAGTTCGTGGTGGTATTTATAGACGATATCCTGATATATTCCAAGAGCCAGGAAGAGCATGAGAGACATCTCAGGATGGTGTTGGAGACGCTGAGACATGAGAGGCTGTACGCCAAACTCAGCAAATGTGAGTTTTGCTTGGATAGAGTACCATTTCTAGGACACATAATCACCGGAGATGGACTATTAGTGGATCCGGAGAAGATAGCTGCAGTAGAGACCTGGCCTACCCCTACATCAGTTACGGAGGTTAGGAGTTTCCTCGGACTTGCCGGATATTACCGGAGGTTCGTGGAAAACTTTTCGAGGATAGCTGCGCCTATGACGCGACTGACGCGTAAGAGCGAAGAGTTTATCTGGACCGACGAGTGTCAGGCGGCTTTCGATGAGCTGAAGAAGCGTCTGACATCAGCACCGATTTTGACACTGCCTTCCGGATCAGGAGGATTTGTAGTGTACAGTGATGCGTCAGGGAGCGAATTGGGATGTGTACTGATGCAACACGTGACATTGAGCTGCAGTACCACCCTGGCAAGGCGAACGTCGTAGCAGATGCCTTAAGCAGGAAGCCCATGGCATACTTTTTGATGACGCAGCGACAGTTGCTAGAGGATCTCCAGGAGCTTGGGATAGAGATCGTATTGCCAGGCATGGATGGACAGATGGCCAGTCTTGAGGTTCAGTCTACTTTGATTGAGAGGATCAAGGCAGCATTGCCTACAAATGCGAGATTTCGACGTCTGCGAGAGAGAACAGAAGCCGGCCTGCAGACGGGACTCAGGATTCATGAAGACGGAACGCTGAGGTGCGGAGAACGCCTATATGTTCCGAGTGGCGAGCTACGCCAAGAGTTGATGACAGAGGCTCATAGCTCGATTTATTCCATTCAGCCCGGGGGTACGAAGATGTACCGAGACTTGAGGCAGCATTTTGGTGGCATGGGATGAAGAGAGAAATTGCAAGAATTGTGGCGAAGTGTTTAGTGTGTCAGCAAGTCAAGGCTGAACATCAGAGGACTGCAGGATTATTGCAGCCACTCCCTATTCCCGAGTGGAAGCGGGAACATATTACCATGGACTTCGTCACAGGATTTCCGCGCAGCCCTAGCGGGAAGGATGCAGTTTGGGTTGTCGTAGACAGACTCACCAAGTCTGCACATTCCTTGCCCTTCAGAGTTGGGCAATCCACAGAGATACTAGCTGACATGTATATGAGGCAGATAGTACGATTACATGGAGTGCCTGTCAGCATCGTGTCGGATCGTGATTCCAGATTCACCTCACATTTTTGGCGGAGTATGCAGGAGAGCCTAGGAACTCGTCTCAAGTTCAGCACTGCGTATCATCCACAGACCGACGGACAGTCAGAGCGCACGATACAGATATTAGAGGATATGTTGAGAGCGTGCATGATTGATTTTGGAGGATCTTGGGAGGACCATCTACACTTGGTGAAATTCTCCTACAATAACAGTTACCAGGCCAGCATACAGATGGCACCTTATGAGGCAGTGTATGGCAGGAAATGCAGGTCGCCAGTTTGTTGGAGTAACGTGGGAGAGCGTCAGATACTTGGGCCCGAATTGGTGACACAGATAGTAGAGAAGGTCAAGCAGATTCAGAGCCACCTGCGCGCAGCACAGGACAGACAGAAACACTGGGCAGATGCGCACCGCAGACCATTGGAGTTCAAGGAGGGTGACCACGTGTTTTTGAGGATATCGCCCACTCGTGGTACCATCAGATTCGGAGGCAGAGGCAAGCTGAGTCCGAGGTATATCGGACCTTTTGACATTCTGGAACGAGTTGGCGAAGTGGCATACCGTCTTGCTTTACCTCCATCATTAGAGGGAGTGCATGACGTATTTCCCGTATCGCAGCTGAGGAGATATGTCGCAGACCCTAGCCACGTGCTTGATTATTCGGAGATTACAGTCGGGTCTCGCCTGTCTTACGTAGAGCAGCCAGTTGAGATCCTCGATCGCAGCGAGAAGACTTTGAGAGGGCAGACGATTCGACTGGTCAGAGTGGCATGGAAGCACCATTCACCAGGCGAGTCTACTTGGGAGCGCGAGGATTCTATTAGGCAACGATTTCCGTACTTATTTGAGGAGCAAGGTATGAATTTACGTACGGCATTTTAATTACTAGTATTTTAAAATTCTGTTAGTTATTATCGTGCTTTACTTTTAATTTCGGGGACGAAATTTTTCTAAGTTGGGAAGAATGTAAACCCCCTCGATTTATTCTGTAGGTAGTTAGAGTGGATCTGGAAAATTTTGATGACAGATGTTGAGGTTTAGCTTAGATATGTTTTATCTGGAATTTTAATCCATTTAATTAAAACATTATTTCCACCCTATCTTGGTCTATTTATTCGGAGCCCATTTTCAGCCCATAAATTTCGTACAAATATTGTACACTCGACTCAACTCGCCAAATTAGGCACCAGACTTTTCCGTCATAAAAAGTCAGATTCCGTTGTGCTCTAAATTAATTGCACAATTTTTCGAATCCGAAATCCTTATTTAATTCCGTGTCGGACACCTGTGTCGTTACCCTCAATTTTGGGGTACCAACTTAACCCGTTGAGCCGGACCAACAAAAGGGTCCAAGACTGACTCCAAGCCTCCACCATTTTTGGCTTTTGCGCCATTTCCGGATTTTGACCCCAAGTGCCCCAAATTAAATTAAATTCACGGGACGCTTATTTCTATTTATTTCGGGATTACCAACTTGGTAAATCCCATTTAAATCCTAAATTAATCCCAATGCCCATTTAATTAAACCCGTTCCTCACCCACACTACCCCCTCGTCATACAATTTAATAAACGCAATTTTCGGCACAATTTTCGCGTCATTTCATGTGTTTATGCAAATTCCCGAATTTACGGGGGCTTATTTGCAATTAACAAATTGTTGACAATACCTCATTGGTCATGATAATAATTGGGGTCCCAAAATGGGGTCCCAATCCCATTCCCTCATGAAGGAATCCCACCCATATCCATATTGAATCTCAACCACCCATTCAATTAATTCAAAGCATCCCTAGCCACTCATTCCTACACTCTCTCCTATATAACTTTCCCCCTCACACACACATCCCTAGGCCGGCCCTAATTTCTAGGGAACATAGAAAACTCCCCCCACCCTCTTCTCTCTCCTTCCTCCTCCATTATTTTCTTCATGAAGAAACTTCTCACTCCACCATTCCTCCTCCATTATTTTCTTCAAGAAGAAGCTCCTCACTCCACCATTCCTCACTCCACCACTCCGGCCATCCCCCCTGACCTCCGGCCACCCCCAGGCTGTCGGCCCAGACCGGAGCAGCCGGCCCGGCGGAGCAGCCGCCAGCCGCCCCTCCGGCCAGCAGCGGCCAGTCGGCCCTCCGGCCAGCAGCGGCCGTCCGGCCACGGCAGCCCCCCCGGCCAGCACCTTTCTCCTTCCTCCTCCTTCTCCACTCTTCCATCCTCCTCCGGCCATCACCCCCTCCGGCCGACGAACGCCTCGTCGAGGTATACATTTCTCCCCCCTCTCTTGTTTAATTTCCAGAATTTAATATCTATCTAAATAGGATGATAAATGGAATCTATGGATATTCTTAGCTAGGATTTGTGTTTAATTATGTAGTGTAGTGGTGTAGTATAAATGATCATATGTTAAATATGTGATTGAGGTATATATAGGTTGAGGCTAATGATGATTAATATGAATATGGATTGGGGTTGTGTTTAATGAGGTTTATTATGTTTTAGAGTTTATGTAGTGTAGTGTAGTGTTTCTTTGAGCTATATGTGTAGGTATGTTGATTGGGGTTATTATATGTGAGTTGTTAGGGTTCTTTCTTTGTAACACATTATATGTGTAAGAATGAGGATCCTATATACTTATGGTTGTGTGCAGTAGTTAGGGTTTAGGAGCACGGGTTGATGATTTATACTTGTGTGTTTAATTGGGAAGAGAAGCATTACTTATACAGAATATATGGAATTGTTAGTATGGGTTGTGATTGAATTCACCATTAAGGAATGGTATGATTTTGTGATCCAGTGGACAGTAGATATTATGTAGAGGAAACTTGTCTTTGAAGTATGTAGTGTAACATGCTCAATGTAAGTGTACGATTATTATGGTTAGTAGGTGAATGTCTGATGGAGGACTAGTGTGATCGATAATTAAGAAACTGGAAATTTAAGGTGATTGATGTAGGGAGGTATGTGGTGATTGGTAACAACGATATTAAACGAGGAACTTAAAATCATAAACTGTGTTTTGAGGATGGTTTGATGATCTGGTACAAATGACTAGGTGATTTGACGTATCGTGCCGATAGTCAACTGTGGTCAACCCCCCTAGTGTCTTGTCCCTGTGAGTCGTAGCTGAGACTGAGTCTAAGTGTAGATGTGTGTCGCATCCCTGCTTGACGTAGAATAGATTATTGATTCTTGTTTGTATCTCTTCTCTAGGTATTGCGGGACCTGAGGACTTGGACGCAGTACCCGATCCCCGTCATCAGCAGCCGCACGCAGGCAAGTGTACCTTGCCACCCTGTATTTCAGTTTACAGATATTTATTGTTTCGTTATGTACATTGTGCACGTAGTTATGTTGACGTTCGATACTTCACGTCCGGATCGCAATCGGGTGTTGACATTCGACTTAACATCTTAGATTAAATACTAGATGCTTCATAGCACCTCGATGCACGTACCAGAGTACATCGATACCCCAGGACACACTCATACACTGTGATCGTGCCAGATTCCTGTATCCTGATACTGACATCATGACCAGAGACTGGGACGACCTTAGGGTCACTGTGATCGTGCCAGATTCCTGTATCCTGATACTGACATCATGACCAGAGACTGGGACGTCCTTAGGGTCGCGTCTGTTGAGTTATTCCTTGTGTCGAGACTGTAGCTAGAGGTTCAGGTTCAACGCACAATCGTTGACCGCTTGGGAAGGGGAAGACAGTTACTAGACGTTTGGGCTACTCTGCACGCGCTTATATATATGTAGTATTTTCTAGAGATACCTGTTTCTAGAGATACCTATTTCTAGTGATACCTGTTTTTAGTGATACCTGTTTCACCCGTGTGACTCTTTGCCCGGAGCTGCGGTACGTGCCGTGTGTTTCCGTGTCCGGAGCTACGGTTTTACTTTGGACAGCCCACGCGTCGAACATTGTCTTTAAACTGTGTCACACTAGTTGGTTATGATAGAGTACCCTGTCGTGCACTTGTACTTTCTGTTTACTTGGCATGTCATATTTCTGTACCTTGTTACGTCCCTCTGAGGACCTGGTTCCCTGCCAGTTTTGCAGCATAGATGATTACGGAGCACTTGGAGATACTGATGGAGTGGCTTATCTTGCGAGCATGGTACCAGGTACTCACATTATATCTACCGGCATTATGGTTATTTTACATTGATTATTCATCTGCTGTTGTAGCCTAGTTTTGTAGACTCATATTTCTTCTCGAGTCTATTCGAGATAGTGTGTTAATGGGCGGCCGACCTTAGCACATTTAGCTCTTTCTTGTTTACTGTTGTACATTGTGGATTGAGACATAGAGGTTTACATTTATGGAATATCTAGATAGTGCCCTTTTATATTACAGCTTATACGTATTTGAGTCAGACCAGAGTCTGGTCGAATGCGTAGCTGGCGTGTCACGTATTCCTGGTCCTACGTATTTTGGGACTGGGGCGTGACATATTTTTGTGGTGGCCCATGCAGGTCCGATTTAAATCGTCTTGGTCACCTGACTGTGCCAAGCGAGCCTGCAAATTAGGAATAGATGTTATGATTGTTGAATAGGATCTCAATCCATAATCGATTTTAAAACTCTTTGTATGTGATTATCTCCCTTGGACTTCCACTTTGCATTCGTTCAAACTTCGTCAATATCGCTATCCTTGTTTCTCGTCCCCTATTGTTCGGGGAGACGAATGCTTGTGAATGATGACTTCCCTCCAGAAGAAGATCGAAGACCAGACGACAGGAGACAGAATTCGTATACCTTTCTCAGAGAAGATTGTTACCTTATCAGGATAGATTGATGGGTTCTTTGGATTCTAGAACTAGTGTGGAAGGTTGGCAAGAGAGTTGGACCCAGTAGTACCCTACCCGTGCTTGAGGTAGCAGTGATCTTGGAAGTACTGAGAGCTAGAAGGATTGTTGATCAAGACCTAGAATAATTTATGGGAATGCATAGCCTGATGATGGAAACTAGTGGTTGGATATGGTAGCAATACCAGGAATGATATTATGGACTAAAGGATGTGAAAATTTCAAGCTATCACTTGGAAGATGATGATCTAATACCAGAAATTTTAGTATGTGCTTGGGTGACATCATTATTATAATTGCACTATGTGGTTTGGAGAGATAAATAACGCAAAGAAGAAATTCGAGGAATAAAAATTTAGGTAAAACCTTGAGGAGAAGAGAAATTATACATTAGGCAAGGAAACATTTTCTTTTGAGGATTGATGTTGAAAGTAGAACATGAGAATTTATCTTGGGATTAAAGTCTAGATCCTAGACATGGATTGGTTGAGCCAATACCACGCGACGCTAGATTGTCGACGTGATTACATTATTTATGACCACCAGATTACCCTAAGTTTGAGTTACTTCAGGGAGCCCGGGAGCATGGTGCCCATCTACCTTAGAGGCACTCATTGCAGAAGGTGAACCAGTATACCCCGTATTATATCAGAGTTTGAGGAAGTGATTCTAGATAATCTTTTAGGCATGCCACCTGACAGAAAGAGTTTGTTACAGAGTTGACTCCAAGAGCCGAGCCGATTATTTTTCTGTCTTCAGACTAGCACCAACAGAGTTTGGTTGAGTTGGAAGTCCATAATAGAGGACCTCTTAGACAAGGGTTTCGGTCGGGCTAGTGTTTTTCCATGAGAGGCAACCATCTTATAGTATCGAAGAAGGACGAGACGGTACGTCTGCGTATTGATTTCAGGGACGGTATGTTTGTGTATCGATTACAGGATTTAATGCAGTAACGGTAAAGAACAAGTACCCATTGCCGCACATCAAAGATTTATTTGAATCAGCAAAGTGGCGCATATGAATTTTGAAGATCGATCTCAGATCCGGATATCATCAGATAAAGGTACGGAAAGAGGACATCCAGAAGACGGACTTTCGGACGAAGTATGGCCACTATGAGTTTTTAGTCATGCCGTTTGGTTTAACCAACGCGCCAGCAGTATTCATGTGTTTGATGAACAATGTTTTCCACCAGTACTTAGATAAGTTCGTGGTGGTATTTATAGACGATATCCTGATATATTCCAAGAGCCAGGAAGAGCATGAGAGACATCTCAGGATGGTGTTGGAGACGCTGAGACATGAGAGGCTGTACGCCAAACTCAGCAAATGTGAGTTTTGCTTGGATAGAGTACCATTTCTAGGACACATAATCACCGGAGATGGACTATCAGTGGATCCGGAGAAGATAGCTGCAGTAGAGACCTGGCCTACCCCTACATCAGTTACGGAGGTTAGGAGTTTCCTCGGACTTGCCGGATATTACCGGAGGTTCGTGGAAAACTTTTCGAGGATAGCTGCGCCTATGACGCGACTGACGCGTAAGAGCGAAGAGTTTATCTGGACCGACGAGTGTCAGGCGGCTTTCGATGAGCTGAAGAAGCGTCTGACATCAGCACCGATTTTGACACTGCCTTCCGGATCAGGAGGATTTGTAGTGTACAGTGATGCGTCAGGGAGCGAATTGGGATGTGTACTGATGCAACACGTGACATTGAGCTGCAGTACCACCCTGGCAAGGCGAACGTCGTAGCAGATGCCTTAAGCAGGAAGCCCATGGCATACTTTTTGACGACGCAGCGACAGTTGCTAGAGGATCTCCAGGAGCTTGGGATAGAGATCGTATTGCCAGGCATGGATGGACAGATGGCCAGTCTTGAGGTTCAGTCTACTTTGATTGAGAGGATCAAGGCAGCATTGCCTACAAATGCGAGATTTCGACGTCTGCGAGAGAGAACAGAAGCCGGCCTGCAGACGGGACTCAGGATTCATGAAGACGGAACGCTGAGGTGCGGAGAACGCCTATATGTTCCGAGTGGCGAGCTACACCAAGAGTTGATGACAGAGGCTCATAGCTCAATTTATTCCATTCAGCTCGGGGGTACGAAGATGTACCGAGACTTGAGGCAGCATTTTGGTGGCATGGGATGAAGAGAGAAATTGCAAGAATTGTGGCGAAGTGTTTAGTGTGTCAGCAAGTCAAGGCTGAACATCAGAGGACTGCAGGATTATTGCAGCCACTCCCCATTCCCGAGTGGAAGCGGGAACATATTACCATGGACTTCGTCACAGGATTTTCGTGCAGCCCTAGCGGGAAGGATGCAGTTTGGGTTGTCGTAGACAGACTCACCAAGTCTGCACATTCCTTGCCCTTCAGAGTTGGGCAATCCACAGAGATACTAGCTGACATGTATATGAGGCAGATAGTACGATTACATGGAGTGCCTGTCAGCATCGTGTCGGATCGTGATTCCAGATTCACCTTACATTTTTGGCGGAGTATGCAGGAGAGCCTAGGAACTCGTCTCAAGTTCAGCACTGCGTATCATCCACAGACCGACGGACAGTCAGAGCGCACGATACAGATATTAGAGGATATGTTGAGAGCGTGCATGATTGATTTTGGAGGATCTTGGGAGGACCATCTACACTTGGTGAAATTCTCCTACAATAACAGTTACCAGGCCAGCATACAGATGGCACCTTATGAGGCAGTGTATGGCAGGAAATGCAGGTCGCCAGTTTGTTGGAGTAACGTGGGAGAGCGTCAGATACTTGGGCCCGAATTGGTGACACAGATAGTAGAGAAGGTCAAGCAGATTCAGAGCCACCTGCGCGCAGCACAGGACAGACAGAAACACTGGGCAGATGCGCACCGCAGACCATTGGAGTTCAAGGAGGGTGACCACGTGTTTTTGAGGATATCGCCCACTCGTGGTACCATCAGATTCGGAGGCAGAGGCAAGCTGAGTCCGAGGTATATCGGACCTTTTGACATTCTGGAACGAGTTGGCGAAGTGGCATACCGTCTTGCTTTACCTCCATCATTAGAGGGAGTGCATGACGTATTTCCCGTATCGCAGCTGAGGAGATATGTCGCAGACCCTAGCCACGTGCTTGATTATTCGGAGATTACAGTCGGGTCTCGCCTGTCTTACGTAGAGCAGCCAGTTGAGATCCTCGATCGCAGCGAGAAGACTTTGAGAGGGCAGACGATTCGACTGGTCAGAGTGGCATGGAAGCACCATTCACCAGGCGAGTCTACTTGGGAGCGCGAGGATTCTATTAGGCAACGATTTCCGTACTTATTTGAGGAGCAAGGTATGAATTTACGTACGGCATTTTAATTACTAGTATTTTAAAATTCTGTTAGTTATTATCGTGCTTTACTTTTAATTTCGGGGACGAAATTTTTCTAAGTTGGGAAGAATGTAAACCCCCTCGATTTATTCTGTAGGTAGTTAGAGTGGATCTGGAAAATTTTGATGACAGATGTTGAGGTTTAGCTTAGATATGTTTTATCTGGAATTTTAATCCATTTAATTAAAACATTATTTCCACCCTATCTTGGTCTATTTATTCGGAGCCCATTTTCAGCCCATAAATTTCGTACAAATATTGTACACTCGACTCAACTCGCCAAATTAGGCACCAGACTTTTCCGTCATAAAAAGTCAGATTCCGTTGTGCTCTAAATTAATTGCACAATTTTTCGAATCCGAAATCCTTATTTAATTCCGTGTCGGACACCTGTGTCGTTACCCTCAATTTTGGGGTACCAACTTAACCCGTTGAGCCGGACCAACAAAAGGGTCCAAGACTGACTCCAAGCCTCCACCATTTTTGGCTTTTGCGCCATTTCCGGATTTTGACCCCAAGTGCCCCAAATTAAATTAAATTCACGGGACGCTTATTTCTATTTATTTCGGGATTACCAACTTGGTAAATCCCATTTAAATCCTAAATTAATCCCAATGCCCATTTAATTAAACCCGTTCCTCACCCACACTACCCCCTCGTCATACAATTTAATAAACGCAATTTTCGGCACAATTTTCGCGTCATTTCATGTGTTTATGCAAATTCCCGAATTTACGGGGGCTTATTTGCAATTAACAAATTGTTGACAATACCTCATTGGTCATGATAATAATTGGGGTCCCAAAATGGGGTCCCAATCCCATTCCCTCATGAAGGAATCCCACCCATATCCATATTGAATCTCAACCACCCATTCAATTAATTCAAAGCATTCCTAGCCACTCATTCCTACACTCTCTCCTATATAACTTTCCCCCTCACACACACATCCCTAGGCCGGCCCTAATTTCTAGGGAACATAGAAAACTCCCCCCACCCTCTTCTCTCTCCTTCCTCCTCCATTATTTTCTTCATGAAGAAACTTCTCACTCCACCATTCCTCCTCCATTATTTTCTTCAAGAAGAAGCTCCTCACTCCACCATTCCTCACTCCACCACTCCGGCCATCCCCCCTGACCTCCGGCCACCCCCAGGCCGCCGGCCCAGACCGGAGCAGCCGGCCCGGCGGAGCAGCCGCCAGCCGCCCCTCCGGCCAGCAGCGGCCAGTCGGCCCTCCGGCCAGCAGCGGCCGTCCGGCCACGGCAGCCCCCCCGGCCAGCACCTTTCTCCTTCCTCCTCCTTCTCCACTCTTCCATCCTCCTCCGGCCATCACCCCCTCCGGCCGACGAACGCCTCGTCGAGGTATACATTTCTCCCCCCTCTCTTGTTTAATTTCCAGAATTTAATATCTATCTAAATAGGATGATAAATGGAATCTATGGATATTCTTAGCTAGGATTTGTGTTTAATTATGTAGTGTAGTGGTGTAGTATAAATGATCATATGTTAAATATGTGATTGAGGTATATATAGGTTGAGGCTAATGATGATTAATATGAATATGGATTGGGGTTGTGTTTAATGAGGTTTATTATGTTTTAGAGTTTATGTAGTGTAGTGTAGTGTTTCTTTGAGCTATATGTGTAGGTATGTTGATTGGGGTTATTATATGTGAGTTGTTAGGGTTCTTTCTTTGTAACACATTATATGTGTAAGAATGAGGATCCTATATACTTATGGTTGTGTGCAGTAGTTAGGGTTTAGGAGCACGGGTTGATGATTTATACTTGTGTGTTTAATTGGGAAGAGAAGCATTACTTATACAGAATATATGGAATTGTTAGTATGGGTTGTGATTGAATTCACCATTAAGGAATGGTATGATTTTGTGATCCAGTGGACAGTAGATATTATGTAGAGGAAACTTATCTTTGAAGTATGTAGTGTAACATGCTCAATGTAAGTGTACGATTATTATGGTTAGTAGGTGAATGTCTGATGGAGGACTAGTGTGATCGATAATTAAGAAACTGGAAATTTAAGGTGATTGATGTAGGGAGGTATGTGGTGATTGGTAACAACGATATTAAACGAGGAACTTAAAATCATAAACTGTGTTTTGAGGATGGTTTGATGATCTGGTACAAATGACTAGGTGATTTGACGTATCGTGCCGATAGTCAACTGTGGTCAACCCCCCTAGTGTCTTGTCCCTGTGAGTCGTAGCTGAGACTGAGTCTAAGTGTAGATGTGTGTCGCATCTCTGCTTGACGTAGAATAGATTATTGATTCTCGTTTGTATCTCTTCTCTAGGTATTGCGGGACCTGAGGACTTGGACGCAGTACCCGATCCCCGTCATCAGCAGCCGCACGCAGGCAAGTGTACCTTGCCACCCTGTATTTCAGTTTACAGATATTTATTGTTTCGTTATGTACATTGTGCACGTAGTTATGTTGACGTTCGATACTTTACGTCCGGATCGCAACCGGGTGTTGACATTCGACTTAACGTCTTAGATTAAATACTAGATGCTTCATAGCACCTCGATGCACGTACCAGAGTACATCGATACCCCAGGACACACTCATACACTGTGATCGTGCCAGATTCCTGTATCCTGATACTGACATCATGACCAGAGACTGGGACGACCTTAGGGTCACTGTGATCATGCCAGATTCCTGTATCCTGATACTGACATCATGACCAGAGACTGGGACGTCCTTAGGGTCGCGTCTGTTGAGTTATTCCTTGTGTCGAGACTGTAGCTAGAGGTTCAGGTTCAACGCACAATCGTTGACCGCTTGGGAAGGGGAAGACAGTTACTAGACGTTTGGGCTACTCTGCACGCGCTTATATATATGTAGTATTTTCTAGAGATACCTGTTTCTAGAGATACCTGTTTCTAGTGATACCTGTTTTTAGTGATACCTGTTTCACCCGTGTGACTCTTTGCCCGGAGCTGCGGTACGTGCCGTGTGTTTCCGTTTTCGGAGCTACGGTTTTACTTTGGACAGCCCACGCGTCGAACATTGTCTTTAAACTGTGTCACACTAGTTGGTTATGATAGAGTACCCTGTCGTGCACTTGTACTTTCTGTTTACTTGGCATGTCATATTTCTGTACCTTGTTACGTCCCTCTGAGGACCTGGTTCCCTGCCAGTTTTGCAGCATAGATGATT
Source organism: Iris macrosiphon (assembly GCA_036927795.1). Taxonomy (NCBI): domain Eukaryota; kingdom Viridiplantae; phylum Streptophyta; class Magnoliopsida; order Asparagales; family Iridaceae; genus Iris; species Iris macrosiphon. Next base: position 91,553,686 of record JAYESA010000009.1, on the reverse strand, counting down.
ACGGAGCACTTGGAGATACTGATGGAGTGGCTTATCTTGCGAGCATGGTACCAGGTACTCACATTATATCTACCGGCATTATGGTTATTTTACATTGATTATTCATCTGCTGTTGTAGCCTAGTTTTGTAGACTCATATTTCTTCTCGAGTCTATTCGAGATAGTGTGTTAATGGGCGGCCGACCTTAGCACATTTAGCTCTTTCTTGTTTACTGTTGTACATTGTGGATTGAGACATAGAGGTTTACATTTATGGAATATCTAGATAGTGCCCTTTTATATTACAGCTTATACGTATTCGAGTCAGACCAGAGTCTGGTCGAATGCGTAGCTGGCGTGTCACGTATTCCTGGTCCTACGTATTTTGGGACCGGGGCGTGACAGAGGTTAACGGATTTCGAGTTGAAATCCAATAGGAATCCAAACCCATTTTATTTTATTTAATGAACTATATACATATATATATAGTTATAAATTCCAGAAATTATATGGGTGCATATGTAACTGTCCAAAGGGTTTCCTACATGGAATAAATTAGGAAAAATTTATAATGGCCCCATAAATCCTCTAATAACGCAAACACCTCAAAAAAAATATTTAATAAAAATCTATTCCTCTATTTAGCTCATAATTATTAATTAAATAACTAATTAATAATACAACAAATACGGTTTTCAGAATTAAGGGTTTTACAATACTGCATTTTCATAGGCTTACCGTCACACTCCAAAGAAGTTTTCTCTAAGCTTTTACTCTCGAATCTATCCTCTTTCTTACCGAAAGTGACATAAAAGGAGATCTCCATTAAAGGGATTGGACAATGGGAATATTTTTCTAAAGGTATGGAACGAAGTCTGCATTTCTTGCTAGTTTTTCTTCCAGTCTCGGAATAAGCATTTTCGCTTCAAGATATTGAGTCATTGAGTCGAGGTCTCGCTATGAAGTCAAAAAAATCATAAATAGATAGAACGTCGAACATTCTTGGAAAAACATACACTTTCACTTTTAATTCGTCAAGGTCTGTTTAGAAAAGAATAAATGTTGGGGTCGTTATGCTCATTACTAAACTTGTTGAAGAGATAAAAATAGAACCAAGGTCTATATTTTTTATCAAAGGTTAAATTAATCATCAGAAGAAGAATTAGGAAAAAAATGAGGGACTTGTGGATATCATATTCACGCTAGTACAGTAGTAGGTAAACTGGGAGGGGAGCGTGAGATGACTTTGGGTTTTATTGATTTATAACATGATAATTATATTAAAAAAGATCAAAGTCGCGGTATTTTTTTTCACTCAAGATTGGGTCTCTATGCCAGGAGTTCTGGTATCAATCAACATAAATAAAGTACGACACCGCTCTGATCCAAAAATCTCATAAGAGAAGACAGATCGTAGCTAAAGCTAGGATTCACGGTATCCCGGTTTAAAGAATTTCCCTTTTCTCCCAATGCGCACCAGTAAGTAAATTTTCAGTTTTCATTTTGGTGCTTCTACTCTCACATAAAGTTCTTGTTTTGACAATTCAAAATTAGGAGAAAGTTTTTTGGTAAGAAATCTACATTCAAAATTATTCAATTGGGAATTTTTTTTCCTATTAAAGCGTCTGACTTCTAAATTTTCATAAACTGTTTGTGTTAAGAAAACTTTCATAGCTCAAACTTTCGGAACTAAAAGTAACTCCCTCAGTTTCCCAGCCTAGAAATTAAGGCCTGCAATTCGGGTCATTCTCGATAAAAACTTTAGGAGAACTCAAACAATCGGATGTTCAACAATGAGATTTCCCTTGATCCTTGTCGGATGTGCTTGACAGTCCCCCATAATACGCTAACTTGGGGACTTCTTACTCCAGTTATTCCAAAAGTCTCTGCTAGTTCATATATATATATATATACATATATATATATATATATATATATATATATATATATATATATATATATATAAGGGCATTATAATTTATTTATTATGGTTTCCTGAAATAATTATAGGCTTGGGTCAGACTTTGGTACCCACGATCCACAGCACAGTATCGGAAAAACCGAAGCCAAGCAAGTATACCTTGCCAAGTTTTTAATTTCATATAGCATGCTTAATTTGATTTGCTTATTATATAGCCTATATTTGTCTCCTTAGATTCATATTATGCTTCCCTTAGAATTAATTCTCATTATTGATTGATTCGAAACACTTGTCATAGACCATGTATTAGTTTAGTTAGCGATGGATTATATATACCCACGTAAGAGATGCGGGAGAACGATTATAAACACATGGGCTATTTTCTTTTTTATTTTCGTTATTCATGACCCTGTGGCCTCTAAGGTTGGGTTATCTATTTTGTAACCATGTGGTCTCTAAGGTCGGGTATGGTTATCTGTTTGTGACCATGTGGCCTCTAAGGTCGGGTTATAGTTATATGTTTGTGAACCTGTGGCCTCTAAGGTCGGGTTATTTGATCACCTTGTGGCCTCTAAGGTCGGATGAATGTTCTCTTATATGTGGTTTACTTGCGAGCTAAGGTATTTATATCCCGTCATAATTTGCAGTTCATGTGTGTTAGTTGTTCTCTTTATTGTATAAGTTATGCCTTAGTTTATTTTTCTGCCTGATCACCTGTCTGTTTTAGAATGCTATATTTTTGATATGCTTGGATCGCATGATGTATCTTGTTATGTCCCACTGAGGACTTGGATAATTTCTCCAGTTTGCAGGTGTAAGCACCCTAATTTTTAGAATTTAATATTTTTGGTATTCTAAAATTTTTGTGATCAAGGGAAAAAATTATTTTATTTTTAGCTAATTATAATATATAATATTCAAGAATTTATAATTATTTATATTTAATTAATTATTAATATTATGTAAAAAATATATTTTTTGGGTTTACAATTATTAATAGTATATTGTGTAATTTTTTTGAAATTTATTGAGGTCCAAAACTATTTTTAAATAGCCATACACCTATATATATATATATATATATATATATATATATATATATATATATATATATATATATATATATATATATATATAAGAAAAGAAAAGAAAAGAAAAAGAAATGAATTTAAACCCAAACCCAAACCCAATAATCCATTAACTAAAAATCCTAACCCATTAAACTAACTCATCCCTCCAACTCACATACACAGGAAGCAAACCCCACCCCCTTTCTATATATATATATATATATATATATATATATATATATATATATATATATATACATGTGAACACAACACAAAACCCTAACCCTAACTCTAATCCCACCTCCACCATCACCCACACCAGACCCCGGCGCCGCCGCGAACCACCGCCTCCCGCTGACCGCCGCCGTGCAGACCACACCGTCGTCCGCTGGCACCCTCCGCACGCACACACGGCACAGTTGCAGCCCCTCCTTTGCGTGCAGCCACCGCCCTCTTCGCTCGTCCGATTCGCGTCTCGTCTTCGTTGGTACATTCACAACCTAACCCTCTAGGATTTCCTTCAAGTGGAACAAATTTAGGAACCCCGGTTTGATCGAAAAATTGATCGTAAGTTGGCCGAAAAACTGTTCGAAAATAGTTTAGAATTTTAGTCCAAGTACCCCTGTTCATGCCTAACTTGCCACCAACCCGTTTAATATTCTCAAAATATAATTGAAGGAACTTCTTCACAATATAACCAAGATTTTTACTGTTCTTTTAGTTTTTATTAGTTTGCTTTAATGGTTAAATTATTCTTGTTCCAAAATGACCAAAACTTGTTTTTAAAATACCCAAAATTCTGGTGATATGCGGTACATCCCGCCAAACGAGGCAACTTCGTCGTATGCAAGTTATACTAAAAGGCGGGTATCGTCAACGCGGATGTGTGGGCTTTCGCAAAACTTGATTTGGATGTGCGTGTATACCGAAATCAACGCGTATCCGTCAAAAAGTACTATATCGACCTTTTCTGACACTCGCCGTAACTTTGTGTGTGCTTGTCGTTTCAAAACGAAACTTACGCCATCGGATTTGCAGCGTTACGCTGGTGCTGTGACCCAAGTTTGGTTCGATTCTGAGAACATTGATGAAATATCATTTTGTGGTCCCTAGGGTTCCACATACAGGCAATTTTGTGATCGGCTCATCGAAATTCAGTTATGGATGTTCCGTTGGGTTCTGTCATGACCCGCACCCGCTGTAAGGGTACAAGTCGGAAACAACGCCCAGCCTACGTCGTAGAATCGGCGGTAGAACATTGTCTGGGTAATCTATCTATCAATATAATGAACCACCAACAATAACAATATACTCAATCATGAATCTAAGATAGAACGAACACGAATATGATAAAGAATAGAATAGTCACATACAACTCATGAGTCTAAAATAATACATCAATGAGTCTGAAAGAAGTACAAACAAAATAAGCCGGAGACAAATCCAGTACAAAAGAATACTAAGAAGCTACTAAACTTGGGTCATCTGCCTTAGTTGGGATAAGTCCCTCCTGAATCAGGGTCTCAGACTCTAAACACACAACATCCTGAGGTCCATAATGTGTAGGGTACCAATCCTCAGTGTTATCTGGGAAAAATATATCCAGTCAGGAAAGGAGCAGATGTAAAACCCCCTTCCTAGAAAATCGTAAATACCCTTTTAGTTATTTATTATTAATTAAATTGTAGTAATTAGGTCTAAACAGGAGAAATAGATTTTTAATAATTTTTATGTTAGGTGTTCGGGCCCTTAGATGACTTGTGGGACCATCAAAATTTTTTCAGAATTTATTCCATGTAGGAGACCCCTTGAGCTGTGGCTAGCCTAACGATGTGCATTACCCTAATATATAAATTTTCTTGTGAGTATATATATATATATATGTATATACAAATATATATATATATGTATATATATATTTAAAGAAATAAAAGAAAAGAAAATAAGAATAATAATAATATTATAATTTTCTTTTCTTTTCTTTCTTTAAATATATATATACATATATATATATTTGTATATACATATATATATATATATACTCACAAGAAAATTTATATATTAGGGTAATGCACATCGTTAGGCTAGCCACAGCTCAAGGGGTCTCCTACATGGAATAAATTCCGAAAAAATTTTGATGGTCCCACAAGTCATCTAAGGGCCCGAACACCTAACATAAAAATTATTAAAAATCTATTTCTCTTGTTTAGACCTAATTACTATAATTTAATTAATAATAAATAACTAAAAGGGTATTTACGATTTTCTAGGAAGGGGGTTTTACATTCTACCCAACTTATAAAAATTTCGTCCTCGAAATTAAAATTAAGCCACAATAGAATGCAATGATGGTATAAGATTTGCATTGTTTAAAATGCAAGGTTAGGTTCAGTCCAAATATTAAGTTTTGGTTTTCTATGGGTTCCTCAATGCTAGGGGCAAACAATATGGTAACCTTCTAACTAACTCTAGTAGTGTCTATACTACTCTCAAGTCCTCATAATACATCCGGGTAGTGGTAAACCAATTCTAAAGGTAAGGAGTTCTAGGGTTTACTAGATATTCTAAACTTAGTGGTGTCTCTATATTCTCGTTGTATTCTAAATAGGTGTGCTACTCTAATTATCATCTAACAACAGGAACTTCTATATTCTAGGAGAAGGCTATACTTAAAGAATTATTAGGGTCTTATTTTCTTTTATTTTCTTTCTTTAAATATATATATACATATATATATATTTGTATATACATATATATATATATACTCACAAGAAAATTTATATATTAGGGTAATGCACATCGTTAGGTTAGCCACAGCTCAAGGGGTCTCCTACATGGAATAAATTCCGAAAAAATTTTGATGGTCCCACAAGTCATCTAAGGGCCCGAACACCTAACATAAAAATTATTAAAAATCTATTTCTCCTGTTTAGACCTAATTACTACAATTTAATTATTAATAAATAACTAAAAGGGTATTTACGATTTTCTAGGAAGGGGGTTTTACAGCAGAGTACATCTCTAACAGCAGTTCTAATCAATGATAAAAACTATGTAACAGTAAATAGATGTGAATATACAAGATGCACAATAGATACAAGAGATACACAATAAGGAAATACTGAAATAAATACAAGAATGAACAATATGTCAATGAACAAGAATACTAATGTCTAAGTGTGTGAGTACTAGCTTTAACATGTGATCGGTTTGGGAACTTGTACAAGAGTATAATGGCCTGGTTAATCATACATGTTATGTATGATCAATACTCACAAGGAACAAGACATGCACAAGGATGGTATGATCACATATCTACACTAAAATACTCTCCACCCCCGACTGGTATAATAGATCCAACCATGGTATGCTATGGCACGGAATTCTCTAGAAAGGTAGCAAATCTCCCCGAGAATCAGTGTCTGTACATGCACAAGATAACCAATGAAACAAGACTTGCACAAGATACACCATATACAAGGAATAACATCTCATGACGAGATCCGGATATACCAATCCGTGTAACCATCGTGTCAAAAAACATGAATATCTACACTAGATATAATAAACATAGAGGATATCATAAACGAGAAACTATCAGAGAATGTATTCGCCTGAAGTCCACTGAATAGTCTCACAGATGTCTGATATTGTGCCTCGAAGACCTAGATATGGAATACAATATCAATACAAGGTTCCAGAAAGAAAATAAGTTAAACTAGTCAACTTCTAGGTCAACAAGTCAATTCTAAGTCAAAAGTCAAACTAAGTCAACTCTAAGGTCAACTATGGTCAACTATGGTCAAACTTAGGTCAACTATGGTCAACTGCTTAATTCTATCTTGTACAAGTCTAACACAAAAATATTGGGTTCAAATACTAAAGTCTAGGTCACAAAACCATATCTTAAAATACTAGGATACCGTATCTCCGGATACGTAAATCCATAGGTAAAATATCAAATACAAATGCCAAAACAATATTATTAAATAAAATCTCAAAGACAACATCAATTAGGTACCTTGGTTTTGAACCAACTTGGTATCACAACATAAAACCATAATCTTCATACCCCAAACCCAATACCTTGGGTATCTCCAATACCTTGGTACTTACCTTGGTATCTCAAGGTAATACCCCAACTTGTTTATACTAACTACCCGTAATATACATGTGCTATACTAATTTATACTTATACTACAATGCAATTAGCAATTTAGGAATATATTTACTTATATATTAAATACCAAATATATATATATATATATATATATATTATAGAAAATCTGCCAATTGTCATTAAAAACAGAGGTGAACAATCGCTGAATCTCCGATACTTTGATACAGTGCCAATTTAGTGACGGTTCTGCTCTGTTGCTAATCTGCTGTCACTGCTGCTGCTGAATATTCCTGCTGCTGCTGCTGCTTTGGCGACGATTTTTGCCGTCGCTAAACTGCTGTCGCCGCTGCTGTTGAACGCTACTGCTGCTGTGCTGCTCTGTTGCAACGTTGTTGCGGCTGTCGCCTTTGCTGTTGTTGCCTGCTACAGTGGCTGCTGCTGCTGTTGCGACTTTGCTGTTGTCGCCTTTGTTGTTGTCGCTAAAAATCATTATATATATATATATATATATATATATATATATATATATATATATATATATATATACCACTATATAATATATACTTACACCTATTACATGTAACTATTACATAGAAATATACATACACTTATACTCCTCATATACATATATATATGTAGTAACATATGTATATACATAACACATATCTAATTACATATACATATAGCTTATACTTATAAGATATACATATATGTACATAATATTACATATTACAATATAGCATCATATATATATATATACATAGCTACCATCAAATAAAATATGTACATAATAAATACATGGTAACATACACACATACATAGTATTATGTGTATATATAACTATACATATATGTTTACCTATAAATAATCATACAATAATATGTAACACACATTATATAAATAGGAATATAACAACATATAATTATCTCTTAAACATATGCATATCTATACATACTAATATATATAATTATACTTACAATTAGAAGAATAGCTACCTAATCAATATATACACTTATAGTACATACATAGATACATAGATCTAAGACACAATATTACGTAAATATAATTACAGAACAATATATATATATATATATATATATATATATATATATATATATAAAATTTTATATCACAGTGACAAGAGAATTAGATCTACAATTTAAATTACACAAACACATGGATCGTATCATCCCGTATTCTACTAGATCTAGGATACGCTTGCGACACGTGTAACGCCCGCCACCGTACGGTGCGTTACGCTGAGTCGGATTGAATGAAACAAATGCTGGTTACATTTGATTTGTTGGATTTTGGGAATAAGTATTGATTGAGTTGTTTCATGTGCAGATGGCTAGCGGGTTCGATGGAAATCAGGTGTTCGTTCAGAGCAGTACTGAGATAGCTGGATTGGAATGATAATGCCATCTTCCTTAGTCCGATCGGTCGGATGATTTGTAGAGCACGGCCTGCTCGCACGGTCATACCAGTTGAGTAGATCGCGCTTGCATCGGACCACGGGTTCAAGGGATTGATCGTATCGGCATGACAGGATGCCTAACGGGATCAAACATTGTGAGTGGGCTCTTTCCCTTCTCCTCTACTCCTTCATGCCTAATAATATGGAAAATACGTAAAAGGCTTGAACACTTGGATTAAAATATTGGAAATCACTACACTGAGGCATGCATAGAGTGGACGTCGTTGGCTTGGTAGGATTGTGGCTTGATTTGGTTTGCGCGTTGGATAGTTGGAGCTAGAGTTGGAATATTATGCATTTGAGGCAGTTGGTTGAATGATTGGGATTATGCTTGGACAGCTGGAATGAGTCATTGATGCATGAGAATATCGGGAATCTGGGCGAGCGAGCGTGCATCCGTATACGAGTATCACTTGGTCGCTTTGTCTTGCAAAGCGAGCAGTTGTGGTTCGAAACTGAACAACTGCATCGACGAGGGTATTGTGCCGCTTGATGGGGCATCATGCCTCGAATGAGGCATTGTGCCACTGAAACGGTATTGTGCCATGGGTTAGCTTTGAGCATGGGTGTTGCACCATTGGAAACACTGTATTGAGAAGAGGCATTGTGCCTATGGAAATACTTGGGATTTGGTGCCTTGGGCTATATGTTGGAAGAATGGTTATGGATGTTTTGGTTGGATAATTCATGGAACGAGTCTAGGATCGCTAGGTGGGGCGAGAATGTTCGATCCTCTCGTCATACCTACTTGGTGTCTGCATATCACAGACAACCTGTATTGCACAGGGTTTCATTTCCTCGAACGGGATCTCCGGGGCACCGGGACCGTTCGGCCATGGAGGAGACAATTGGGTAACGCGTCTTGGGCGCGGTGCCAGCGGTTGGAATCGATCCAGGTGGGTTAGCTACTTAGCGCTGTTTCGAGCAGAACTGCATTTGATCAGTCCGATCATACGTCCTTTATGGCTTGGCCAGTGACTTCATATAGTATAGTGATGGCTTACTTTTCTTTTGTTGGTTTGGCTTTCATGTAGGCGCGGCCACCTTGCCTCGGCAAGAGTGTGCACTGTGAGATTTGGATTATAAATGTTGGTTGAGGATGGATATTGAGGCTTGGGAATGGTTCGATATGTTATCGTGTTGCTTGGACTTGAGCAGGACGGTTGCATGCTAGTTTACTTTGGGTCGCTATATATTTGCTTGTCGATTGGTTTGAGTTGAATGCTTGCATGCTTAAACTGCTTTACTGCTTTCCTTAACATGTCATCCCTATGCCATGAAATGAATCTAGGATTCAAACTAGAAAGATCACCATTTAACTGTTTGCATTCACTATTTTACTTAGTGTCGGCTTAGGCGAGTGGGTTACCCCGCTCACCAGTACGGTTGTGTACTAACCCACATTTGTGGGCATATTTTCAGGTACACAGGCGTAGTGGCGCTGCTTGGATATACGAGGCATGATGTATGAACTGTAAGTACCTTTGTGGGCTAGAGAAAAGAGCAAGAGCATTTCATCGTCTCCGTGGCATCGCCTTTGTGGCATTGCCTTCGGGGCATTTCATTTGGACCCTATCGTGAGCTTCGCTGCGTATTACTCTGATGTGTGCTTGGTACACAATACTTGACTTCCGCTGTAACTTGGTTGTTTCAATGATAACATTTGGTGTTTGATAACATCGCCTTGTACGAGCGCAACTCCAGGCTCGTACGGCATCACGTCCCGATGAGAACGATTGTCCTGCGGGAGAGCTGCAACATGGTGATTCACGTTCAGCGGGGACTATCGAGCTTGCGGGAGATTGGGGCGTGACAAATTGGTATCAGAGCGCCTGGTTCATTTCTTCGGACTTGGTCCTTCGCTTCATCACAAACTCTAAATAGCTTCCGCGTGTCGTCTAGCTCTTGACTCTACTCGGTATCGCATTGGATGTTTCATGCAATAAGTCTATATATTGCTTGTTGTGGCTGTATTTTATTCTTGGTTGTGTTGCTTTGGTTGGTTTTCGTAGGATCGCTTAGCCTCGTTAGGCGTTGTTGCATTCGTGCAGCAAGTTGGTTGGCGTTGTTGCATTTGTGCAACAAGTTGAGAGCTTTCGTTGGGTTGGCTTGGCTTGTCGTTCAGGGAGTTTCTGATTGCATCAGTGGATCAGTTAGTTGGCAGACGAGATCTGGTAATGCGGCATGTTGTGAGTAGAAACATTCGATGGGAATGGATCGTTGCACGAGTTGCTCGTCTAGCGACTGTGTTGGATAGAAGTTAGAATTTCGGCTGTGGCGCATCGGTTGAGCATGTTTGAGTTTGGCTTGAGAATATCAGGATAAGTTTGCACGAGTTGCTCGTACAGCAAATGTGTGGAACCATTGGGTATTGGGTTGGAATATTTGGAAGACAATCGTTGCACGATTGCTCGTGTTGCGAAAGTATCAGACGGCTTTGAGAATAGCTGGAAGCATTGAGAATGGAATATAGCATGCCTAGCGAGATTGATGGAAATCGTTGGATGGTTCTTGCATTGGCTGAATTTTTGTGTCAGACTGAAGTTGGGAATGGCAGGATCTCGCATAAGGGATGGCTAGCACGAATCTTGGATCAGTGCAAGAAATCGTAATGCGAGTAGCGACTTGATTCAGAGTGGTATATGGGATACCATATTGTGAGCAAGGCATTGAAAGTATTTTTGGTTGGACATCAATGGAAATTGCCTGAACGAACTCGGGTATTGAGAATACATGTTGGTTGGTGCAAGTCGATTGAGTTAGGAAGAATGAAAAATGGAGCAAGCGAATATTGAGTTGAGTATATCGAGAACGGACTGGTGCAAATGGAAGTACCGTTGGACTTGACAAGATGGACGAGATCGGAACGAACAGTTGGGATACGCTTGAGCGAAGCGATGGGTGAATCGAATGATAGCGGGCACGGACTATGATTTTGGGCAACCCATTTGAGATGTTGGTTGAGCAATGAAACACGATCTTGGTTTGGAGGGAAAATACGATTGATTTGAACGGACTTGGAAGATTTTGGATATTACTGCTCGAGAAGTCGACTCAGGTTTAGCGAAAGTAAAATTTTGGGCAAGATGGTGCAACAATGGTAGACTTCTCCGGAAGACGTGGACGGATTATGGGAACAACTGTAGGCGAAGATCGTGGCAGACAGACTTTTGAAGATAGCTAAACGTGGGAGCAACGTCGGAACAAATCATTGTGCTGCTTGAGCAAGTTGGACGTGCATTATGGAACACGGCAAACAGATAAGAATTTGGGAGCAAGTCTTTGGTTTCGAGAATTATTGCAATTGATAGTGCGAGAAGTCGAACATGGCAGTTCAGAAAATTTGATAGATTCAGGGCAGAACGGCGGATTGATGGACGACGGTTTCAACGAGCGCGATTCTCGGATTTAGAAGTTCGCCCGGATGGATGGTTGGAATTTTGATTCGGATTTGCAGATGAGATATAGCATGGTTCTTAGTAACTGACCATCGTGATGATTACAATTATCGAGCGTAGCTTCGGGACAGCTGACCCTAGCGACTTGCCCGCCAGATCAGAGATTGAATATGGTAGACCCATAAAACGACCCTTGTGGCGGCGTATTTGGGAATACGTCGAGGGCAGATGTGAGCAATAAGATTTGGCTTATTGACTGAGTGTTGGATTTGAGAGACCCTTGGGATAGTCTTCAGCTGAAGATGCAGCCGGAAGATCGAAGTGATGGTGGAAGTAGCCTTGTCAACTGATGAGATTCAGAGTCGCAGATTTTTATCGATGGCATCGCCTCTGACTCATCGTGCCCTGGAAGGGAATAACATTCATATGAATTGACGACTGTGAAACTAGCTCGTGAAGTTAAAGCAACGGCTCGTTCAGATCAAATCCTTGCGAATACTGGAAGGGACAGATTTGCCTCAGATTTACAAGATGTCTCGGAACTTAGTCTGGAAAGCGTGCTCGTTCGGAAGGCAAAGGTGATATCCTATGCTTCGAGGCAGTGGAAGCAGCGCGAAGAACTATTCCATGCGCAACCTAGGAATTGTGGCGAGTGTGTCCACGTTGAAATCGTGGCGACACTATCCCTTTGGCGTGGCGGCGAGATCTTCGTGGATCACACGAACCTCAATATAGATGTTCACCCAGCGAGGTATTGATTTGGCAGGAAAAGGTGTTTGGTGGAACTGATCTGAGCAAGTTGATATTTGGGTAAGTCGCCTAGTTGGGGTAGTATCAGTTGAGATGATCGTTCGGTGCAAGTGATATATATTTGGAGATGTTGCTAGTGCGGATTCAGAAATAGTTGAATGGATTGAGTTGGAACACGAACTGATTGAGTCGGTGGGAAATCATCATATTTGAGAATAGTGCTCAAATCGAATATGTTGGAATGGAAATCAAAATTTGGTTCAATTGGGAGTAAAGCAAATGGATGTCTCGGACATAAAGATACCCTTGTAACTTGTTCAAATTCGCTATCGCAAAGCTCGGCTAAAATGCATGTATTTTAGGGACGCCTTAAATATGTGTACGATCCAAAACTAAGCGATACGAAGACTTCGTATTGAGCTGCAAGGAGGATGTGGAAATTCATGGAATTTGTACGAGCGTTCAGCAGAGCGAGATATTGAGTCAGAAATCGTGAATATGTGAGTTGCATAGAGCAGATCCATGGAATTGGATTATGGCATGTGATAGGAATGAGTACCAGCACGGTTCGTGGACGAACCTGATTCTAAGTGGTATATTATGTAACGCCCGCCACCGCACGGTGCGTTATGCTGAGTCGGATTGAATGAAACAAATACTGGTTACATTTGATTTGTTGGATTTTGGGAATAAGTATTGATTGAGTTGTTTCATGTGCAGATGGCTAGCGGGTTCGATGGAAATCAGGTGTTCGTTCAGAGCAGTACTGAGATAGCTGGATTGGAATGATAATGCCATCTTCCTTAGTCCGATCGGTCGGATGATTTGTAGAGCACGGCCTGCTCGCACGGTCATACCAGTTGAGTAGATCGCGCTTGCATCGGACCACGGGTTCAAGGGATTGGTTGTATCGGCATGACAGGATGCCTAACGGGATCAAACATTGTGAGTGGGCTCTTTCCCTTCTCCTCTACTCCTTCATGCCTAATAATATGGAAAACACGTAAAAGGCTTGAACACTTGGATTAAAACATTAGGAATTACTACACTGAGGCGTGCATAGAGTGGACGTCGTTGGCTTGGTAAGATTGTGGCTTGATTTGGTTTGCGCGTTGGATAGTTGGAGCTAGAGTTAGAATATTATGCATTTGAGGCAGTTGGTTGAATGATTGGGATTATGCTTGGACAGCTGGAATGAGTCATTGATGCATGGGAATATCGGGAATCAGGGCGAGCGAGCGTGCATCCGTGTACGAGTATCACTTGGTCGCTTTGTCTTACAAAGCGAGCAGTTGTGGTTCGAAATCGAACAACTGCATTGGCGAGGGTATTGTGCCGCTTGATGGGGCATCGTGCCTCGAATGAGGCATTGTGCCACTGAAACGGCATTGTGCCATGGGTTAGCTTTGAGCATGGGTGTTGCACCATTGGAAACACTGTGTTGAGAAGAGGCATTGTGCCTATGGAAATACTTGGGATTTGGTGCCTTGGGCTATATGTTGGAAGAATGGTTATGGATGTTTTGGTTGGATAATTCATGGAACGAGTCTAGGATCGCTTGGTGGGGCGAGAATGTTCGATCCTCTCGTCATACCTACTTGGTGTCTGCATGTCACGGACAACCTGTATTGCACAGGGTTTCGTTTCCTCGAACGGGATCTCCGGGGCACCGGGACCGTTCGGCCATGGAGAAGACAATTGGGTAACGCGTCTTGGGTACGGTGCCAGCGGTTGGAATCGATCCAGGTGGGTTAGCTACTTAGCTCTGTTTCGAGGAGAACCGTATTTGATCAGTCCGATCATACGTCCTTTATGGCTTGGCCAGTGACTTCATATAGTATAGTGATGGCTTGCTTTTCATTTGTTGGTTTGGCTTTCGTGTAGGTGCGGCCACCTTGCCTCGGCAAGAGTGTGCACTGTGAGATTTGGATTGTAAATGTTGGTTGAGGATGGATATTGAGGCTTGGGAATAGTTCGATATGTTATCGTGTTGCTTGGACTTGAGCAGGACGGTTGCATGCTAGTTTACTTCGGGTCGCTATATATTTGCTTATCGATTGGTTTGAGTTGAATGCTTGCATGCTTAAACTGCTTTACTGCTTTCCTTAACATGTCATCCCTATGCCATGAAATGAATCTAGGATTCAAACTAGAAAGATCACCATTTAACTGTTTGTATTCACTATTTTACTTAGTGTCGGCTTAGGCGAGTGGGTTACCCCGCTCACCAGTACGGTTGTGTACTGACCCACATTTGTGGGCATATTTTCAGGTACACAGGCGTAGTGGCGCTGCTTGGATATACGAGACATGATGTATGAACTGTAAGTACCTTTGTGGGCTAGAGAAAAGAGCAAGAGCATTTCATCGTCTCCGTGGCATCGCCTTTGTGGCATTGCCTTCGGGGCATTTCATTTGGACCCTATCGTGAGCTTCGCTGCGTATTACTCTGATGAGTGCTTGGTACACAATACTTGACTTCCGTTGCAACTTGGTTGTTTCAATGATAACATTTGGTGTTTGACAACATCGCCTTGTACGAGCGCAACTCCAGGCTCGTACGGCATCACGTCCCGATGAGAACGATTGTCCTGCGGGAGAGCTGCAACGTGGTGATTCACGTTCAGAGGGGACTATCGAGCTTGCGGGAGATTGGGGCATGACAACACGAGTCCTCCACACATCCAAACATACCCCGTAGGACACGAGCAAGTCATATATATTATTTATGAACAATATGAAGAGTCAAATATAATTCTACCTGTCTGTATCAAAATGTGACATGTACAAAATCCCGTGTCGGAGGAAAAATCCCCAAATCAACACGTATAACCAAATTATTGGGATACGAACTACACGTACCCAATTGTGAACACGATACTAGCCCAAAACACACAAGCACATGCCAAATTGATCTATAGGACCAATTGACATACACAACAAATGTCAATCTCGGAATTCCTCCAAAATTGACACAAAAAGTACCATAACTTTCATAATATGCCTCCTATGAATACAAAACCAAATCCTATGGGTAGTCTATGCATATGGGTTGATTTCTCATGGTTAAATCTCATATTTAGAATCTAAATTAAGGGAGAAAACTAAATTGTACCTATTGGGAGATAGATTCCCAATAAAATCTCTAAATGTGATAAAATTGGCGTCCAACTTGTAGATCATTGCTCCTCTTTATAGATCCTTGCTTCCTTCTTCTAGATCCTTACTTTACTAGCCTCCAATGGTGATTTAGAAAAGAATTAGGATGAAATTTGGTAAGAAAATGAAGTGAAAATGAAGGAATTTGGTTGAGAAAAATTCTAGATCTAGTTTCCAAATGAAAAGAGGAGAGAGAAATAATTTCCCCCTCTATATAGGCCGGCCCCTCTATCCCCTCCCTCAAGCTACTATGAATTGTCCAATATACCCCTTGGGGCCTCTCATGAATAAATAATTAGGGAAGGAAGCTTCTAGTCTAATGGTTTAAATAATTTAATCCATCTCCTAATCAATGGGCCTTCTAAATGGGCTAATTTCTAACAATTAATTTATGTTGGTCCATGAGTCTAAAATAAACTAGTTAGGTCCACTAACACAAGTCCAAAATGAATAAATAACATATAACAATAATTAAATAATACAACAAATACTTATTATCAAGCCTAATATTTAAATAAAGATAAAATTACTAAAATACCCTTTCCTAGAAAATATGGTAGTGACAAGTCTACCATTCTTAAAATAATTTTGTCCTCGAAATTCAAAGACGAAAACTACCCCCAGAAAACAACAGATCATAACAAAAGAACAGAACTAAGAACAGGATTAACTATAAAAGAACATAATATAAAATAAAAGAATATACCTCAAGGCACAAACAAATATGGATAATGCTCTCGCATTTCATCCTCTCTCTCCCAGGTAGACTCCCCAAGAGAGTGATGCCTCCATGAGACGCGCACCAAAGGAATAGTCTGGTTCCTCAGCACCCTCTCTCTTCGATCCAGAATCTCAACTGGCTGCTCTGGATAGCTAAGAGTAGGGCCCACCTCTATCTCCGTGTGATCCAATATATGACTAGAATCTGCCACGTATTGTCTCAACTGTGACACGTAAAACACGTTGTGCACTCCCTCTAATGCAGGTGGCAAGTCTAGCCTATAAGCAACTGAACTGACCCTCTCCAGAATAGTGAAAGCCCGATGAATCGCGGACTAAGCTTCCCGCCTCCACCGAAATGAATCGTGCCTCGTATCGGAGAAATCCTCAGAAACACCAAACCACCCACCTAGAATAAAACACAACCTTAAGAACTTAATCTATAACAAACAACCAATAACAAGCAAAAAACAAAAATCTAAACTATACCTCGAACTCTAAGGGTCTCCGGTGGCCATCGGCCCAATGCCACTGTCAGTCCTACGCCACACGAAGTCTGTCTCTGATCAACTGAACCTTCTCCGCTGCATCCACAACCATCTCTGACCCAAGCAAAACTCTCTCTCCAACATCGTCCCATGACAATGGATTACGATACCTTCGACCGTACAAAGCTTCGAAATGTGACATATCTATACTAGCCTGGTAGCTTTTGTTATAAGCAAACTCTACCAAATGGAGATGGTCCTCCCAAGAACCCCCAAAATCTAGTACAAAAGTGCGCAACATATCCTCGAGAGTCTGAATAGTTTTCTCTGACTGCCCATCTGTCTAGGGATGATATGCAGTACTAAACTTGAGCTGAGTGCCCAAACTCTCCAACAAACTCTTCTAGAAATGAGAAGTAAAACGACTATCCCGATCCGAGAATATGCTGACGAAAACTCCATGTATCCTAACGATCTGCCTCACATACATCTCTGCCAGCTTCTCCGTAGACAAACCCACCTTGAAAGGCAAAAAGTGGGACGACTTGGTCAACCTATCAACGATGACCCAAATTGCGTCTTTCCTTCCTGGAGACCGGGGAAGTCCGGACACAAAATCCATAGTAATGTGCTCCCACTTCCACTCTGGAATGGGTAATAGCTGAAGTAAACCTCCTGGCCTCTGCCTCTCGGCTTTCACCTGCTAGCACACTAAGCATTTGGATACAAACTGTGCCACTTCCCTCTTCATGCCATACCACCACACTCTCTCTCGCATATCCCGATACATCTTGTTGGCACCTGGATGTATGGAATACTGAGAGTGATGCGCTTCCTGTAATATCTCCTCACGCAGATCTCCACTAGGCACACACAATCTAACTACATGCCTCAAAGATCCATCCTCAGCAATGGTGAAATCATCCTCCAATCCTGCTCTCACCTGAGCTTTGATGCTCCTCAGAGATATATCCTCATATTGTGTTGCCTTGATCCTGTCCATCAAATTTGAATGTATCTGCAATCCCCACATCTGTATTGTACCACCAGGAACTATTACCTCAATGCCCAAGATCTTCAAGTCCTCCAGCAAATATCGATACTGCATCAAGAACATAGTTACCGAATACCTACTCAAAGCATCGACAACTACATTAGCTTTTCCAGGATGATACTGTAAAGATATATCAAAATCTTTCATCAACTCCAACCACCAACGCTGCCTCATGTTCAACTCCTTCTGCGTGAAAATATACTTCAAGCTTTTGTGGCTTGTGAAGATCTCCACACACTCTCCGTACAAATAATGTTTCCACAACTTCAGAGCGAAGATGACTGCTGCCAACTCTAAATCATGGGTAGGATAGTTCTTTTCATGAGGACGCAATTGTTTGGATGCATAGGCAATTACTTTCCCATTCTGCTGAAGAATACAACCCAAACCTTTCCCTGATGCATCACTATAAATAGTGAAACCTCCAGACCCTGATGGCAACGTCAAAATAGGAGCAGACGTCAACCTCTTCTTCAATTTCTCGAAAGCAACCTGGCAATCCTCTGTCCAAACAAACTCTACATCCTTCCTGGTGAGTCTGATTATTGGCTCGACAATCCTTGAAAATCCTGCACAAACTTCCTGTAGTAGCCTGCCAATCCCAAGAAACTCCTGATCTCTGCTACCGAACTCGGGGTCTTCCAAGATTCCACTGCTGCGATCTTCTTCGGATCCACTGAAATACCATCACCAGTCACAACATGCCCCAAGAATTCCACCTTGTCCAAGAAGAACTCATACTTGGACAACTTCCCATACAGCTTCTCCTTCCTCAGCACATCCAACACAATCCTCAAAAGCTCCTCGTGCTCCTCCAGTGTCTTTGAGTATATGAGTATGTCGTCGATGAACACCACCACGAACTTGTTAAGGTACTGATGGAACACCTTGTTCATCAAGTTCATAAATACCGTTGGTGCATTAGTCAAACCAAATGGCATCACCATAAACTCGTATTGACCATACCAAGTTTTAAAAGCGGTATGTCCTCCGGCTTCACCTTCACCTGATGGTAGCCTGATCTCAAATCTATCTTAGAAAATATCTTGGCACCACTCAATTGATCGAACAAATCATCAATCCGTGGCAAAGGGTACTTATTCTTGATAGTAAGATTATTTAATGTCCTGTAATTAATGCACATGCACACCGATCTATCCTTCTTCGGTACAAACAATACCGGGGCTCCCCATGGTGAAGAACTCGATCTGATAAACCCCTTATCCTGCAATTTATCCACCTGCTTCTTCAGCTCGACCAGCTCGCTATTGTTTACTCTATAGACATGTTATGAAATTGGTTCTGCACCTGGCACCAAGTCTATAGAGAATTCAACATCTCGATCTGGTGGCAACCCTGGCAATTCCTCATGAAATACATCTAAGAAATCTGCTATCAATGGATGCGGCAACTACTTGTCTTCCACCATAGCTCCATAAATAATGCCTTCTCCATGCTCCACAGCTCTTCTAGCAAACTCGAACTCTGGCTCTCCTGGCGGACCAAACAAAACTCTACCTCCTCTACAATCTATGCTAGCACGGTGCCTACTCAACCAATCAATCCCGAGTACAATGTCGTAGCTCGAAAGTGGCATTACAAGTAGACACGCATTCAACTCCCGGCCTCCCAGAATAACTCTTCGATCCTTGCAAATATCATTAACTAGGATAATGCCTCCCCCGGTCATGATCTTGCAAGTCCTAAGCAAAGACTCAGCTACCAAACCATGCTTCAGAGCAAAAGAAACAGATACAAAACTATGGGAAGCACCACTATCAAACAAAGCTAAAGCTGGAATGGAATCAAGAAGAATAGAACCTGCGATGACATCTCCGGTGGGTTCATCCTCCTCAACAGTCATAGCAAACGCTCATCCCTGACATGCACCTCCATGCTGCTGATGCTGGACATAACGCTGCTGTTGTGTCGGAAGCGGTCCCCTCGATTGTACTGTAGATGGTCTCGTCTGTGCCCTCGGAGCTGAAGCTACTCCCTGAACTGCACGACGAGGATTGGAAGGACACTCCCTCAGCTAATGTCCTTTAGTACCATAATATAAACAAACTCCCAACCTCTTCCTGCAAACTTTCCAGATATGGCTGGGCTTCTTGCAGAAGTAGCAGGAAGATTGCTGTAACTGTCTCTGCTGTTGTGGTGCCTAGTGAAAAGGTGCCCTAGCTGGAGTATGGTGCTGCTGCAACTGCTGGAAATGCCTGGACTGGAAATGATGACGTTTTGCAGATACTATACTGCTGTTGGCCCCCAGAAAAGAATCACAATCTCTCTTGGGCTTCAAACCCAACTCCCGCTCAACCTTGCGTGCCTCCGCAAGTATCTCCGAGTATGTCTCATAAAAAGACGGAATAGGGATCTCCACTTCCCAGTTTAAACCCTTATGAAAATGAATAGCCCAAACCTCCGTCACTCTCACCAAATACTCTACAAATTGGCTCAACCTGCCGAACTCCGCAGCGTACTCCTCCACAGACATGCTTCCCTGAATGAGACTCTCGAACTGCCTTCCCAAGTCTAGCATGTCTACCCGAGCGAAGAACTTCTTCTTGAAAAGGTCCTTGAATACCTCTCAAGATTGTCCCGCGTCAACCAGAACCGGCTTATTCCTGAACCAAGTACGAGCGACGTCGAACAGTTGAAGCCTACTGCCTCAACCTTCAGATCCTCAGAAAGATAGGATACCCTCATAAGATGCTCAATGTCCTCAAACCAATCATCAGCATAGACGATGCCCTCCGTCCCCTTGAAGTCCCTAGGCTCCAGCTTCTTGAAGTCCTAGATGTTGCCTGGCCGAAGCTGAGCAACCTGAAGAACAACCTGCTGCTGGACCGGAACTCCTCTCTCGACTACGGCACGAGCAAGCTGATGAGCACTCTCGATGCCCTACCGTAGAATGTCGGTCTACCTCTGATGTTCCTCTGACTGAGCCCTCTGTGCCTCGAGCATCTCATGAAATAGTGTAAACATCTGTGTCACCTCTGCTGGCACAGGAGGTGGAGGTGGAAGCCCCTCAAATACAGCTGGCACTGTCCTTTGAGTAGGTGGTGGACCTCCGAAAGCATATGACACTCCAATCACCGGAGAAGTGACTGGTGCAGGCCCTCGGGATGTCGCAAACCTCTCAGAAACTGCTCTTCCTGCTGCGATCTAGTCTTAGGCGGCATCCTGAGACAAAGCAAAAGAAGGATCAAATATGGCACAAGATGTAAGATACTCAAGGAAAGGACAGTTTAAGAGATCAAAATCAATTATCAAAGGAGAATAGTTGAATCAAAAGAATTTTTCTAGATGTGATTGAGTATTCTCAGCCTATAGTCTATATCCTATATACTATCATATCGTAGTAGTACAACTAAGTCGTCGTACTACCACGATATCGCACAACTTATGAAGCCTGACATGCATGGACTACCACTAAATATGTGTCACGACCCACACCCGGTACAAGGGTACAAGTTTGAAATAACGCCCAGTCTACACCGCAGAATCGACGGTAGAACGTTGTCTGGGTAATCTATCTATCAATATAATGAACCACCAATAATAACAATATACTCAATCACGAATCTAAGATGGAATAAGCACGAATATGATAAAGAATAGAATAGTCACATACAACTCATGAGTCTAAAATAATACATCAATGAGTCTGAAAGAAGTACTAACAAAATAAGCTGGAGATAAATCCAGTACAAAAGAATACTAAGAAGCTACTAAACTCGGGTCATCTGCCTCAGTTGGGATAAGTCCCTCCTGAACCAGGGCCTCGGACTCTAAACCCACAACATCCTGAGGTCCATAATGTGTAGGGTACCAGTCCTCAGTGTCATCTGAAAAAAAAATATCCAGTCAGGAAAGGAGCAGAGTACATCTCTAACAGCAGTTCTAATCAATGATAAAAACTATATAACAGTAAATATATGTGAATATACAAGATGCACAATAGATATAGGAGATACATAATAAGGAAATACTGGAATAAATACAAGAATAAACAATATGTCAATGAACAAGAATACTAATGTCTAAGTGTGTGAGTACTAGCTTTAACATGTGATCGGCTTGGGAACTTGCACAAGAGTATAATGGCATGGCTGGTCATACGTGCGGTGTATGATCAATACTCACAAGGAACAAGACATGCACAAGGAGGGTATGATCATATATCTATACTAAAATACTCTCCACCCCTGACTGGTATAATAGATCCAACCATGGTATGCTATGGCACGGGATTCTCTAGGAAGGTAGCAAATCTTCCCGAGAATCAATGTCTATACATGCACAAGATAACCAATGAAACAAGACATGCATAAGATACACCATATACAAGGAATAACATCTCATGACGAGATCCGGATATACCAATCCGTGTAACCATCGTGTCAAGAAACATAGATATTTATACTAGATACAATGAACAAAGAGGATATCATAAATGAGAAACTATCAGAGAAAGTACTCGCCTGAAGTCCACTGAATAGTCTCACATATGTCTAATATGGTGCCTCGAAGATCTAGATATGGAATACAATATCAATACAAGGTTCCGGAAAGAAAATAAGTTAAACTAGTCAACTTCTAGGCCAACAAGTCAATTCTAAGTCAAAAGTCAAACTAAGTCAACTCTAAGGTCAACTATGGTCAAACTATGGTCAACTACGGTCAACTGCCTAATTCTATGTTGCACAAGTCTAACACAAAAATATTGGGTTCAAATACTAAAGTCTAGGTCACAAAACTATATCTTAAAATACTATGATACCGTATCTCCGGATACGTAAATCCATAGATAAAATATCAAATACAAATGCCAAAACAATATTATTAAATAAAATCTCAAAGACAACATCAATTAGGTACCTTGGTTTTGAACCAACTTGGTATCATAACATAAAACCATAATCTTGATAC
Organism: Iris macrosiphon; assembly: GCA_036927795.1. Taxonomy (NCBI): domain Eukaryota; kingdom Viridiplantae; phylum Streptophyta; class Magnoliopsida; order Asparagales; family Iridaceae; genus Iris; species Iris macrosiphon. The sequence goes on along the minus strand of JAYESA010000009.1, from coordinate 91,530,618 downwards.
CCCAAACCCAATACCTTGGGTATCTCCAATACCTTGGTACTTACCTTTGTATCTCAAGGTAATACCCCAATTTGTTTATACTAACTACCCGTAATATACATAGACTATACTAATTTATACTTATACTACAATGCAATTAGCAATTTATGAATATATTTACTTATATATTAAATACCAAATATATATATATATATATATATATATATATATATATATATATGTATATATATATATATATATATATATTATAAAAAATTTGCCAACTGTCAAACAGAGGTGAACTGTCGCTGAATCTTTGGTACTTTGATATGGTGCCAATTTAGTGACGGTTCTGCTCCGCTGCAAATCTGCTGTCGCTGTTGTTGCTGAATGTTCCTGTTGCTGCTGCTTTGGTGACGGTTTATGCTGTCGCTAAACTATTGTCGCCGCTGCTGTTGAACGCTACTGTTGTTGTGCTGCTCTGTTGCGACGCTGTTGTGGCTATCGCCTTTGCTGTTGTTGCCTGCTACAGCGGCTGCTGCTGCTGTTGCGACTTCGCTGCTGTCGCCTTTGCTGTTGTCGCTAAAAAACATTATATATATATATATATATATATATATATATATATATATATATATATATATACTTATACCTAATATATGCAACTATTATATATAAATATACATACACTTATACTCCTCATATACATATATATATGTAGTAACATATGTATATACATAACACCATATCTAATTACATATACATATAGCTTATACTTATAAGATATACATATATGTACATAATATTACATATTACAATATAACATCATATATATATACATAGCTACCATCAAATAAAATATGTACATAATAAATACATGGTAACATACACACATACATAGTATTATGTATATATATAACTATACATATATGTTTACCTATACATAATCATACAATAATATGTAACACACATTATATAAATAGGAATATAACAACATATAATTATCTATTGAATATATGCATATCTATACATACTAATATATATAATTATACTTACAATTAGAAGAATAGCCACCTAATCAATATATACACTTATAGTACAAGCATAGATACATAGATCTGAGACACAATATTACATAAATATAATTACATAATATATATATATATATATATATATATATATATATATATATATATATATATATATATAATTTTGTATCACAATGATAAGAGAATTAGATCTACAATTTAAATTACAGAAACACATGGATCGTATCACCCCGTATCCCACTAGATCTAGGATACGCTTGCGACACGAGTCCTTCACACATCCAAATGTACCCCGAAGGATACGAGCAAGTCATATATATTATTTATGAACAATACGAAGAGTCAAATATAATTCTACGTGTTCGTGTCAAAATATGACATGTACAAAGTCCCGTGTCGGAGGAAAATCCCCTAAATCAACACGTATCACCAAATTATTAGAATGCGACCTATACGTACCCAATTGTGGATACGACACTAGCCCCAAACACACAAGCACATGCCAAATTGATCTATAGGACAAATTGACACACACAACAAATGTCAATATCGGAAATCCTCTAAAATTGACACAAAAAGTACCATAACTTTCACAATAGGCCTCCTATGAACACAAAACCAAATCCTATGGGTAGCCTATGGATATGGGTTAATTTATCATGGCTAAATCTCAGATTTAGAACCTAAGTTAAGTGAAAAAACTGAATTATACCTATTGGGAGATGGATTCCCAATGAAACGTCCAAATGTGATGAAATTGGCCTCCAACTTGTAGATCATTGCTCCTCTTTGTAGATCCTTGCTTTCTCCTTCTAGATCCTTACTCCACTAGCCTATAATAGAATTTGGAAAGGAATTGGGATAAAATTTGGTAGGAAAATAAAGTGGGAATGAAAGAATTTGGTTGAGGAAAATTCTAGATCTAGTTTCCAAATGAAAAAAGGAGAGAGAAATAATATCCTCCCCCTCTATATAGGTCGGCCCCTCTTTCTCCTCCCTCAAGCTACTATAAATTATCCAATATACCCCTTGGGGCCTCTCACGAAGAAATAATTAGGGAAGGAAGCTTCTAGTCTAATGGTTTAAATAATTTAATCCATCTTCTAATCAATGGGCCTTCTAAATAGGCTAATTTTTAACAATTAATTCATATTGGTCCATGAGTCTAAACTAAACTAGTTAGGTCCACTAACACAAGTCAAAAATAAATAACTAACATATAACAACAATTAAACAATACAACAAATAATTATTATCAAGCCTAATATTTAATTAAATATGAAATTACTAAAATACCCTTCCTTAGAAAATATAGTAGTGACAAGTTTGTATCGTTGTTTTGGACTCGTAGACACTAAGTTTGATGAATTTGAAGAAATTTTTCTCTGGCACATTTTTCGGTGCAAAGTGGGCCACAGGTGGACCCTGCTTTGACCTAAAACTATCAATTTTGCCCATGTGTCCAAATTGGACTTATGGGTAATCAATCTTAGCTATTTCTAGTATTCTGAGAACAATGGTAATGTTTGTTTTAGCATTCGAAAGTGTACGTGCAGATTTCACTTTTCCAGGAGTAGTTGACGGAGTTCAGAATCCAGGCAAGTGTACCTTGCCATGATGTATCACAGTTCCTTGCCTTTAGTATCTTATTTAGTTATTATAATTATTTAATATGTGTGAGGTGTGTGTTTACCCTAGGACCGTGAGACGTTGCTTAGCGTCCAAACAAGATTTGGGTGCTGACACCGTACGCGGGGTCGAGTAACATCACTTAGAGAGTTGATTCCTCGATCATATTTTTACGTGCTTGCTTACCAAGTACGCTATACCCTATGACACTTGATACTATTTTATGTAACATAATCTTTCTTGAGTTATTTATGGTGATTCTTTATAGGCTTACAAGATTCGTGATATGAGACTTGCATATATATGGACATTATTATGACTCATTGCACTAGCTAGAGGTCATGATCTTGCGTGTTATGGACATGAGACATTGTGGACATGAGACATGAGGTTACATTGGGTGGGGAGAGACATACCATACTACAGGCTGATTATTGATATATATATATATATATATATATATATATATATATATATATATATATATATATATATATATATATACTACTGGAGGTGTTGAGGCACATACGTCGGAGTCGCAATACCCAAGGGGTGCCTTGGACTCTGTCTCAGATCTTTGGCACCTATACTGAGTTTTGATACTACTTGCTGCTATGGGCTCCCCGACACAGAGCCTGTAGTAGTTTTATCCTGAGTACGAGTGATGCTCTCACGTGCATATCACATAGATGGTTACAGTAGTTTACCCTTGTGTATGTGGCATTATACTATTTTACTTTTGCATGCTGTTTCTTGTACCTTGTTACGTCCCTCTGAGGACCTGGTCCCCTGCCAGTTTTTGCAGCATAGACGGTTACGGAGCCTTTGGAGTTGCTGATGGAGTTGCTTGTCTTGCAGGCATTGGTACCAGGTACTTATATCATATCTACCGGAGTTATGATTATTTATTCATATTGTTTATTTATCTGCTGATGTAGCCTAGTTTTATAGACTTATATTTCTTTCTCGAGTCTATTCGAGTTTGTGTGTCACTAGGCGACCGAGTTTAGCACATGTAGCTCATTCGTGTGTATTCTGTTCATTGTGGATTGAGGCATAGATATTTATATTTACTTGATTATTTAGATAGTGACCATTATAATACAGCTTATACGCATTCGAGTCGGACCAGAGTCTGGTCGAATGCGTAGCTGGCGTGTTACGTATTCCTAGTCCTACGTATTTTAGGACTGGGGCGTGACATATTTTTGTGGTAGCCCATGAAGGTCCTGATTAAATTATTTCGGTTACTTTTCGGTACCGAGCGAGCCTATAATCAGGATTAGCAGTATTAGTATTTCAATCCATAACCGATTTAACAATTTCTTAGCATTTGATTATCGCTCTTGGACTTCATAATTGTACTCGTTCATTCCCTCGACATCTTTATTATTGTTTATCATCTCTCCCTATTTTAGAGAGATGGGCGTTCGTGCGCGATGTTTCCTCCAGAAGCATATCCTTGTCAAGGCAGAAGAAGACATGACCATATGTATCAATTCTTTTCTACTCTAATCCTCTTGATCTAGTCACCATGACTCGATTCTCCAAATACCAGCCTAATTGTTCCTTATTCAACCATGTAGACTTATCAGAAATTCTTCTTATCGTGGCCTAAATTTTGGTCTCTTCGTCATCAATGCCAATCAATGATCGAATCCTCTCTACCACCTTGCCTTAGTTAGATCTGACCCAGTCATTTATTCTGCCTTGTAGAAGCTTGATCTATACAAGAGCAGTAATGGATGGATAGTAATTTCTCTTATAAATTTGTTGATCAATAGCACCCTGATAGTTTTTAAGTTCCTTTAGAAAATCCTCGATTACGGTTAGTAAATCCTAGAATTATTGTAACCCTATTTAGAAAATAGGCCATTCCAGAAATTTTGTTAGCAGGACCATGACCTTAGTTTTGGATACCAACTTAATTTTTATAAGTTGGGTAGATCGTAGCCCCTGGTTTTAGTGTAGGGTTATTTCTGGAAATTTAGGGTAAATTTAAATTTATTTTGGTGTTAATTAGGTTAATCTCAAACGGATTAAATTACCTATTAAATTTTTGTATCCTTGATACCCTTTGTTGTGGCTCGGATATTTGGAGCACAACGCTATCCTTTTATTTTCAACAACTTTCTCCTTATGACCTAGACTAGTCACTCTACACCTATGACTATCACTCATAAACTGGCATTTTCCTGTTTTGTTTTAGTCGTACGACATTCGCAATGCAATTGTATATACATGACACATAGATATCCTTTTCTATTGTGGTCGATTTTAATACTCATCACCGACTCAATTCTTTCGACAACCTTGACATTTATGAGCCTAACTGGAACCTACTCACTAATGACACAATTGTTACTTCCAAATATACACGCCCATGTTCTATGTAGATCCTACAACATTCGTGGCATATCTCCTTCTAAATCCTATATCCAACTCCGTTGCAATTGAATTAAATTATACATAGGCAACCCAAATATCCCAACCATTGATATACTTGTATCCTATTCATGCCAACCTACGTTCGTGACACTTGTGTTGCATTAAATTGAACCCCTTGTACTTTTTACACAATACAAAATACCTTGATGAGTTATATCACCTTTTGACGCTTATTGTTGAACCATTCATCAGCATCCATGATATGCAATGAACAACTTTTCGGTACCATCTCACCCTAGTTGTATTTGGCTATAATATTTTCTATTATCTTCTAGACTCATGACCTAATTAGAAGTAAGAAGAACTGGTAAAACTTCCTTTATAGAGTTATTGACTCATTAACGCCATGGTAGTACATAGATTTCTTTTGATAGGTTGTCACAACGGTCACAAAATTTTTACCATCTCGAATCCCTCCTTCAAGTTAGACTTTCTAAAATTTCTTAGAAATATGATCATGACTATAGTTCATGCGGCCAACTTCATTCTTATAAGTTGGGTAGAGCCTTGAGTAAACGTACCCTTATTCTTAGAATGCGACGTCAAACTATGACTCCACTTGGTAACAGCGTCCCCATCTTTAGTGCAACCTTCTTAACTAAAATCTTTTCTACTATATTTATTTTTAATTTCGAGGACAAAATTTTTATAAGCTGGGTAGATTGTAAGCACCCTAATTTTTAGAATTTAATATTTTTGGTATTCTAAAATTTTTGTGATCAAGAAAGAAAATTTTATTTTATTTTTAGCTAATTATAATATATAATATTTAAAAATTTATAATTATGTGTATTTAATTAATTATTAATATTATACAAAAAAAAATATTTTTTTGGTGTACAACTATTAATAGTATATTGTGTAATTTTTCTGGAATTTATTGAGGTCCAAAACTATTTTTAAATAGCCATACACCTATATATATAAATAAAAGAAAAAAAAGAAAAAAAAGAAAAAAAAGAATTTAAACCCAAACCCATTAATCCTAACCCAAACCCTACCCAAACCCAATAACCCATTAACTAAAAATCCTAACCCATTAAACTAACTCATCCCTCCAACTCACGTACACAGAAAGCAAACTCCACCCCCCTCTTCTATATATATACATACACATATATGTACATGTAAACACAACACAAAACCCAAACCCTAACTCCAATCCCACCTCCACTATCACCCACACCAGACCCCGGCGCTGCCACGAACCATCGCCGACCATCGACCGTCGTCGCGCCGTAGCGCCGACTGCACCGCTGTCCGCACCCCCCCCCCCCCCGCGCGCGCACACACAGCACAGCTGCGGCCCCTCCTTCGCGTGCAGGCACCGCCCTCCTCTCTCGTTCGATTCACGTTCCGTCTTCGCTGGTACTTTCATAACCTAACCCTCTAGGATTTTCTTCAAGTGGAACGAATTTAGGAACCCCGGTTTGATCAAAAAATTGACCGGAAGTTGGCCGAAAAACTGTTCAAAAATAGTTCAGAATTTTAGTCCAAGTACCCCTGTTCATGCCCAATTTGCCACCAAGCCATTTAATATTCTCAAAATATAATTAAAAGAACTTCTTCACAATATAACCAAGATTTTTACTGTTCTTTTAGTTTTTATTAGTTTACTTTAATGGTTAAATTATTCTTGTTCCAAAACGACCAAAAATTTATTGACGGTTCTGCTCCGCTGCTAATTTGTTGTCGCTGTTGTTGCTGAATGTTCCTGCCGCTGCTGCTTTGGTGACGGTTTCTGCCGTCGCTAAACTGTTGTCGCCGCTGCGGTTGAACGCTACTGTTGTTGTGCTGCTCTGTTGCGACGATGTTGCGGCTATTGCCTTTGCTGTTGTTGCCTGCTACAGCGGCTGCTGCTGCTGTTGCGACTTCGCTGCTGTCGCCTTTGCTGTTGTCGCTAAAAACCATTATATATATATATATATTTATTTACTTATTTATTTATTTATTTATTTATTTATATATATATATATATATATATATATATATATATATATATATATATATATATATATATATACCACTATATAATATATACTTATACCTAATATATGCAACTATTATATATAAATATACATACACTTATACTCCTCATATACATATATATATGTAGTAACATATGTATATACATAATACCATATCTAATTACATATACATATAGCTTATACTTATAAGATATATGGGTAGTCAATCTTAGCTATTTCTAGTATTCTGAGAACAATGGTGATGTTTGTTTCAGCATTCGGAGGTGTACGTGCAGATTCCACTTTTTCAGGAGTAGTTGACGAAGTTCAGAACCCAAGCAAGTGTACATTGCCATGATGTATCACAGTTCCTTGCCTTTATTATATTATTTAATTATTATAGTTATTTGATATGTGTGAGGTGTGTATTTACCCTAGGACCGTGAGACGTTACTTAGCGTCCGAACAAGATTCGGGTGTCGACGCCGTACACGGGGTCGAATAACGTCACTTAGAGAGTTGATTTCTCGATCTTATTTTTACGTGCTTGCTTACCAAGTACGCTATACCCTAGGACACTTGACACTATTTTATGTGACATAATCTTTCTTGAGTTATTCATGGTGATTATGTATAGGCTTACAAGATTCGTGATATAAGACTGACATATTATATGGACATTATTATGACTCATTGCACTAGCTAGAGGTCATGATCTTGCATGTTATGGACATGAGATATTGTGGACATGAGACATGAGGTTACATTGGGTGGGGAGAGACATACCATACTACAGGATGATTATTGATATATATATATATATACTACTGGAGGTGTTGAGGCACATACGCCGGAGTCGCAATACCCTAGGGGTGCCTTGGACTCTGTCTCAGATCTTTGGCACCTATACTGAGTTTTGATAATACTTGCTGCTATGGGCTCCCCGACACAGAGCCTGTAGTGGTTTCAGCCTGAGTACGAGTGATGCTCTCACGTGCATATCACATAGATGGTTACAGTAGTTTACCCTTGTGTATATGGCATTATATTGTTTTACTTTTGGCATGTTGTTTCTTGTACCTTGTTACGTCCCTCTGAGGACCTGGTCCTCTGCTAGTTTTTGCAACATAGACGGTTACGGAGCCTTTGGAGTTGCTGATGGAGTTGCTTGTCTTGCAGGCATTGGTACCAGGTACTTATATCATATCTACCGGAGTTATGGTTATTTATTCATATTGTTTATTTATCTGCTGAGTAGCCTAGTTTTATAGACTCATATTTCTTTCTCGAATCTATTCGAGTTTGTGTGTTACTAGGCGACCGACTTTAGCACATGTAGCTCATTCGTGTGTATTCTGTTCATTGTAGATTGAGGCATAGATATTTATATTTATTTGATTATTTAGATAGTGACAATTATAATACAACTTATACGTATTTGAGTCAGACCAGAGTATGGTCGAATGCGTTGCAGGCGTGTTACGTATTCCTAGTCCTACATATTTTGGGACTGGAATGTGACAGCAGGATTACTCGGAGACCTACGGATAGGCACCAGACGAGGGTACAACCATAGTTGATGACTCGACTATTGCTTAGTTATTTTTAGCATAGACTTTAATTTATTTTCTTATCTTTATCTTTTTATCTACTAGTAGTGGATTTGTCTCTACCGGACGTCTATTAAAATTCTTGATAAACTTGAACTATTTGTATTTATATGCATCTTTATCCATTTTTATATTTATTTATCGCTGACTTATTTTGCTGATATAGCCTAGTTTTGATAGACTCATATTATTATTCTGAGTCTATTCGAACATATATGCTAGTGAGCTGCAAACCATGAATCATACTATTTATTCTTGATATTTATTCTTATGTGGATTGAGATATATTTAACTTGCCATATTAGAAATAATGCTCTAGTATAGACAGCGTATATGTATTTGAGTTGGGCTGGAGTTCACTTGATACGTAGCTGGCCATTGCCACGTACTCTAGTCCTACATATTTTGGGACTGGGACGTGACATACTTCATCGAGCGAACGTGCGTTACACACGAGTATCAAGTTAGAACGCTTTGTCAAGAAAAGAGTGCAATTATGGTTTGAAATTGGACAACTGCATTTGGAGAGGGCATTATGCCACTGTTAGGGCACTGTGTCACGGAGCTATCGAAGCGGGGTATTGCACCCAATCGGAGCACTATATCGAGAAGCAGCATGGTGCCTAGTGGAGATAATTGAGAATTATGTATTGGACTATAATTTAAGAACAACTTACAAAATTTGATGGAACGAGTCAAGTATCATTTAGTAGGATGAGAAAGTACGATTCCTTATCGTACCTACTTTTTTTCTTTGTATGGTCACAGAAAACCTGTGTGCAGGGTTTGGTTTCCTCAAACGGAATAGACACCGGGGCACCGGGACTGTTCGACCATGGGAAAATAATTTGGAAGTACTATTTGTCACCCTCACTTTTCGGATTAAGGGTATTTTTGTCCTTTAGTAATTAATATGTAAATGATTGCATGATAATTAATTATGTCTAAATAATTATGATTTTAATTGATTGTTGTACTTTATCATTGTTCGATAATTAGAGCGCTATACTAGCCCTTGTCTTCCATCAGATTTCACACTCTTTTCCTAGACATGCCAGACTGTTATTTTAATCTTTGTGTGACTCATAACCATGTCTTGTTGTACTTTATTTTAGTCGCACAGCATTCGTCGTGACTGACTACAATTAATTCCTTATAAATCAAACCTTGTGTCCTTGTGTGTTCCAATCAAAATTGGAGACGCAATCTCTCCCCATTTTGAGCAACCCAAATTAGCATAATTTTCTACACCGAGTCTACCTTATTCATGATGCTTGTGTCCCACTTAAATTTAGTTCCTTGTACTTCTAATTAATTTAAGAACACCCCTTGCACTTATTTAATTAATTAAACAATAAATCCAATTTTGAGCAATTTTCCAATTGTTGGGCACTTTCATGCAAAAGTGTATTAAGGTGTCCACCCCCTTGGACACGACACGTGAATAAAACTATTTCTCTTTCATTTATATTTTTTTCCATAATTTTTGTGAGTGTGCAATGCAACAATAATCTCCTTGAACCATAGCACTCCAAACCTTGAACCAATGCAATCCTAGCCATTTTATTTGAATTCATTTGAATCCTAGCCCTTGAAAATGTCCATGACAAGCCATTTTCCCAAGGGATTGACCAAGCCCTAATTCTAGGTCAACCCATTACATAATACTATATATATAAATATACTTTTCCTCACTTTTTCCTTTCTTTTCAACCCACAGCCGATTTCTATTTTTTACCATTACTGTTCTTCAACCCAACTTTCCCCGACTCTTCCCGCTGATCCCATGAAAATGTCCATGACCTTGCAGGGATGATCGCTAATCAATGTAATGAGTCTTATTAGTCCCAAGCCGATCACATGATATACTGATGTTTCACACACTTAGTTACATGATTCTTGACATGTATCTCTAGTATATTGATCTAGCATCTCCACATGTTTTAGTTATTGTTCTTGTACACATTTATATACCAGTTCTTTGTTCTTGCGTGTACTTATATTTCTATTCATTGCTAGATGTATATTGATGATGATGTTCCAGTATTCCTTTATTCCAGCATTCCCTTATTCCAGTATTTCATATTGCCAGTTATTCATATTTGTCTTGTATTTCTTTACACTGTGTTATAGTTTTTGTCAATATATGTGGAACTACTGTTAGTGCTTGTACTTCGTTCCAATCCTGACTGGATATTTTTTCTAGAGGATCTTGAGGAGTTCTGTACTACACACTATAGACCAGGTATAGATGCAGATTACACACCTGAGATCCTAGAGGAGACCATGCCTTTAGATAAGACATTGCCTGCAGCTATCTAGATAGTTTTTTGCATTACGCATCTGAGACTTGTTGAGGTTATTTCAGTTTATGTTAGACTTATGTTGAGTTTAATTTGAGACTTATGGAGACTTTATGTTGGACAGCTAGACTGTGACTTATCTTTATGTTTGAGACATGGTGTTTAATTATGTCATTCCTCTCATCTTTTATCGTGCCTTATACTTTATAGTTGTTGTGATGGAGTTACATTGTGAGTCATTGCGAGATGTATATTGTTGTCCTTATGGAGATGGATATTATTGACAGGTGTTAGTTATGTAGTATTACTGTGACCTAGACAGCGTTCTACCGCCGATGTTGCGGCGTAGGCTAGACGTACCCACGCTCTCGTGCCCCTATACCGGGTGCGGGTCGTGACACGTTTTTAGTGGTGGCCCATGCAGGTCTACTTCGCAAGTTATGCGATATCATGGTAGTGCGACAACTTAGTTGTACTGCTGCGAGCCTGTAATAGGATATAGGAAATATGATCTAGGATGAGAGTATGCTCAATCACACTAGGAATTCTGATCTTCACAATGCTATTCTAATTGATTGCTTCCTTTAAAATTTTACTGTCCTTCCTTGATAATATCATATCTATCACCTATCATTGATTCTTTTGATCTGTATTTAGGATGTCGCCTAATACCAGATCCATGAGAGTGGGAGCAGCAGATTCAGAGAGGTCTGCTACCTCTCAACCCTACGAGCAGACACCTGGAGTTTCTCCTACATCTCATGTTCGTGTGGGGGTATCTGCAGCTAACAGGATTCCTCCTCCACCTATCCAGAGGATTTTCCCAGCCATGACAGACAACCTTCCACCACCACCAATACCGATTCCCGGAGGAGTGCCCACTGACGGGGTACAGATGTTCGCACTGATGCAGGACATGCTAGAGGCCCAGAGAGTAATAGCAGAAGCTCAGCGTGTTCAAGCTGAAGCCCAGAGAGTGCAAGCAGAAGCACACCAGGCACAGACAGAATTGATGAGGGAGAGCATGGAGAATGCTCATCAGGTGACTCTCCAGGCTGTGGAGAGAGTAGCACGACAACCGCAACATCAGGGTCAGCAACAACAGAGGCCCGGTACCATAGTGGACATTAAAAGGATGATGCCTCGAGAGTTCAAGGGCACAGAAGGAATACTCTATGTTGATGAATGGTTAAAGGACATAGAGAGGAACTTGCGCTTATCACAGATCCCTGAGATTCTTCAGATAGAGGCCGCTGGCAGTCAGATGTTTGATATCGCACTGACGTGGTATAGTACAGAGCCGAGACTCGCTGCTGGAGGACTCACTTGGGAGGATTTCAAATAGCTCTTTAAGGAGAAATTATTTCCTGACGTGGCCTTGGGAGCATTAGAAAGTCAGTTCCATAACTTAATCCAAGGTAGTATGTCAGTCGACGAATATGCCGCAGAGTTTTGCCGATTGAGTCGATTCGTGCCGTCGATGATTCGAGATCCAAGAGACCGAGCATAGAAATTCAGGAAGGGATTAAATAGGGAGATCAAGTCTCGTACTTCGGGACGATGTACTGCTACTTTTGAGGGTATCCTGATGGATGCCCAGATTGCTGAAGATGACTTGGATCTCCGACCCAAGAGAGGATGTGACACTTCTGGAGGAGCCAGTAGTAACACAAGACCGGCCAAGCGTCCACACTTTCAACAACAACAACAACAGAGGCCGTACCAGCAACAACACCAGCAACAAGTACCAGTTCAAGGACATATTCAACAACAGCAATCACAGACACAGAATTAGCTCGTTGTCCCATGTTCGTATTACGAAAAGATGGGACATACGAGAGACATCTACAGGAAAAGGTTGGGCACTTGCTTTTCATGTAGATCATCAGCACATCAGCTGAGGGACTGCCCAGCTGTTCAGACTCGCTAGGGAGAAGCAGCAGCTCAGAGAGGACCAGCCAGAGCACCTATTATACCAGGAGGCCAGCAGAGAGGACCTCCACTTCCTTCACAGCAACAGAGGTTTGCTAAGCACCAGTAGCAACAGAGAGGAGCACCACAAGGACGAGCTTACGCCATGACTACTGAGGAGGCCGAGCCAGCTGGAGACGTGATTTCAGGTTCAGTTTTACTCGATTCTATTCCAACACTTACATTATTTAATTCTGGCGCTTCCCATAGTTTCATATATGTATCATATGCCCTTAAGTATCATTTAGAAATAGAACCATTAGATAGGACTTGCAAGATCACGATAGGAGGAGGTATTATCCTAGTCCGTGATTGTTGTAAGGATCGGAGAGTGTCATTAAAAGGCCGAGAGTTGAGCGTAAGTTTACTCGTTATGCCACTTCCGGGATACGACATTGTACTCGGAATGGACTGGCTGAGTAAACACCATTCTTCTATAGATTGTCACGGAGGTAGAGTAGTATTTTAACCACCAGGAGAGCCAGAGTTTGAGATTGCCAGAGGAGCAGAGGAGCGGAGCAGAGGCACTTTTTGTGGAGCCAGGATAGAAGAAGAGGAGTTACCACATCCACTTATAATGGAGTTCCTGGATGTATTTCCAAGGGAGTTGCCAGGTTTGCCGCCAGACAGAGATGTTGGGTTCTCTATAGACTTGATACCAAGAGCGGAGCCTATTTTGCAATATGTCTATAGAGTCAACAACAACGAGTTGGTAGAACTGAAGAAACAAGTAGAGGAGCTGCAAGACAAAGGTTTTATTAGATCCAGTTCATCGCCATGGGGAGCATATGTATTATTCGTACCGAAGAAGGACGGCACGATACGCATGTGTATCAATTATAGGGCTTTGAATAACCTCACTATCAAGAATAAATATCCGCTGTCGAGGATAGATAATCTCTTCGATCAATTGAGCGGAGCGAAGGTGTTTTCAAAAATAGACTTGAGGTCAGGCTATCACCAGGTGAAGGTAAAGAAGGAAGACATACCGAAGACAGCCTTTCGGACCAGATATGGCCAGTTTGAATTCACAGTAATGCCATTTGGTTTAACCAATGCACCAGGAGTATTCATGAACTTGATGAACAAGGTATTCCACCAGTACCTTGACAAGTTCGTAGTGGTGTTTATTGACGAAATTATAATATATTCGAAGACCCCAGAAGAGCATGAAGAGCACCTGAGGGTGGTCTTAGAGACTCTCAGGAGAGAAAAGTTGTACGGAAAGCTTTCAAAGTGTGAGTTCTTTCTTGACAAGGTTGAATTTCTTGGACATATTGTGACGGGTAACGGAATTTCAGTTAACCCCAAGAAGATCGAAGCAGTAGAGTCATGGGCTACCCCTAGTACGGTAGCTGAAATCATGAGCTTTCTTGGACTAGCAGGATACTATAAAAGATTTATACAAGACTTCTCCAAAATTGCAGAGCCAATGACTAGGCTGACCAAGAAAGATATGGAATTTGTCTGGACAGAAGAATGTCAAGCCGCATTCGATGAGCTGAAGAGGAGATTGACGACAACACCAGTTTTGACGTTGCCGTCAGGGATAGGTGGATTCACTATCTACAGTGATGCTTCAGGAAAAGATTTGGGATGCGTTCTTCAACAACACAGAAAAGTAATTGCCTATACTTCAAGACAATTACGCCCTCATAAAAAGAACTACCCCACTCACGATTTGGAGTTAGCGGCAGTTATCTTTGCCCTAAAGCTGTGGAAGCACTATCTGTATGGAGAGCGTGTGGAGATCTTCACAGACCACAAGAGCTTGAAGTATGTATTTATACAGAAGGAGCTGAACATGAGATAGAGAAGGTGGTTAGAGTTGATGAAAGACTTTGATATCTCATTACAGTACCATCCAGGAAAGGCTAACGTAGTCGCCGATGCCTTGAGCAGGTATCCGATGGCTATGTGTTTGACTTCGGATAGACATTTATTAGCTGATCTTGAAAGCTTGGGAATTGAAGTATTAGTTCCAGAAGCTGAGATTCAGATGTGGGGACTGCAGATACAATCAGAGCTGATGGACAGAATTAGAGCTTCACAGTATGATAATGAGACTCTAAGGAATATTAGAGCACAAGTTCGGACAGGATTGATAGACGACTTCACTATTGTGGATGATGGATCCTTACGACATGGTACGAGGATATGTGTGCCAAGTGGAGAGCTGTACGAACATGTTTTTAAGGAGGTACATCGCTCTCAGTACTCGATGCACCCCGGAGCCAACAAGATATATCGAGATTTGAGGAAGCATGTATGGTAGTATGGTATGAAGCGCGAAGTAGCTCACTTCGTATCCCGATGTTTAGTGTGCCAACAGGTGAAAGCAGATCGACAGAGGCCAGGAGGATTGCTTCAACCCTTACCCATTCCAGAATGAAAGTGGGAGCACCTGACTATGGATTTCGTTTCAGGACTTCCTCGTTCCCCAGGAGGAAAGGACGCGATTTGGGTCATCGTAGATAGGTTGACCAAATCAACCCACTTCTTACCTTTCAAAGTGGTTACATTGACGGAGAAGCTAGCAGAGATGTATGTACAGCAGATTATCAGATTATATGGAGTTACTGTGAGTATTGTCTCAGACCGGGATAGTGGTTTCACTTCCCATTTCTGGAGGAGTCTGCAGTCTAGCTTGGGCACTCAGCTCAAGTTCAGTACCGCGTATCACCCCCAGACAGACGGGCAGTCTGAAAGGACTATTCAGACTCTTGAAGATATGCTACGCACTTGCGTTTTGGATCTCGGAGGTTCTTGGGAGGATCATCTACACTTGGTAGAGTTTGCTTACAATAACAGCTACCAGGCCAGCATTGAGATATCACCATTCGAGGCTTTATATGGACGGAGATGTCGTACACCTTTATCTTGGGATGATGTTGGAGAGAGAGCTTTGTTAGGACCAGAAATGGTCATGGATGCAGCAGAAAAGGTGAAACTTATCAGAGACAGACTGCGAGTGGCGCAGGACAGACAGCGGCATTGGGCCGATAGCCACCGTAGACCCCTAGAGTTTCAGGTATTTGTTGATTTATTTTTGGTTTGTGATTGTTTTGTTTAGATTATATGTTAAGACTGTTTGTTTTAGCTTGGTGATTTGGTGTTCTTACGGATTTCTCCGACACGGGGCATGATTCGTTTTGGCAGAGGCAGAAAGCTTAGTCCACGATACATCGGGCCCTTCAGTGTTCTTGCAAGGGTCGATGCAGTGGCCTATAGACTTGACTTGCCGCCTGCTCTAGATGGAGTGCATGATGTGTTCCACGTGTCGTAGCTGAGACGGTACGTGGCAGATCCTAGTCGCGTACTAGACCACTCGGAGATCGAAGTTGGACCGACACTCAGCTATCCTGAACAACCCGTTAAGATCTTGGATCGTAGAGAGAAGGCATTGCGAAACCAGACTATCCCTTTGGTTCGTGTTGCCTGGAGACATCATTCTCCAGGAGAATCAACTTGGGAGAGAGAGAACAAAATGCGCGAGCGGTATACATATCTCTTCGAGACTTGAGGTATAATTCATTATTGATTGATTGTTCTTGTGCTAGTTTATTTTTAATTTCGAGGACAAAATTCTTTTAAGGAGGGTAGACTTGTCACCCTCACTTTTCGGATTAAGGGTATTTTTGTCCTTTCGTAATTAATATGTAAATGATTGTACGATAATTAATTATGTCTAAATAATTATGATTTTAATCGATTATTGCACTTTACCGTTGTTCGATAATTAGAGCGCTATACTAGCCCTTGTCTGCCATCAGATTTTACACTCTTGTCCTAGACGTGCCAGACTGTTATTTTAATATTTGTGTGACTCATAACCATGTCTTGTTGTCTTCATTTTAGTCGCACAGCATTCATCGCGACCGACTATAATTAATTCCCTATAAATCAAACCTTGTGTCCTTGTGTGTTCCAATCGAAATTGGAGACGCAATCTCTCCCCATTTTGAGCAACCCAAATTAGGATAATTTTCTATACCGAGTATACCTTATTCATGATGCTTGTGTCCCACTTAAATTTAGTTTCTTGTACTTCTAATTAATTTAAGAACACCCCTTGCACTTATTTAATTAATTAAACAATAAATCAAATTTTGTGCAATTTTCCAATTGTTGGGCACTTTCATGCAAAAGTGTATTAAGATGTCCACCCCCTTGGATACGACATGTGAATAAAATCATTTCTCTTTCATTTATATTTGTTTCCATAATTTTTGGGAGTGTGCAATGCAACATCAATCTCCTTGAACCATAGCCCTCCAAACCTTGAACCAATGCAATCCTAGCCATTTTATTTGAATTCATTTGAATCCTAGCCCTTGAAAATGTCCATGACAAGCCATTTTTCCAAGGGATTGACCAAGCCCTAATTCTAGGTCAACCCATTACATAATACTATATATATAAATATCCTTTTCCTCACTTTTTCCTTTCTTTTCAACCCACAGCCGATTTCTATTTTTTACCATTACTGTTCTTCAACCCAACTTCCCCCGACTCTTCCCGCTGATCCCCCGACCAATGCCGGATCTCCTTTTCCCCGCCCTCGTCGACTGGAGCCGACCGGCCCGATCCGCTGCCAACCTTGCTGCACCGCTGCCATCACCTTCCTCGACGCTGAACCGACGACCGACTGCACAGAGCCGCATGACTCGCCCCTCCCCGACTGCACGACGTCGCCGACGACCACTGTGCTCGACCGAAGACCGCTGCCCGACGCTGCTCGACCGACCAAGACTCGCCTGCACGATCAAAAGACCGCTGACCTCGCTGAATCCGACCGGAGCAGCCCATCTCAACTAGACGCTGTCATCGCAGGCCCCTTCGACTCGACGATGCCGCGACACGCATGTCTCGTTCCCGCGCACAGGTTCGAGTTCCTTTTTGCATATACGTGCACGCATACGAGTAGTTCTTCTTGGTTGCCTTTGTACTTTTTTATATTGAGATACGCATATGGTATATTGGTATATAGATATAAAAATTGGTGTGTATGTAGGTACGTATTAGTATTGGTATACGTATATGGTTATTATGTGTATATTGATGTATATATGTATAACCATAACGTATATGAATCTAATTAGTATATATGTATGGTACATGTATTAGTATAGGTTTAAATGTATTTTGGTATATATATACATAGTATATATCTCAACTAATATATATACATATGTATATGTATTGTATATATCTCCCTAATACATGTTTAATATAGGTACAAAGTATAAATTCTATTTAAAGTATATGTATATACATATATCTATTATAATTGTAACTAATGGATATTTATGTATATGTTAGATCATATTATGTATTATATGTCTATGTACTAGATGACTTGAATGTAACCACGGATACCCCGTAGTTACATTGACCTGTGACCACGTAACATGATTAGCAGACTGCCATATGTACACTGACGTACTGGCAAGACCGTATCATTGACTGTCTGTTATGCACAGCAACTACAGATGTGACACCCTAGCGTAGTCTTTGAGATCATTGTGCTTTGATTGTGTGTTAGTGTGATGTCTGATGCCGTATTGTGTTATATGATGTGTCTATAGGACCGTTGGATCCTTTAGACGACACCTTGGAACATGAACATTGGTATTGCCAGCTAAGGACCACAGGCGAGTACATTCTCTGACAGTTTCCATTATGTTGATTATCTCTATAACTCTTGTTGTATAGCGTACATGACTTTGACACTGTTATTTACACGAGTTGGCATCATTGAGACATGTCACAAGGAGTCATGACTGGAATCCATCGTGCTAGTTGGAAAAAACAGGGAAATATTAGTAGCTTATGTGATCATACCCAACTTTACATACATCATAGCTCACCCATACCTCACGTCGGTGCAGCCTTACCATTACATGCCTCATCGTTGTTACATGTAGTTAGCCTGACCTTGCAGGGATGATCACTAATCAATGTAATGAGTCTTATTAGTCCCAAGCCGATCACATGATGTACTGATATTTCACATACTTAGTTAGATAATTCTTGACATGTATCTCTAGTATATTGATCTAGCATCTCCACATATTTTAGTTATTGTTCTTGTACACATTTACATACCAGTTCTTTGTTCTTGCGTGTACTTGTATTTCTATTCATTGCTAGATGTATATTGATGATGATGTTCCAGTATTCCTTTATTCCAGCATTCCCTTATTCCAGTATTTTCTATTGCCAGTTATTCATATATGTCTTGTATTTCTTTACACTGTGTTATAGTTTTTGTCAATATATGTGGAACTGCTGTTAGTGCTTGTACTTCGTTCCAATCCTGACTGGATATTTTTTCCATAGGATCTTGAGAAGTTCTGTACTACACACTATGGACCAGGTATAGATGCAGATTACACACCAGAGATCCTAGAGAAGACCGTGCCTTTAGATGAGACATTGCCTGCAGCTATCTAGATAGTATTTGCATTACGTATCTGAGACTTATTGAGGTTATTTCAGTTTATGTTAGACTTATGTTAAGTTTAATTTGAGACTTGTGGAGACTTTATGTTGGACAGCTAGACTGTGACTTATCTTTATGTTTGAGACATGGTGTTTAACTATGTCATTCCTCTCATCTTTTATCGTGCCTTATACTTTATAGTTGTTGTGATTGAGTTACATTATGAGTCATTGCGAGATGTATATTGTTGTCCTTATGGAGATGGATATTATTGACATGTGTTAGTTATGTAGTATTACTGTGACCTAGACAGCATTCATCCGCCGATGCTGCGGCATAGGCTGGACGTACCCACGCTCTCGTGCCCCTATACCGGGTGCGGGTCATGACTCTATTGGAGCACGGTATAGCGAGACATACAACTAAGGTGTTGCAACCTTCGAATGGATGGCACATCGCTTACTTGAACTTATGTTTCGGCATGAGGCATTTGAGAAAACTATAATTGAGGCGTTACAACCAAATATACTAGAAGGATACCTGTATTTGTTATATATCCTTTATGGCTTGGCCATTGACCTTCATATTGATAAGAATAGCTTGAGATTGTGCGTTTGAGTATGATTAGGCGGCTACCTTGCCTTGAGTAAGAGTGTGCGTATCAGATTGGATTTGAGACTTAGAGTGCATATGTGATTCGATAGGCTCATGCGTAACTTATGGGATTTGAGTGGAACAGATTGCATGCTTAGTACCTTTGTGATAGAATATAACATGCTAGTGTGTTTATTGCTTTAAGGAACATGCTTTACTGCTTTTAATACATGTCTTGCCATGAAATAAATCTAGGTTCAAGTAAAAAGATCACCATATAATTGCTTTCATTAACTATTTACTGAGTGTCTATTTAGACAAGTCGGTTACCCTGCTCACCAGTACGGCTGTGTACTGACCCACGTTTGTGGGCATTATTTTCAGGTACGCAGGTGTAGTGGTTCAACTTGGATATACGTGACATGATGTATGTAACGGTAAGTACCTTTGTGGGCAAGAGAAAGAGTAAGAGTATTGTAAGCCATTGTGGCATTCTCCTTTATGGCATATTCATTTGGACCCTTCGAGAGCTTCGCTATAAATACTCTGATATGTGCTGGTTTTAACAAGGCTTGACTTTCGCTACAATATGATCATTTCGATGATGACCATGACGTTTGATGTCAGAGCCTTGTGCGAGAGCAACTCCAGGCTCGTACGGCATCTCGTTCTGATGAGAACGATCGTCCTGCGGGAGCATTGGAGTGGTGATTTCACGTCCAACGGGGATGATTGAACTTGTTAGAGATTGGGGCATGATAGTGGGTAGGGTTGGGCCTTAACAGGTCTAATCCGATCCGTTGGGAATAATTTAAAAAATTAACTAAATGGTTTAACAATTTCTTTTTTGGTTTATTAATTAGGAGAAAATAATTTTAGGCTTTTGAAAAAAAACTAAACCACCTCAGAAAAATTCCCTAAAAATATTAAAAAGTTAGAATATATTAGAATATATATATCAAGTATCAAGGGATTCTATAGTATGCTTTTAAAAAGGTAATTCCCATAGTTTGTAGGAATAATTATTTTCTTAACATTTTTTTACTTCTAATTATTAAAAAAACCTGGAACCATTTAATAAAGTTTTAAGGCTTAATTGAGTGTTTTCTCATCTTTATGTTATTAAGTTCATAGATTATAAGGTATATAAATGTTATCCTGGTATATCGATTTCATGCATATACTAACAAATTATCCTAATGTATATACTTTAATCAATTTATTATAGTTTCTAATAAAAAAAATAGAACTCCATGGTTGTTACATCACTTGCTATTACTGCACCGCCATGGACATCTAAGATGCGCCCCCCATGTGCAAGCCGTATCAAGCCCCAACTTTAGGCTGACTTATTTTTGCTTGCTTGTAATGGCATGATTGCACGTGCTTCGATGCCCAAGTTAGACAAGGACCAAAGAAAAAATGGAATGGAAACACTTTTGTAGCTATATGAGAGGTTATCTTCGTCTTGAGGCGATCCTTTATTTATAGGGAAGGAGATCAGGGGAAAAGACCTTGTTGTCCCTTGACCGAGTTGTAAACGTAGGTCGTCCGGTTCAAATTATCCCTCTACTATTCCCCTGCACAATCAAGCGACTATAACAGGGCGACATAGTACTCTTGCAGTTTTGTCTTTTGTTATAATACTTTGTCATATCGGATAAATGAGGGTAGATAAGGACTATTGTCATGTGTCTGCTTATGTGTGGCACCATATGATGAAGAAGACCTCATCTTAAGCCGATGATGTTATATGATTCATCTTACTTAGTGTGTCAGAGACCTCATCTTAAATTTAGAGGTCGCATGGCTTATATCAAGCCAAGATACCTAAGCTTAAGTTAATTAGGTCATATGAGCCATCTTTAGCCTAAGGACCTCCTTAGGTTGATGAGGTCATATGAATTATTATGGGTCAAATCCTTTTAAAAGGACCAACCAATGGGCCATCATATGTTTTTGGTTCATAGGGAATGTCTCATCATTGTTAGTGCTCTTGCTGCAAGAACAACCCTAGTTCTCTACTTCTATCCTCGGTCCTCTAGTATGAACTCTTACTACCTCAAACCGGCCTTTTAGAGGAACAACATCCACTCGTACACAAAAGAATATATGGAGGCCAAAAAATAAGTAAAAATGTAAAAGAATCCAGAGTTGTCAAGCTCCTAATTCGAGACATAACCAACTGTGTTATTGCAAGTGATCACAAGATTGGTTGTTAACACGATGAGCAAACCATTTTATTCCAAATCCAAATCGTTTTAACATGCTAGTAAGCGATAGAGTTTAGGAAAAGGCATGAGCCATCTCTCTAAAAGTGCTAGTGCTTGTAAGGAGATGAAGTATGTGCTCTCTCTCATTTTGTAGGCTCAGGCTAGGCTATCTCCCATTCAACTTTTGCTTAGGGACTGTTTGGTTGGAGGTAACTGGATTGAAAGTGGGAGAAAAAGTGAAACTCAACTGAACTGAGAAGAGTTCAGGTGTTTGGTTGTAAGATTGAAACTTCTCTCATTCTTTTGATGTGATAGTGGTGTAGTTCATGTCTCCCCATTCTTTCTTGCAGTTTTACATCCTTCAAGTTTTGGTTGAAACTCGTAGGAAGTTTGGAGGAGGAAGAGGAGTGAACTTGGGGGTTTTATGGTCACCCCCATCTTGTCTACGACCGAAGCCGCGACGTCAGCGGCGGAGCCGTGGAAATGGACGACAACCTCGGCATCACCACCACGAGCAGCGGAGCGGTTGTCCACAACAGTCGTCTCATCCCCACACGGATTCTCGAGGCCGGGTCGCCTTCTTCCTGCAC
Organism: Iris macrosiphon; assembly: GCA_036927795.1. Taxonomy (NCBI): domain Eukaryota; kingdom Viridiplantae; phylum Streptophyta; class Magnoliopsida; order Asparagales; family Iridaceae; genus Iris; species Iris macrosiphon. The sequence continues at coordinate 91,507,820 of JAYESA010000009.1, read as the reverse complement.
ACGGGATTGTGCAGTGCTTGTCGATTGGCTTTGGAAAGAAGTCTGAAGTGTTGAGAAATGGGATAGAAAAAAAGAAGTGTTGAGAAATGGAAAAAAAATCTCTAGAAAAGGTTTTGAGAGAACGGGTCTGGAAAATGATTTTGGAAAGAAGTAGGGTGGTTTCAAAGAAGTCTTAAAAATTGGGAAAGAGAATTAATTTAATATATTTATTGTTCATTTAATTATGATAATTAATTTAATTTAATTATGAATTAATTATGTTCTTTTAATTATGATAATTAATTTAGTTTGTCTTTAATATATTTTTTTGTTAATTTATGAGAATATTTTTATTTTAGAAAATTTACATTCAATAATCATATGTCAATTAAAATAATTAATAATTATTTGATAAAAAAATTATTGTAATTTTTTTAATTAACAATCCAAATAAATTTGGAGGTAGGCCTACCGGAGGTTATCATATTTGCGTACTTATAAATTTTGATTAAAATTGTTTGGTTTATTGAATTGAAAATATAAAAGTAAAAAAAATGAATTGGATTATTTAAATAATTGTTAAAAGTGGGACAAAAAAGAAATTATTTGTTTGGATAGTTGTTAGTCGATTGGAAAAAGGCTATTCAAATATAATAAAATATGGCCTTTGATAAGGGCACTACAAACTTTACTAAGGGCTAGCCCAGGATTGGGGCTAGCCCATTAATGAACAAAGTTTACTCACACTAGCCCATTAGTTTATGCATACTAGCCCAAACTTTAAACCCTCCTCCCAAACCCTCCAAACCCCATCGGAGCCCTCCCCCCTCCCGCCGGAGCCGTTCCCCTCCACTTCGTCCTCCTCCTCCTTATCGATGGCTCCCTAAATCTCGAAAGAATCAAGGTACAATTCTTTCTTCTCCTTGTTCTATTGCATTTACAAAATTTTCCAAAAAATTTAAAATTTTCTATTGCATTTTGAGAATTTTGAGTAATTTTCTTTCCATTCTTCAAATGAGGGCATACAAGTCCTGAATGTAGTTTAGGATATAGTTTAGACGTTTATCTGGATGCTCGTACCCGAATTTAGGGCATATAATATCGACAATCGTCGAGAGTATCGAGCAGTATCGAGCGGTACTGTAAAAATTTCTACAGTCCCATATAGATTTAGGACTGTAGAAAATTCTACAGTCCTAAATATATTAAGGACTGTAGAAATTTCAACAGTCAAAGGAAAAAAATTAGGACTGTGGAAATTTCTGCAGTCCTGTATACGTATAGGACTGTAGAAATTTCTACAGTCCTGAATGTTTAATTAATTTAGATATTAAATTTTAAAAAAAAATTGTCTTATAGTCATGACCCTCGGAAGGGCACTGTGGATGAAGATATAATCAGAAGATGCCCTACTGCGTCGATGTGTAAGGAACGCAATGTTCCACATACTATTGAACCAAGTGTCACTATTCGCGACCTCGAGGCACGCCCTGAAGTTAGGAAACGTCAATTGACGAAGAAGACTGACACTCGTTCGAAGAGACGTGCTCTTCCTAGTTCTTCTGGTTCTTCTGGTTCTTCTTCCTCCTCCGATGAGGACATGCCAAATATCCCAAATCGACCAACTGATGGTTCAGGACCCTCTCAGCATACAGATAGTCCTGTCGAGAGTCTCCCACAAACCCTCAGAAACTGGGCTACTGACGGTTTTGAACCTTATGAGCAGCTAGATAGTCCAGTCCAGACTCGTCCAAACGGTTGCTCTATGTTACCGTCGATCGAGAACCATATTGCATACCAAATATGGAACAATCCGATAAGTACATTATGTTATGATAATTTTATATATAGTTATAAGTTTATCCAATTATTTATAGATAAGTACATTTTATATAGAGGTATAACTTCATCTAATTGTTTACTTTTCAGGAAAGTTCTCGTATGTTAACGGTAATAAACCACGGGAAAAAATGCAATACATGGAGGTTTGAACTATTGGGAGACGATGTGAAGGAAAAAATTATTCCAACCGGTTTACAATATTTGGGTAACTACTCATATACGACGGTGGATAATGCACTGATTTCAACATTTGTAGAACGATGGCATCCAGAAACCAACACTTTCCATCTACCAAATGGGGAGTTGACGATTACCCTTGATGACGTCCATCATATATTATGACTTAGGGTTGATGGTCGAGTCATGATGAATCAAACTTTTGATGAGTCGGGCATCAACTTTTACGACTATATCGTGGATTATGTATCAGGGTGTCTGGGAGTTGATGCCACTAGTTTTACCACTCTTCGAGAATTCAAGAAGTCCTACGGACTTCCTTTAAAATATTTGGAGGAAATATTCGCTGATCCGGCCCCCGAAATGAATAATAGCGATAATGTGGCCCGTGGATATATGCAGTTCATCTTAGGGGCTGTCGGCATTACGGATAAGTCTGGAATGTCCATACATGCCAAATATCTCCTGAATTTGGACAATATTGACACGGTGGAAGAAATATCTTGGGAAAGTGGTTTACTAGCATACCTTTACCGCGAGCTTGGTGCGGCATCCCGTGTGGGTTCGAAGACAATATCTGGATGCCAAACTCTACTCCATGTATAGATATATCTTTGCCAACTTGAATACATAATTTAAAATTTTATGGTTAATTTTTGGACTAATATTTTTTTAACTTGGTTACGTGAAGGCATGGATATACGAGCACTTTCCAACCCTGGAACGGGCTAAACTGAACCGAGGGTATGATGAGAACCTTCCTAGAATGTGCCAATGGAAGCCAACTAAGGAAGATGCCAAACGTCCACACACATTAGCCGCCCTACAGAATGCACTCGAAGATATGACGACAGAAGAAGTGAATTGAGACCTAATTTTTTAATGTTTGGTAATAATTGACTAAATTACGTTATGCTAAATTTTATGCGGTACAGATTGTTTGGGATCTATATCGTGATTTGCGACAGACTAGTCGTCCATTGCAACCAGCCGCTTTATATCACGGTCTTATAAGTTGTCATGAAATCGAGGAGGCTTATATGCCGGATAGAGTGATCCGTCAGTTTGGCTACATACAAACTGTCCCAAAGTGCACTTTGAAAATGATAACTGCTCCGCGAGGTACAAAACCGCTAAACTATATTCCTACGGCATTCAACTGGATCTCGGACTTCTTTACCGAGTGGCATCACCACGTTATTAGAGAAACCGAACAGCAAGCAGCAGTAAATATGACAGAATATAGCGACGACTACCTCGCCTACTACGCTGGTGTCGGACTACCTACCTTGTTCCAACGCGGAGGTGATATTGTGCGTGTACCTTCAGATCTTCCTGCCAAATCGGTCTTGTATACTGCATTGGTCAAGATGGTGAGCCAACTTCTTCACTTTCAGTTTGATATATGTAAATGTTTATAACATAACAAATTTTTTTAATTCTTATGAATAGGCTAGAAAAGTGAAAAAGTTAGGAAGAAGCATCGTAAGTTGCCAGGGTACGAATTATATGGCAATAAATGATGAGCTACAACAAATCGAAAAATGCTCAAGATTTCTCTTTCTTGGAAAATAGAGAGCAACGTACAAAGCGGTGGCATGAAGTTTAGGCCCCATACAACTTTCAATAAATTTGTGTATTGAGACATGTAAAAGTTTTAAGTGGGTTAATTTGATATGAATTTGTGTATTGAGACATTAATTTGTGTATTGAGACTTAGTATGGTACTTAGAATAAATTTGTGTATTTTTTAAAGTTTGGTACAATCTGCTACAATTTGCGAAAATTTGTGTTCAATGTTTGCTACATAAGGCAGGGGCTAAAAACTTGGACTGTCAAATTCTGGACAGTCCTGAAAGCTATCAGGACTGTCCAAATATTGATAGTCCTAGTTTTGTATAAAATTATACAGAGACAGTGGGTTAAAATTAGGACTGTCAAAATTTTGACAGTCCTATTATCTTGTAGGACTGTCAAAATCATTACAGTCCTAATTTAACATATAAATATGCAGAGACAGTGGTTTTAGTTTAGGAATGTCAAAATTTTGACAGTCCTAGTTTCTTCTAGGACTGTCAAAATTTTGACAGTCCTAGTTTTACATAAAACTGTGCAGAGACAGTGGGTAAAGTTTAGGATTGTCACAATTTTGACAGTCCTAGTTTCTTCTAGGACTATCAAAATTTTGACAGTCCTAGTATCCTGACTATTTTACATATAATTTTGACAGTCCTAGTATCGATTAGTATCAATGCAGAACATACAGTCAAAATCGATTAGTATCAATGCACAACATACAGTCTTAGGGTTTAGATAACTTCTTTCATTGCACAACGTACAGTTCAATATACAAAATCGATTTTAACAGTCCTAGTTTTACATAAAACTGTGCAGAGACAGTGGGTAAATTTTAGGACTGTCAAAATTTTGATAGTCCTAGTTTCTTCTAGGACTGTCAAAATTGTGACAGTCATAGTTTTACATAAAACTGTGCAGAGACAGTGGGTAAAGTTTAGGACTGTCATAATTTTGACAGTCCTAGTTTCTTCTAGGACTGTCAAAATTTTGACAGTCCTAGTTTTACATAAAAATGTGCAGAGACAGTGGATAAAGTTTAGGACTGTCAAAATTTTGACAGTCCTAGTTTCTTCTAGGACTGTCAAAATTTTGACAGTCCTAGTTTTACATAAAACTGTGCAGAGACAGTGGGTAAAGTTTAGGATTGTCACAATTTTGACAGTCCTAGTTTCTTCTAGGACTGTCAAAATTTTGACAGTCCTAGTATCCTGACTATTTTACATATAATTTTGATAGATTTAGTATCGATTAGTATCAATGTAGAACATACAGTCAAAATCGATTAGTATCAATGCACAACATACAGTCCTAGGGTTTAGATAACTTTTTTCATTGCGCAACGTACAGTTCAATATACAGTTAAACATACATGGCTCATTGCACAACATACATTTCAATATACAGTATCAATCGATTAGAATATCAAAGTAGTCCTTCGGCATGATTTTTGGATCCTCCATCTTTATTATCTTCTTATAGGCAGCCATTGCATCCGTGTAGGGTGTCATCCATGCGATCGTTTCCTCTGGTGCGTGTTTATACCAAAGCGTAGAAGGTGGCGGAATAGGAGAATGATCGATCAACCTTGGGATGATGAAGTGTTGTCCGACAAGCCCTATCGAACATAGATTGGATACTCCGTGTTCGGCCGGGAGATCACACATTGGAAAGAAAGTATTGTTAATGCCTTGTGAGATAATTACAATAGGTATCTTATACCTACTAGAGAATACGTAAGCAGCAGGTGGGACATCCATGTAATGTTCTAGTCCGGTAACTGTTTCCATACAAGGTATGCTTGCCAACAAATCTCCAACAATTTCTTTGCCGAGTATCTGCCTATAGAAGGGTAGTCAAGATTCCAACTCCTCGTACAGCTCTTCCCTAACCTGTCTCCATCATGCTTCAACTAAATAGCCTAGTTGTCTTTCTAGTGCATGATATCCACAATGGCCATCCTTAGGAACATCAACAAAAGACCAAATGAAATCCCGTATCTCAGGTAGGAAATTTTGAATGTATAGACTATATGAATCAGAGAAGTTATCTAAACCCTCCGTCGTGACAGCATCGTTCGTTTTCTGTTTCTTCCCCCTTCAATAGTAAGCTTACTCTTTTTCTGCGGATATACCATACTTTCGATTACGGACTTTGCCTCCAAATTGCGTTCAATATGTTCAAACAAGGATGGATCTCTTTTAGTTGACTCTTTCTCCTTTTTTTTTGCTCTACTCTTTCTTGAGTGTGGTCTTCCCTTAGGAGTTCGAACAACAGATGGCTCTTGCAATCGAGTTGTTGCCGGGACTGCAATTTCTTGGATTTTAACCTCAATAGATCTTCTCTCCGGTTCCGATGCGACATACCACCTTGTGTGCAGGAGTTTCACTTGTGGCAAAGAAAAAAAATTATCTTGAACTTCCACCGTCGGCATTATCGACAACTGTCTCCAACATTGATCAACAACATATATTGGAATAGGTATAGATTCACGACGATATTCGTTAATCTCATGTGCAAAAGGAAGTCCGAGTGAATGGCGATATAAACAACCGCAAACCTCGGGATAATAACCAACCGACTTTGACCTACCAATCTCCTCAAACAATAAGCCCAAGGCCTTGTGAGATACTACATGGATTAAAGCATCCAAGAGGTGTTCATGCTTGTATTCATGCTTTACAATATTGAGGCTCATCTCAAATGATGCTACAATCTCATTCACCGTAAAAATAATCATCAAATGAATCGATTGCCAAACGGAGACAAAAATACCGACTGATGACCGTAGACATCTTTTTAAAATTGAGTGTGATCCTTCGACCCGGTTCATAGTGATTGTGCCATAATGCTTTACCATGTTCGTCCATACTAAGACGAATTGCTCTTTATGTGGTTCTAGCCAAGTATTTTTGATATAAGATATGCATGTCGGGTTACTCATCTCCCACTTTTGTTGGAACATGTACCATGTTCTGTCATAGTTGTCTGTAGTACTTGCTCGCCATACAAGACTCCAATCACTATAGAATTCTTCGAAGCGAAGCATATCGATTTTACCATCCACATTTTCAAATTTTCTCTTGCATTGAACTTGGATATTTCGATTTATATGCCAGGTGCATAGTAGTCTATGCACATGAGAAAATATAATATCTATAGTATTTATCAGCGCATATTCTCTGTCGGTAACAAAAACAGAGGGCTCTTTGTATCCTGTGTAAAGGGATTGTAGTTTCCTCAACGCCCATGTGTAATCCTCTACTGTCTCACTCTTTATAAAATAAAAAGCGACTGAAAATGTTTTTTCTGTAGACGTAAACCCAACAACGTAAAAAAGAGGCAACTTGAACTTGTTGGTCTTATATGTACAATCAAGAACCAACACGTCTGCGAAGGACCGAGCCAAGTGTGTGCAATCGGGATGAGCCCAAAACAACGAAAGAAGTTCATCAGTTTGTGGATATCTTCTATGGTACTCCACGTAGTGATGCTCCCCAAGCAACTTCAATACTTGCTGCATCGCCATTCTTCCTTTCATACTATTACATTTTGCTCTAGCCAAACTATTATAGATAGTCCTCATGGTAGACTTGTTCCCATCTTCTTTTTGTCGCACGACAGAATAAATTTATTTTGGTGCAACTCCGGAAAGGAATAATTGTTCAACCAACTTTCTCTCATCCTCCTTTGTCATGCCCCAGTCCCAGAAATATGTAGGACTAGAACACATAAGCATGCCAGCCGCATGTATATGGCAACTCCAATGTACGGAACCATAACACAAGCGTACGCTATATAATGAATAATAATTTATGTGGTAAAACTATCACCAGTCACAGGGCATAATCTAAATCTCATCCACAGAAATAAAATATAAATGAATAACCAATAACCACGTAACTAGATCTCAATATAAAGTATCTAAAGATGACAGTCGGATGAAAACAAATCCACTGCCGAATTAGAATATAAAATAAACAAGATAAATACCATATAAGTACAACATCTAACAATCATGAGGTCGAAGAGAAGACCTCCTCGAAATATAAGTAACCAGTCCATATCTGCGCTCTTACGAATACTCATGAACATCTACACCTGGAAAGGGACCAGGTCCTCAGAGGGACATAAAAAGATACATAGAAGCATGCCATAAAGTAAATACTGAATAAATAAAAGGGGTGCTCTAACCATCTAAGTGAATACAATTTGAGGACAACTTTGGTACGTATGGGTAGGCGTAGGCATAACCTCCATACCGCTACGTAGAACGTAGAAGCTGCATAGTATATATAACATCCATATCGCTCCGAAGAACGTAAAATATGCATAGAATATAACGTCCATATCGCTCCGAAGAACGTAGAATCTACATAAAGGAAGTGGGTGTCCATACGCCTACTAGTCGTCCTCCCCGCCCAATGATCTACGCATATTGTATCCATAATACGCTGTAGCTACTACACCGAGACGGAGTGCAAGTATCGGTATAGTAACTCTGGCTCATAGTCTATCGTTAGAACAATAGTCCAACCTTACAACCAAACAAGGACAAGGATTGGACCTTCGTACTACAATAGTCTATGCTCCGACTACTAATAACTACTAAGTCTTCTAACATGCATCACTATTATCAGTTATACCCTATCTGTCGCACGACCTACACGTATAGGTGGTCATCCGAATATGCATGCTCGTGCCCTACATGATACTTACAACACATGTAAGAAATGTGTCAAGGCCTGGGAAGTCATACCGATAACTCCACAACTTTGGGTGGGTTTACTAGGCACTAGGTCAGACACAAGTCCTAACATCAACGCCTTCATTGACTGCACCCGAGTCAATCTCGGACGCACACAATCATATGAAATAAAACAACAAAATATCATACAATATATGCATAAGTTAAATTAAACAGTAAATATGGCAAGGTATCTTGCCTGGGTCCTCAAGCTGCGAATGCCAATAGTCTGCTTCTGAAGTATCTCCTGGATGGTTCAGTGACCCTCGTGTACGCGCACGGGAATGACGGTGACGACGATGATAATGTTGATGACAACGATGTTGATGACGATGATGATGGCAACAGTGTGGATGACGATGACGATGGAGGTGATGATGATGATTACAGATGACGAAGATGATAATGTGGATGATGGTGGTGACGAGGATGATGATATGGATGATGGTGATGACGAGGACAATGATGTGGATGATGGTGATGTCAAGGACGATAATATGGACGATGGTGATGACGAGGATAATGATGGGGATAATGGTGTTGGTGATGATGATGATGAGACGGTGATGTGGTGGTGATGATGGTGAAGAGTATGATGTTGATGACGATGATAGGTGTTGAGCTGCTGACCGGAGTCTGGCCAGGGGGAGGGGAGGTCCGGCCAAGGGAGGAGAGGAGGCTGTGGTCAGGGTCAGGGATGAGGGGAGGTGGTGGTGGTGTTGGTGGTATAGGGTGCTGAAGTTAATGGTGATGGTGTTGATAATGGCAATGGTGGTGGTGATGGGATCATTACCATTCCGGCCAGGGGAGTCCGGCAAGGAGGAGGAGGAGGAGGACAGGAAGAAGGGAAGGGGCTCGGGAGGAAGGAGCAGAGGTGGTGGCGGTGCTGGTGGTGTTGGCCGGGTGATGGTAGAAGAAGAGAAGGGTCGAGCAGGGAGGAAGTGCAGGCGTGTTGGTGCTGGTGGAGGCCTCAGGCGGTCGAGGGGGGAGTCGTTTGGTCGAGGGGGTGCGGCGAAGGAGATCAAGGAAGAGAGGAGGAGAGAAGAGGGTGGTGGTGGTCGCAGTAATAATGGTGGTGGTGGTTCAGTGGGGGCTGCGGCGGAGTCGGGTTCCCGTCGTTGTGTCGTGGGGGAGACGGTGAGCAGCGGTCGGGATGGGCAGCGTGTCCACGGCAGGTTGGCAGCGAGGCTCCGGCGTCAGGCGAAGGTGGGAAGAGGAGGATGAAGAGGAGGTTGAGGAGAGGGAGGTTGACGGAGTCCGGCGGGATTCCGGCGAGGTAGGGAGTGCACAGGGAAGAAGGGGGGAAGAAGGTGAACAGGAAAGTAGGGGGAGATGTCGGCTGAGTATTATTTAGGTTTAGGTGATTTAGAAAAGAAATCAAGAAAAGGGAAGGGAAAAGTTATTTTATACATGGGGACTTTGGGTTTGGGTTGACCAAGGTAAGTGGGCTTGGTCAACATCTCCTTGGGATGGGCCAAGGCTCACATAGGGACGTTTGGAAGGGCTATAAATTACATTGTTTAAATGTAATGGCTAGGATAAAAATAAAGAGGTGATGTTGCGCGTTGCACATTCCAAAAATTATGAAAAAAATCCTATGAAGGGGAAAGTTGGATTTCTTCATGTATTGTCCAATGGTGTAGATAGCTCACTGCACTTTTGCATAAAAGTGCCAAACAATTGAAAAATTGCACAAAGATGGAAATTAGATTAAATTAATTAAAATAGTGTTCTGGAATTAATTAGAAGTACATGGAGCTAAAATTAGGTGGGACACAAGTATCATGGACATAGAGGGCTCATAGTAGAATTTTATCATAAATTAGGTTGTACTAAACGGGTCAAGATTGTGTCTTCAATTTTGATTGGAACGCACAAGGATACAAAGTCGTATTTATTTAGAATTAATTATAAATGTTCACGACGAATGTTGTGCAACTAAAATATAGCACAAGAGAGAATAATTATAAGTTACACGAAGGTCAGAATGGTAGGCGGGCATGTATAGGACAAGGTTGTAAAATTCGTTGGAAGGCAATAGCTAGTGTAGTGCTCCAATTATCGAAGCAACGATAAGGTGCACTAGGTGATATAAATATTGTATAATTAAATAGAATGTCGTATTCTATTTCTAATTGGATTCAACTAACCCTAGTTTCTCTATCTATGCCAAGTAGGTCTAATTTTGGGTGAGGGAGTTTACAATCTACCCAACTTAAAATAATTTCGTCCTCGAAATTAAAATAAGGTATAGTCTGTTATTCCTTTACGTACATAAGGCAAGTTAATCGCAATTATCTTTGCGATAAATAAAATTCTAATCAAATCTATCGCAATTACTTCCAAATTAAGATAATCATTGTTCAAGTCAAAATTCTACCTATTATAATCTCTTCTCACGTTTTTAAATCATCAACATCCAAATTCAAATTGAATCCATATAACATCTTTAAGAATTAAATAACGTATATAAATTTTACACCACTATTTCCAACTATCATAATCTCCTTTAGAAAACAATTATAATCAAATATTATTCCTACTTTCAATTTATGATTTTTTGTACTCCTCGAATTTAAATTCAATTTGCATCCTCAATATTTCAAATAGGTAATCCCACAATCAACATTTAACTTTTAATTTAAGGCCTCAAATTATGACATTTGAAATCTAATTCACCAATTGTTCAAGTCTAGCTTCCTATATTTATCCTTAAAGTTTAAATCGGTGATTCAACCTTCAATATTCAAAATTTAAATCATATGCTCAAGTATAAATATTTGGTTCGCCATATCACAGTTTTTAAAATTCATTAATCCTCATCAACTTAATCATTCTTCTAAAATTCTCAAAATTAAAATGACTTGAACCTCTCAATCTAATTTTTCTCAGTCATAATCTAACAGAAATTCCTCTCAAGTTTGACAATGCAACTTCTACCCAACTTAAAATTTACTCATTTGTCACATAAGGCTCTTACATATAAGAAAATTTATTCCTCAAATTTACTTAATCATGTTACTCAATCCTCAAAAAATTTAACACCAAATGTATCATATATAATATACCCTTAATCAGTTATAAAAGATAGTTATCTAGTAATATGATTGGCCTATGAGGTATATCTAGTACTCTCTATATATCAAACTTATACTAAGCATGAGGTTCTTCTTTCTGAAATAAGGGAAGACGAAAAACAATAATAAAGAGTTCAAGGGGGAGGTAATAGAATAGAAGTGGGGGATTAAGGAGTTTAAAGAATTCAAATGGGAATTATCAAGGTGGTTGTGGATTGAAATCTTATTTTGGTAATTCTTATTCACATGCTCGTATCAATACAGTTATGTAACTGGTACGATATGCTCAGACATATCTAAAGGGCAAGTACATTCATCTACTAATCACTATTGTCACGACCCGCACCCAAAAAATTGGGCATGAACCGTGGGTACGTCCAGCCTACGCCGCAGAATCAGTGGTAGAACGCTGTAAGGTCCATTCTAGGTCAATAATCTATCTATATAACTCACAAAAATCTGTCTATATCCTCTCCAAAAGGAGGGCAACCACGTAATATATATATGAATAATCCTCTCTAAAATGAGGGCAACCACGCAATATATATAATCTCTCAATCACAAAAATCTAGGGGAAGAGTAAAAGCACGATATGATAGCAACAAAGAAACAGAACCAAAGAGAGCAAGACAATATCTAAAATATATAGTCCAAGGCCATAATATCTACAACATCTCACAGCAACAAAATAATAAGTACAATCATCCAAAATATAATCAACTGGGAATATCCCAGGAAACCCACCTAGCTAACTAGGGCGCTAAAGGCATCTCCTTGCAGGGCTCCTCCTCAGTCTCGGGGTCACAGCACTCGTCAACGCCCGGCCCGTAGAACGTCGGGCAATAATCCTCAGGATCCTCTGGAAAAAATATGCCCAGTCAGGACTGGAGCGAAGTACATAACTCTGACAGCAACTCCAAATACATGGTAAGGTGTATATGATGAGCAATAGAAAAGTATACAAGATGCACAGGAAATAAATACATACTGGAGCAGAATAAGTAGCTGCAATGTAAACTGGAGAACAATACAAGTAGTGGAAAAGCAACTGCATGTGAGAAAACATGAATACTAGCTAAGTACCTTGAGCATAAGTTCGTTATGTGATCGGCTTAGGTTGCACATGAAAAATACTACGATAACTCCGTTATGCGTGAGTTGTATAACCGACATACACATGAATACTGTTTGGCTTTGATCACATAACCAACTCCTACTCCCCTTCCCTACTAATACTCTTGGATCCAACCACAACACGCTACGTACATGATAATAGCTCAAGCACACGAAGGCGAGAGCACAAGAAGCACATGATAGCACATGAGAATCAATATCCGAAGCACATGATGAAATACACGTGATAGAGTACCCGCTGAACACGGTAAGGGGGATAGCATCTCATGACGGGATCCACTAGTACCAGCTCATGTAATAATGTGTCAGAATCAAGTATTACAGTTCTAGAACAGGTAATATAAACGCTATCATGAAATGAAAACTATCAGAGGTAGGTACTCGCCTGATGTCCTGAGCAACTGATGAGGATCGAGATCCGGACCGGTGTCGCAAGAACCTATTACAAAAAGCAAGATTAAACAGGGTTCTAAGGAGTTAAAGTGATATAAAATAATTAAAAACAGGCTTCTAGGGATATTCTAGGTCGAACGGGTCAAACCGATAAAATTTAGGTCAAAAAGTCAACTCGGGGTCCAAAAAGTCAACTCTAGGTCAAAACTAGGTCAAACATTGACTTTTATGGTCAACGGGGACAATTATGGTCAAAGCTAGGTCAAACTAGGGTGCCCCTAAAATTTTAGGTCAAACTGAGCTCATTAAGCTAGAAAACTCTCAAACTCGCCTCCTCGAGATACCGGGATACCCTCGGTATCCGATACCTCGATCTAGGCCACGCACCCCGCCTAAACCCGCTAAAACCTATGCTAGCACGCGTAATTATATACACATATACATATAAAAATCACTCCAATACTATTCCTAGGCTATTGCTCAAATACCCCGCTCGAAACTCAATACCTTGGATATCTCAAGGTATTGAGATACCTCGGTATCTCAACGTATTGAGATACTGCTCTAATACCCCTCTAACTAGCTATCTAGTTAGCTAACTAAGTATGTAAACATATACCTAGTTACTAATCTAGGCTAGAATATATATATATCTATTATATACATACACATACCTACGTATCTATATATATACCTATTCACACATACACACATATACCCATATATATACCCAACTCATAAATATATATATATATATATAAATATATATATATATATATATAGTATCTATACATATATATATAGCTATATGTATATAGATATCTATACACTTAGATAGATATAACTATCTATCTATCTATCTATTACCTATCTGTAAACCCCCTCCCCCGAAATTAGGTTTACTTGGCTTATATAGGGGAATTATGGCTAGTTGGAACCCAATTAGAATTTAGAACACGGCATTTGATTTAACTGTATATTATTTTATCGCGTAGCGCACCTTACCGATGCTTCGTTAATTGGAGCACTACGTTAGCCATTGCCTATCTGCAAAGTTCACAACCTTGTCCTAGACGCGCCCGCCTACCCTTTTGACCCTTGTGTGAATTATAATTATGCTTTCTGGTGCGACATTTTAGTCGTACAATAAACGTTGCGGATGTATTTCTTAAATTCTAAATAAATCACATCCTTGTACCCATGTGCATCGCAATTGAAATCGGGAACACAATCTTGGCCGTTTTGTACGACCTTAATTTTATTAATATTCTACTCTGAGTCCTCTAGGTCCAGGACGCTTGTGCCCCCATCAAATTTTTGCCTCAGGTATTTCCAATTAATTCCAGAACATCGTGCGCAGTCATTTTAATGAATTAAAATCCAATTTCTGCCTTTGTGCAATTTCCTAAATTTTAGGGGCTTTTATGCAAAAATGCGGTGAGATATCCCCACCATTGGATAATACGTGAAGAAACCCACTTTTTCCTTCACATGGATTTTTTCGTAATTTTTGGGATGTGCAACGCGCGCACATCGCCCCGTATATTAATTTACCCTTGCATTTAATTAATGTAAATTCCAGCCCTCCCAAATCCCTATGAGAGCCGAAGCCCAAGCCCAAGGAGCATTGACCCATCCTAAATCCTAGGTCAAACCCAAGCCCAAATTTTTGCATGTATAAATACATATTTTCCTACTTTTTCTCCACAAAAATAAAAGAAAAAGAAAAATAATAAAATAATAAAATTCCTAACCCTAACCCTAGCCGTCAGCCGCCACCCCCCTTTCCCTGACCTCCGCCTCCCCGCGGTGAGTCGACCCCCACCGGAGCAGCTCCGCCCTGCTCTCCTCCTTGACCGAGCTATCCTCCTCCTCGCCTGGACGGCTGAACCCTCTTCCTCTCCGCCGCGGCCATCTCCGCTAACCACCACCGTCACCTGCACATCGAGCCACCGATCCCCGCTCCCTGCCATTGCCATCCACCTCTCCCTCCGGCCATCTCAACCCGCCGGATCCCATCGACGAACACCCCGAGCACCGCTGCCCACCTCGTCGAACTCCTCCCTGCTCGACTCGACTCGCCGGAGTCGAGCAGCAGCCAACCCGACACCATCTCCTCCATCTCTATCAGCCTCCTCCGCCCCCTCGACCCGTGCACGACCACTGCCGCCGGGATCCTCCTAGCTCCGCCACTACACCACCATCATCTCCCTGAATCAACTCCTCTACTCCACGTTCCTCTCCTCCGCTCGAGCCACCGCCTCCATCACCCTCGGCCAGTCACCACCACACGACTCCGGCCACACCTAGACCTCCACCCTCGACCTCCTCTCTATCTCCTCCCTCCGGATATCAGCCACCCACGCCGAGCAACCCTCTCCTCCTGGACTCTGACATGGACACGGCTGAACCCTAACCCAGGACACAGTGACCGGACACGGCAGACTCGACCCGGATACGAGAAACCCCGTTCCACGAAGCCCTATTTAGGTAACCCGTTCTCTCTCCTCGTTGCTCCATTTTCCATTTCGTCAGTTGTGACGCATAGACTGTGTAACCCCCTCGATGCCCGTGCAACTCGCTCGGTGCGTCGCGTCCTGTGGCGACCGCGAACCGCGATCCAAAAAAGAAAAAACAACGCCCTGTTTTACCCCGGAACTGAGTGCGCCCCGCTAAACGGGATGACTTGGTCACGTGCGGTCTTCACCGAAACGTGCGCGCCGTTGATACAGACGTGCGAGATTTCGTAGAACTTGATTTGGATGTGCGTGCACACCGGAATCAACGCGTATCTGCCGACAACGCCCCGTATCTGCCTGTTCTGGAACACATCGTAACTTTGTGTACACACGTCGGATCGAGATAAAACTTGCACCATCGGACTCGTAGCAATACGCTGGTCCTGTGACCCAAGTTTGGTTCAATTCTGAGAACGTTGACAAAATTGCGTATCGTGGGCCCTACGGCTCCACTTGACAAGTGATTTTGTTATCGGCTCATCGGAATCTAATTCTGGAAGTTCCGTTGGGTTCATATCATCGTTCCTGACTTGTTGACACTAAGTTTGACAAATTTGGAGACCTTTGACCCTGACACGCTTTTCGGTGCAAAGTGGGCCACATGTGGACCCCACTTTGACCCGAAATTACGGTTTTGCCCCTGTGTCCAAATTGGACGAAAGGAAAGTGCTTTCTAGCTATTTTGCTTATTCTGGGAATGTTGGTGATATCTATTTCAGCATCCAGAGATATTTGTTCGGAGGCCATAGCTTCTGGTCTTGTGTATTGGACATCTGGACGTTACATTTTGCAGCTTCTTGCCAGGCAAGTATACCTTGCCATTGTACTGTTATTCATATTCCATATGTTGCATGCATCTTTTTTTCTATCTTTAGTTCATATATTTTAACTGTTATATAAAATGCGAGCGATGTTGTCGTCGCGATATATTTTTATTTATGTATTTGCATTAACCATGTTTATGAGAATACCCCATTATCATGTAGCATCATTAGGTCGATTGGCCGTGACACAGTTGTTACATGAGTGTGAGTCTCATATAAATCACGGACTGCATAACAGGTCTGGCCTCCTGTACGTGTGAGTCGTGCGTTAGGAATAACTGCTGTTAGAAACTTTGCATACTAGTAGACTTAGCAGTTATTAGAGGTCTAGGGACATAGCCTATTGTAGTACGGTGGTCCCATCCTTGTCCTTGTTTGGTTGCAGGATTGGGCTAGGATACTAAGAATAGGCTATGAACCAAATCGTGTCATGGATGTGACATGCTTAGAGCATGGGGTGGGGAGAACAACAAGTACCGTATTTGAGCTCCTTTGCACTTTTTTTTGTGCGCCCGGATTCTCCGCCGGAGATACGGGTGGTGATGACCCTTATATATACTATGTACATTGGCAGGCCTCCGCCGTTCAAAAGACGACGTGCCTTTGGGCCCCTGGATCCCCAAAAGGGAATTATGTCAAATCCTAATTTTCAGCCAGATAGCTCACTTGTGGGGAAAGTTGTCCTTAACTGCATTCACTTAGATGGTTAGGCGACCACATTAGATATTTATTTCAGTACTTTATTGGCATGTGGTTAAGTATCTTGTTATGTCCCTCTGAGGACCTGGTCCCCTGCCAGGTGTATCTGTTCTTGAGTATTCGCAGGAGCGCAGATTCGGATGGTTACGTATGTTTCGAGGATGTCTTCTCTTCGAGCCTTGATTGCTAGCTGGTATACTTATATTGTATTTATTGTGTTGTACTTTCCATTCGAGTTGGTAGTGGATTTGTTTTCATCGAACTATCATCCTTAGATACTTCTTATTGAGATCTAGTTTCATAGATACTGGTTATTTATTTATATTTGATTTTCTGTGAATGAGATTTAGATTATACCCTGTGACTTGTGACGTATGTTTTATACCACTTGTGGATTTGATATTCATATTACAGCGTACGTGTGGATTTGGTTTACATATATTGGAGTTGTCATATCCATATGGCTGGCATGCTTACGTGTCCTAATCCTACGTATTTTTGGGACTGGGGCGTGACATGTTTTTGTGGTGGCCCATGCAGGTCGAGAGTATATTATTTCGGTTACGTTACTGTACCGAGCAAGCCTGCAAATAGGATTAGAGTATAGGATCTCATCCACATTTGATTATGACTCATCTTTCTTCTAATTTGTTCTATTTTGAACAATTGTATCCTGCTTGATTCCTGTACTTCCCTAATAGTTCTTTGAGTATAGCCTTCTGCTAGAATATAGGAACCCTTGTTATTAGGATCTCATCCACATTTGATTATGACTCATCTTTCTTCTAATCTGTTCTATTTTGAACAATTGTATCCTGCTTGATTCCTGTACTTCCCTAATAGTTCTTTGAGTATAGCCTTCTGCTAGAATATAGGAACCCTTGTTATTAGGATGATAATTAAAGTAGCACACCTATTAAGAATACAACGAGAATATAGACACACCACTAAGTTTAGAATATCTAGTGAACCCTAGAATTCTTTATCTCTATAATTGGTTTACCATTACCCCCTGATGTATTATGAAGACTTGAGAGTAGTATAGACACTACTAGAGTTAGTTAGAAGTTTACCATAATGTTTGACCCTAGTATTGAGGAACCAATAGAAAACCAAAAATTTTGAATATTAGGACTGAACCTAATCTTCATAGTTAGAAAGTATTGGAGAACTGTAAACTTATATCATTGTCTTGTTATTAGTAGACAGCACCCTAAAAAGCCTAGAGGAATGTAATCAACACTTCTCCCTTGATCATACCCCGAACATAGCAACTAACACCCCACTCCCCTTAGAGAACCATGATGCTATCTAGAGCCATCTATCTTAATTTTATATATTGTTTCCCTGCGACCATAGCGCTCGCTATTTTGCGACGACTAATTATGTTTCTTCTCTTCATTTTTCAACTCGTGCTATCTGACACTTCGGATAATAGGCCAAGTAATTTTATTCTTTGTTAAGGGCTCATAGTTTGCTAGGATTATAGTTATAGCCTTGAATGTGAAAATTTTTGTGCTTGGTAGTTAGAACTTGATAAGTTTAAGTTGTTTTGTAGATTGTAACCAATGATTAACCCTTAGTTTTTAAATCACGTAATTTGTACCCTCACCTCGATACAAGCGAGATCCCTTTTCCCCTTAAACGGCCAGTAACTCTTCTATCCTTACTATTGACACTTGTTCTATAAGCACTATGACTAAGATGTAAGATGACCATGACCTATGTAATAGAAGAGGATACCCCAATAAAGTACCAAGACCCCTTCTCATAGACCTTAACAGGAGCTTTTACGGTATCCTTAAGACAATACAATAGTAGTTAAATTATTTTAAGTTGGGTAATATGCCTCGCCACCTAGTATCACATAGTCCTCTTAACCCATTGGTGAAGTATAACCAAATGACATCGACTTTAGACTTGCATAAGAAGATAACATTTAGACTATAGAAATGGAAGGCCCTATCCCTATTAGTCGACTAGCGACTTAGACAAAGAGATTGTATGATAACTGTAGAGATTATAGAGTCTTTTATTATTATTGCTTATGTTGTTTTTGCTTTTGCGAACTTGAATTATTTTGTAACTTCTCTCATCATAATCCAGCGTTATATTTTCTGTGCTACCTCGAATTATGCTGCTATTATAGCCTAGTTTTTGCAAGCTTATTCTTTATCGAGCTTGTTCATGACATATGTATTATTGGGTATACACACTAATACATTTCAGAATCAGTCTACTACGGTCTGATCAACCATAGTGCGCTTGGTTCGCCCTTCGCATACCTACTTTACGTGGATCGAGATATATAGTGATTAGTAGACGAATGTACTTACCCCCTAGATATGTCTGAGCTTATTGTATCTGTTACATAACTGTACTGATACGAGCATGTAAATAGGAATTACCAAAATAGGACTTCAATCCACAACTGCCTTGACAATTCCTATTTGAATTCTTTAAACGCCTTGATCCCGATACTTCTATTCTATTATCTCGCCCTTGAACTCTTTATTATTGATCTCCGTCTTCCCTTATTTCGGAAAGACGAAACCTCGTGCTTGGTATAAGTTTAATACACAGAGAGTACTAGATATACCCCATAGGCCGATCACATACTTGAGGATTATTCTTTCATAATTAAGGACATATCATATGTGATATGATCGGCGTTGAAGTTTCGAGGATTGAATGACATGAGTAAATATATTAAGGAATATTTTCTTAAGGTATATAGCCTTATGTGATAGATGGGTAAATTTTAAGTTGGGTAGCAGTGCATTGTCAACTCGAGAGGAATTTCTTTTAGATTGTGATCGAGTAAGATTAGATTGGGAGAGGTTCAAGCCATTTTAATTTTGAGAATTTTAGAAGAATGACTAAGATGATGAGGATTCACGAATTTTAAAAATCTTGATATTGAGGACCCAATATTTATACCTTAAGTACATAATTTAAATTTTTAAGTATTGAAGGTAAAATCATTCATTTGAATTTGAAGGATAAATATAGAATTTCAGACTTGAACATTGGTGGACTGCATTTAAATTATTTTTTAATTTGATGATTTAAATTAAGAATTAAAATTTGATGGTTGGACTACCTATTTGAAATATTGAGGATATAAATTGAATTAAAAAAATTGAAGAGTACGGAATTCACAAGTTGAGGATAGAAATAATAATCGATTATAATTTTCTAGAGAAAATTTTTAACAGTTGAAGATTGCGACGTAAATTCTAATTTGGGATGTCATACGGATTTGAATTAGATTGGATGTGGATTATTAAACTAAAAATGGAGAAGACAACGCGATGTGTTGACGTTCGATTTAAACAATGGTTCAATTTGAGAGGGATTTTGATGAATTTGAATAAGTTAAATTTCAGAGGAGATTGCGATTTAACTAGCCTTATGCACGCAAGTGAAGGAGTTAAACCAATTATGCCTTATTTTAATTTCGAGGACGAAATTATTTCTAAGTTGGGTAGATTGTAAACTCCCTCCCCCGAAATTAGGTTTACTTGGCTTATATAGGGGAATTATGGCTAGTTAGAACCCAATTAGAATTTAGAACACGGCATTTAATTTAATTGTATATTATTTTATCTCGTAGCGCACCATACCGATGTTTCGTTAATTGGAGCACTACGTTAGCCATTGCCTATCTGCAAAGTTCACAACCTTGTCCTAGACGCGCCCGCCTACCCTTTTGACCCTTGTGTGAATTATAATCATGCTTTCTGGTGCGACATTTTAGTCGCATAATAAACGTCGCGAATATATTTCTTAAATTCTAAATAAATCATATCCTTGTACCCATGTGCGTCCCAATCGAAATCGAAAACACAATCTTGACCGTTTTGTACGACCTGAATTTTATTAATATTCTACTTTGAGTCCTCTAGGTCCAGGATGCTTGTGCCCCATCAAATTTTAGCCTCAGGTATTTCCAATTAATTCCAGAACATCGTGCGCAGTAATTTTAATGAATTAAAATCTAATTTTTGCCTTTGTGCAATTTCCCAAATTTTAGGGGCTTTTATACAAAAATGCGTTGAGCTATCCCCACCATTGGACAATACGTGAAGAAACCTACTTCTTCCTTCACGTGGATTTTTCTGTAATTTTTGGGATGTGCAACGCGCGCACATCGCCCTGTATATTAATTTACCCTTGCATTTAATTAATGTAAATTCCAGCCCTCCCAACATCCCCATGAGAGCCGAAGCCCAAGCCCAAGGAGCATTGACCCATCCCAAATCCTAGGTCAAACCCAAGCCCAAATTTCTGCATGTATAAATACATATTTTCCTAGTTTTTCTCCACAAAAATAAAAGAAAAGGAAAAATAATAAAATAATAAAATAATAAAATCCCTAACCCTAGCCGTCAGCCGCCACCCCCCTTTCCCTGACCTCCGCCTCCCTGCGGCGAGCTGACCCCCGCCGGAGCAGCTCCGCCCTGCTCTCCTCCTCAACCGAGCCATCCTCCTCCTCGCCTGGACGGCTGCCCTCTTCCTCTCCACCGCGGCCATCTCCGCTAACCACCACCGTCACCTGCACATCAAGCCACCGATCCCCGCTCCCTGCCATTGCCATCCACCTCTCCCTCCCGCCATCTCGACCCGCCGGATCCCATCGACGAACACCCCGAGCACCGCTGCCCACCTCGTCGAACTCCTCCCTGCTCGACTCGACTCGCCGGAGTCGAGCAGCAGCCAACCCGACACCATCTCCTCCATCTCTGTCAGCCTCCTCCGCCCCCTCGACCCGTGCACGACCACTACCACCGGGATCCTCCTAGCTCCTCCACCACACCACCATCATCTCCCCCTGAATCAACTCCTCTACTCCACGTTCCTCTCCTTCCCTCGAGCCACCGCCTCCATCACCCTCGGCCAGTCACCACCACACGACTCCGGCTACACCTAGACCTCCACCCTCGACCTCCTCTCTATCTCCTCCCTCTGGATGTCACCCACCCACGCCGAGCAACCCTCTCCGCCTAGACTCTGACACGGACACGGCTGAACCCTAACCCAGGACACAGTGACCGGACACGGCAGACTCGACCCGAACACGAGAAACCCCGTTCCATGAAGCCCTATTCAGGTAACCCGTTCTCTCTCCTCGTTGCTCCATTTTCTGTTCCGTCAGTTGTGATGCGTAGACTGTGTAACCCTCTCGATGCCCGTGCAACTCGCTCGGTGCATCGCGTCCTGTGGCGATCGCGAACCGCGATCCAAAAACAGGAAAAATAATGCCCTATTTTACCCCAGAACTGAGTGCGCCCCGCTAAAAGGGATGACTTGGTCACGTGCGGTCTTAACCAAAATGTGCGCGCCATTGATACGGACGTGCGGGATTTTGCAGAAGTTGATTTGGATGTGCGTGCACACCGGAATCAACGCGTATCCGCCGACAACGCCCCGTATCCGCCTGTTTTGGAACACGTCGTAACTTTGTGTACACACGTCGGATCGAGACAAAACTTGTGCCATCGGACTCATAGCAATACGCTGGTCCTGTGACCCAAGTTTGGTTTGATTCTGAGAACGTTGACAAAATCGCGTATCGTGGGCCCCACTGCTCTACTTGATAGGCGATTTTGTGATCGGCTTATCGGAATCCAATTCTGGAAGTTCCGTTGGGTTCGTATCATCGTTACTGACTTGTTGACACTAAGTTTGACAAATTTGGAGACCTTTGACCTTGACACACTTTTCGGTGCAAAGTGGGCCACACGTGGACCCCACTTTGACCTGAAATTATGATTTTGCCCCTGTATCCAAATTGGACGAAAGGGAAGTAATTTCTAGCTATTTTGCTTATTCTGGAAATATTGGTGATATCTATTTCAGCATCCGGAGACATTTGTTCTGAGGCCATAGCTTCTGGTCCTGTGTATTGGACATCTGGACGTTATATTTTGCAGTTTCTTGCCAGGCAAGTATACCTTGCAATTGTACTGTTATTCATATTCCATATGTTGCATGCATCTTTATTTTCTGTCTTTAGTTCATATATTTTAACTGTTATATAAAATGCGCGCGACGGTGTCGTCGCGATATATTTTTATTTATGTATTTACATTGACCATGTTTATGAGACTACCCATTATCATGTAGCATCATTAGGTCCATTGGCCGTGACACAGTTGTTACATGAGTCTGAGTCTCATATAGATCACGGACTGCATAACAGGTCTGGCCTCCTGTACGTGTGGGCCGTGCGTTAGGAATAACTGCTGTTAGAAACTTTGCATGCTAGTAGACTTAGCAATTATTAGAGGTCTAGGGACATAGCCTATTGTAGTACGGTGGTCCCATCCTTGTCCTTGTTTGGTTGCCGGATTGGGCTAGGGTACTAAGAATAGGCTATGAACTAAATCGTGTCATGGATGTGACATGCTTAGAGCATGGGGTGGGAAGAACAACAAGTACCGCATTTGAGCTCCTTTGCACTTTTTTCTGTGCGCCCGGATTCTCCGCCGAAGATACGGGTGGTGATGACCCTTATATATATTATGTATATTGGCGGGCCTCCGCCATTCAAAAGACGACGTGCCTTTGAGCCCCTGGATCCCCAAAAGGGAATCATGCCAAATCCCAGTTTTCAGCCAGATAGCTCACTTATGGGGAAAGTTGTCCTTAACTGCATTCACTTAGATGGTTAGGCGACCCCATTGGATATTTATTTCAGTACTTTATTGGCATATGGTTAAGTATCTTGTTATGTCCCTCTGAGGAACTAGTCCCCTGCCAAGTGTATCTGTTCTTGAGTATTCGCAGTAGCGCAGATTCGGATGGTTACGTATGTTTCGAGGATGCCTTCTTTTCGAGCCGTGATTGCTAGCTGGTATACTTATATTGTATTTATTGTGTTGTACTTTCCATTCGAGTTGGTAGTGGATTTGTTTCCATCCAACTATCATCCTTAGATACTTTTTTTTGAGATCTAGTTTCATAGATACTGGTTATTTATTTATATTTGATTTTCTGTGGATGAGATTTAGATTATACCCTCTGACTTGTGACGTATGTTTTATACCACTTGTGGATTTGATATTCATATTACAGCGTACGTGTGGATTTGGTTTCCATATATTGGAGTTGCCATATCCATACGGCTGGCATGCTTATGTGTCCTAGTCCTACGTATTTTTGGGACTGGGGCGTGACACTATCTATCTATCTATCTATCTACATATCTATCTAACTACCTATTTATCTAGTATCTATCTATCTAACTATCTAGTTATCTATATATCTATCTATCTAGTTAACTATTTATCTAATCTATTTATCTATATCTATCTATCCATAAATTAACCTATCCCTCGCTACTAGCTACCTCGCTGCTTATCCTGCTGCTGCTGCTGCTTGCTGAGACTACTGCTGCTGCTGCTTGCTGAGACTGCTGCTGCTTGCTGAGACTGCTGCTGCTGCTGCTTTGCTGCATTTGCTGCTGCTGCTTGCTTTACTGCTGCTGCTGCCTTGCCTGGCAGCAAACTGCTGCTGCTGCAGCTGCTGTGCATAGCACAGCAGCCCCACTGCGCTGCTGCCTCCCCACACACCCACGAGCATGCACACAAACACAATCACACACACACGTATATACATATATATATAACTCTATATATATATATATACATACACACACTAACATATATATACACACACATATACACACACATTCACATACAAACACACAACACACACACACTTAAAAATATACGCACATATCTATATATATATATATAAACACACCTATTTATATATATATGCACACACACACAGATATATATATATATACACACACACTCACACTAATACACATACACAAGCACAAATATAGGTATACACACATATATATAGACATACAAACACATATACAGATATATATATATATATATATATATATATATATATATATATATATATATATATATATATTTATATATATATTTAGACACATATACACCTATACACAAAACACAACACAACATACAACAACGCACACAACGTCCACCAACGCGCGCCCAACGACCCCTACGCACACTAACACCTATAAATATATAAAATATAACCCGAGAACTCTAGCACACACTCTCCGATGCTAACCCAACGCGCGCACAATCCCGAAACTAGGAAACCAAATCGAAATGGCCGTTCGGTCATTTCGACGAACACGCGGTGTGCGGTTCGGAAAACCTCCTGAAACGCACACCAAACCAACTCGGAATCGGCCCAAAATTTACCCACGAGTTCTAAATGATACCTAGATCTTAGAAAAAATGCTACCCCGTCGATTCTAGGCCCGTGGCAAAAATGCGCACGCACTTAGAATCGGCGACGACAAAAACCCTAAATTCGTCCGAAATGCCCATTTCTCCGCGACACGACTTCCCGTGTCCGAACGGAGACACGCACTCACCCTTAAGACACCCGAAAATGTCTACCTAGGTCCGTCTAACCTAGGGCATCACCCAAAATTGGGCCAATTTTAGATTTCACCCGAAATTGACACAAAACCTAGTGTCAAAGTCTCTAAATTCAACCAAACTAGTTCCAACTTTCTCCCACGGGTAGGCTTAGGGTCTAGGAAGGTTCTAAACCACTAATTACACTACATAAGAGTAATTAGCAAGGGAAAAGTTAGGTTTTACCTCTTGGGAGTTGGAATCCCAAGGCCAAAGTCTCCAATCCACTTGAAATTATCTCCCTCAAGCTCCAAGCCTCCACACCAAGTCTAGGCTCTAAACACCTAGGTTGGGGAAAAATATAGGGTTAGGGTTTACAACCATGGAGAATAGAAGAAGAAAGAAGAGAAATAGGGCACTTACTTGGAGTGGGAAGAAGAAAGGAAGAAGAAAGAAGTAGTGGAGAAGAAGAAGAAGTGAAGATGAAGAAGGGGCTGATGTGTGTGCTGGTTGGTCGGGTCTGGGGGCTGTGGGAGGCTGGCCACACAAAATATAGGTTTCCAAAGTCTCCAAATATCCAAAATGCCCTCCTCCCATTTGGTTTGGATTTCGGGTTTCAAAAGCACTCAAACTAACTCCAAATCTCTCCAACTAACCCACTAAAAATATAATAAATATTCTAAACCCAAAAATAGGTCTCACAAGGGTGTGGGTTGGGTCGAACATGGGTCCACTAGGGTCTGACATGGGTCCAGGCTAGCCAAAATCCTAAAACAATCAAATAAAAATAATACAATCACTAATTAAATATAAATATAATTAATTAAATACAATACACAATTTATCAAATAAAAATAAAAAAAATAACACTATTTTCTAGAATTGGGCAGTGACAAGCCTACCCTCCTTAAAATAATTTCGTCCTCGAAATTAAAAGACGAAACTAGGACAGGAATGCAAGGAAAGAACCATACCTCAGGGCTCGAAAAGATAAGGGTATCGCTCGCGCATTTCATCATCCCTCTCCCAGGTCGACTCACCTGGAGAGTGATGCCTCCACGCGACGCGAATCAAGGGAATAGTCTGGTTCCTCAACACCTTCTCCCGTCGATCCAGAATCTTCACCGGCTGCTCTGGATAGCTAAGAGTAGGGCCCACCATGATCTACGAGTGATCCAATACGTGACTGGGATCCGCCACGTACCGTCTCAACTGCGACACGTGGAACACATCATGAACTTCCTCTAGCGTAGGTGGCAACTCGAGCCTATACGCCACGGCGCCGACCCTCTCAAGGATACGGAAGGGTCCGACGAAACGTGGGCTAAGCTTCTCGCCTCCACCGAAGCGAATAGTGCCCCGCGTTAGAGAAATCTTCAGGAACACCATATCTCCAACCTAGCACAAACAAGGTCTCTGCACTTAGTCTAAAACAAGCAAACACAAGAACAAAATCTAGATTCTAAGCTATACCTCGAACTCCAGAGGTCTCCGGTGGCTATCGGTCCAATGCCGCTGTCTGTCCTGCGCCACCCGAAGTCTATCTCTAATGAGCTTGACCTTCTCCGCTGCATCAACCACCATCTCCGGGCCAAGCAAAGCTCTCTCGCCTACATCATCCCATGATAACGGAGTACGACACCTCTGTCCATACAACGCCTCAAAAGGTGACATCTCAATACTGGCTTGGTAGCTGTTGTAAGCAAACTCAACCAAGTGCAAGTGATCCTCCCAAGAGCCTCTGAAATCCAAAACACAAGTGCGAAGCATGTCCTCAAGTGTCTGAATGGTCCTCTCTGACTGACCATCTATCTGTGGGTGATATGCACTACTAAACTTGAGCTAGGTGCCCTAGCTAGCTTGCAGACTCCTCCAAAAATACGAAATAAAGCCACTGTCCCGATCTGATACTATACTCACAGGAACTCCATACAGTCTGACTATCTGGCGCACATACATCTCTGCTAGTCTCTCTGTAGACGTACCCACTTTGAATGGTAGAAAGTGGGCCGATTTGGTCAACTTGTCCACGATGACCCAAATCGCATCCTTCCCGCCTGGAGAACAGGGAAGTCCAGAAACAAAATCCATGGTCACATGCTCCCATTTCCACTCCGGAATGGGTAACGGCTGGAGCAAACCTTCTGGCCTCTGCCTCTCCGCCTTCACCAGCTGGCACACTAAGCATCGGGATACGAAACGTGCTACCTTCCGCTTCATCCCGTACCACCATACATGCTCTCTCAGATCTCTATACATCTTGTTGGCACCTGAATGCATAGAATACTAGGATCGATGCGCCTCCTGAAGAACCTCCTCGCGCAACGACCCACTCGGCACACACAACCTGGTACCGTGCCGCAAAGAGCCATCATCAGCAATGGTGAAGTCATCGGATAATCCAATCTGAACCTGTGCCCTGATGCTCCTCATGGACTCATCCTCAAACTGTGTAGCCCTGATCCGGTCTACCAACTCTAACTGAATCTGCAATCCCCACATCTGCTTCTCAACTCCAGGCACTATCACCTCAATGCCCAAGCTCTCTAGATCTGCCAGAAGATAACGATCTGTAGTCAGGCACATAGCTACAGGATACCTGCTCAACGCATCCGCAACTACATTTGCCTTCCCTGGATGGTACTGCAACAATATGTCGAAGTCTTTCATCAACTCCAACAATCGCTTTTGCCTCATGTTCAGCTCTTTTTGGGAAAACACATACTTCAAGCTCTTGTGGTCTGTAAAGATCTCCACATGCCCTCCATATAAATAGTATTTTCACAACTTCAGAGCAAAGATGACCGCTGCCAACTCCAAATCATGGGTAGGGTAGTTCTTCTCATGAGGACGTAATTGCCTAGAAGCATAGGCAATCACCCTCCCATTCTGCTGCAACACACAACCCAGTCCCTTCCCCGATGCATCACTATAGATAGTGAATCCTCCAGAACCTGATGGCAACGTCAACACTGGAGCTGTCGTCAACCTCCTCTTCAACTCATTAAAGGTGATCTGGCACTCCTCTGACCAAACAAACTCTACGTCCTTCCGAGTCAGCCTGGACAACGGCTCTGCAATCCGGGAAAAATCCTGAACAAATCTCCTGTAGTAACCTGCCAGTCCCAGGAAACTCCTGACCTCGGCTACTGAACTCGAAGCACTCCATGCCTCAAATGCCATGATCTTTCTCGGATCCACCGAGATCCCCTCTCCAGTCACCACATGACCAAGGAATTCAACCTTGTCAAGGAAGAACTCACACTTCGAAAGCTTTCCATAAAACTTATCCTTCCTGAGAGTCTCCAACACTATCCTCAGATGCTCCTCATGCTCCTCTGGGGTCTTCGAATACACCAAGATATCATCTATAAACACCACCACAAACCTGTCCAGATGCTGATGGAATACCTTGTTCATCAGATTCATGAACACTGTCGGGGCATTAGTCAACCCAAACGACATTACCATGAACTCATACTATCCATATCTGGTCCGAAAAGCTGTCTTCAGAATATCCTCCTTTCTGACCTTCACCTGGTGGTAGCCTGTCCTCAGATCAATCCTGGAAAACACCCTCGCTCCGCTCAACTGGTCAAAAAGATCATCAATACGCGGTAGCGGATACTTGTTCTTGATTGTGAGGTTGTTCAGAGCCCTGTAGTCAATACACATCCGTATCGACCCATCCTTCTTTGGCATAAAAAGTACCGGAGCACCCCACGGGGAAGAACTAGATCTGATAAATCCCTTGTCCTGAAGCTCATCCACCTGCTTCTTCAACTCTATCAGCTCACTGTTGCTGACTCTATAGACGTGCTGGGATATCGGCTCCGCGCCTGGCACCAAGTCTATAGAGAACTCCACATCTCTGTCCGGAGGTAACCCTGGCAACTCCTCCGGAAAGACATCCATATACTCCTCTATCAGTGGATGTAGCAACCTCGACTCTTCCACCAGGGCTCCGCAGAAGACTCCCTCGCTCTACTCCGCTGCTCTTCTGGCAAACTGAAACTCTGGCTCACCCGGCGGACTAAACAACACTCTGTCTCCACGACAATCTATACTAGCATAATGCGTACTCAACCAATCCATCCCAAGTACAATATCGTAGCTCGGAAGTGGCATTACGAGTAGGCACACACTCAACTTCCGGCCTCCCAAGGTAACTCTCTGGTCTCTGCAGACATCACTGACTAGGATGATACCACCCCGGTCGTGATATTGCAGAGTCTAGCTAAAGGTTCAGCAACAAGATGGTGTCTAACAACAAAAGATACAGACACAAAGCTATGGGAAGCCCCGGAATCAAATAAAGCAAGTGCTGGAATGGAATCAAGAAGAACATAACCTGAGATAACATCACCAATGGTGCAAGATACGATATCGTCAAAGAAGGACAGTAATATTGCAAAAGAAAACAATTTCAGAAAAATTAAGATAGCAAAAGGAATCAGGAAGGGTCCTAGTTGTGATTGAGCACACTCTCTCTCAGCCTATATCATATATCCTATTACAGGTAAACCTAAAAACTAGACCTGCATGGGCCACCACCAAAAACGTGTCATGACCCGCATCCAAAAATTCGGGCATGAGCCATGGGTACGTCCAGCCTACGTCGCAGAATCGGCGGTAGAACGCTGTAAGGTCCGTTCTAGGTCAACAATCTATCTATATAACTCACAAAAATTTGTCAATATCCTCTCCAAAAGGAGGGCAACCACGCAATATATATATATGAATAATCCTCTCCAAAAGAAGGGCAACCATGCAATATATATAATCTCTCAATCATAAAAATCTAGGGGAAGAGTAAAAGCACGATATGATAGCAATAAAGAAACAGAACCAAAGAGAGCAAGACAATATCCAAAATATATAGTCCAAGGGCCATAATATCTACAACATCTCACAGCAACAAAATAATAAGTACAATCATCCAAAATATAATCAACTGGGAACATCCCAGGAAACCCACCTAGCTAACTAGGGCGCTAAAGGCGTCTCCTCGTAGGGCTCCTCCTCAGTCTCGGGGTCACAGCACTCGTCAACGCCCGGCCCGTAAAACGTCGGGCAATAATCCTCAGGATCCTCTGGAAAAAATATGTCCAGTCAGGACTGGAGCGAAGTACATAACTCTGAAAGCAACTCCAAATACATGGTAAGGTGTATATGACGAGCAATAGAAAAGTATACAAGATGCACAGGAAATAAATACATGCTGGAGCAGAATAAGTAGCTGCAATATAAACTGTGAGAACAATACAAGTAGTGGAAAAGCAACTGCATGTGAGGAAAACATGAATACTAGCTAAGTGCCTAGAGCACATAGTTCGTTATGTGGTTGGCTTAGATTGCACATGAAAAATACTACGATAACTCCGTTATGCGTGAGTTGCATAACCGACATACACATGAATACTGTTTGGCTTTGATCACATAACCAACTCCTACTCCCCTCCCCCACTAATACTCTTGGATCCAACCACAACACACTACGTACATGATAATAGCTCGCACACACGAAGGCGAGAGCACAAGAAGCACATGATAGCACAAGAGAATCAATACCCAAAGCACATGATGAAATACACGTGATAGAGTACCCGCTGAACACGGTAAGGGGGATAGCATCTCATGATGGGATCCACTAGTACCAGCTCATGTAACAATGTGTCAGAAATCAAGTATTATAGTTCTAGAACCGGTGATATAAACGCTATCATAAAATGAAAACTATAAGAGGTAGGTACTCGCCTGATGTCCTGAGCAACTGATGAGGATCGAGATCCGGACCGGTATCGTAAGAACCTATTGCGAAAATCAAGATTAAACAGGGTTCTAAGGAGTTAAACTGATATAAAATAATTACAAACAGGCTTCTAGGGATATTCTAGGTCGAACAGGTCGAACGGTCAAACCGGTGAAATTCGGATCAAAAAGTCAACCCGGAGTCCAAAAAGTCAACTCTAGGTCAAAACTAAGTCAAATGTTGACTTTTACGGTCAACGGGGACAATTATGGTCAAACTAGGGTGCCTCTGAAATTCTAGGTCAAACTGAGCTCATTAAGCTAGAAAACTCTCAAACTCGCCTCCTCGAGATACCGGGATACCCTCGGTATCCGATACCTCGATCTAGGCCACGCACCCCGCCTAAACCCGCTAAAACCTATGCTAGCACGCGTAATTATATACACATATACATATAAAAATCACTCCAATACTATTCCTAGGCTATTGCTCAAATACCCCGCTTGAAACTCAATACCTTGGATATCTCAAGGTATTGAGATACCTCTGTATCTCAAGGTATTGAGATACCGCTCTAATACCCCTCTAACTAGCAATCTAGTTAGCTAACTAAGTATGTAAACATATACCTAGTTACTAATCTAGGCTAGAATATATATATATATATATATATATACATACACATACCTACGTATCTATATATATACCTATTCACACATATACCCATATATATATACCCATATATACCCAACTCATATATATATATATATATATATATATATATATATATATATATATATATATATATATATATATATATATATATATATATATATATTATATATATATATATATAGTATCTATACATATATATATAGCTATATGTATATAGATATTTATACACTTAGATAGATATAACTATCTATCTATCTATTACCTATCTATCTATCTATGTATCTATCTAACTACCTATTTATCTAGTATCTATCTATCTAACTATCTAGTTATCTATCTATCTAGTTAACTATTTATCTAATCTATTTATCTATATCAATCTATCCATAAGTCAACCTATCCCTCGCTAGTAGCTACCTCGCTGCTTATCCTGCTGCTGCTGCTGCTTGCTGAGACTGCTGCTGCTGCTGCTTGTTGAGACTGCTGCTGCTGCTGCTTTGCTGCATTTGCTGCGGCTGCTTGCTTTACTGCGGCTGCTGCTGCCTTGCCTGGCAGCAAGCTGGTGGTGCTACAGCTGCTGTGCACAGCACAGCAGCCCCGCTGCGCTGCTGCCTCCCCACACACCCACGAGCACGCACACAAACACAATCACACACACAGACACACACACACGTATATATATATATATATATATATATATATATATTATATATATATATATATATATATATATATATATATATTATATATATAACTCTATATATATATACACACACACACACTAACATAATATATATACACACACACATTCACATACAAACACACAACACACACACACTTAAAAATATACGCACATATCTATATATATATATATATAAACACACCTATTTATATATATATGAACACACACACAGATATATATATATATATATATATATATATATTATATATATATATATACATATACATAAAACACACACACTCAAATATATATATACACACTCACACTAATACACATACACAAGCACAAATATAGGTATACACACATATATATAGACATACAAACACACACATATATATATATATATTATATATATATATATATATATATATATATATATAGACACATATACACCTATATACAAAACACAACACAACACAACAACGCACACAACGCCCACAAACGCGCGCCCAACGACCCCCTACGCACACTAACACCTATAAATATATAAAATATAACCCGAGAACTCTAGCACACACTCTCCGATGCTAACCCAACGCGCGCACAAGCCCGAAACTAGGAAACCAAGTCGAAATGGCCGTTCGGTCATTTCGAACGAACACGCGGTGTGCGGTTCAGAAAACCTCCTGAAACGCACACCAAACCAACTCGGAATCGGCCCAAAATTTATCAACGGGTTCTAAACGATGCCTAGATCCTAGAAAAAATACTACCCCGTCGATTCTAGGCCCGTGGCAAAAATGCGCACGCACTTAGAATCGGCGACGACGAAAACCCCAAATTAGCCCGAAACGCCCGTTTTTCCGCGACACGAGTTTTCCGTGTCCGAACGGAGACACGCACTCACCCTCAAGACACCCGACAATGTCTACCTAGGTCCGTCTAACCTAGGGCATCAACCCAAAATTGGGCCAATTTTGGATTCCACCCGAAATTAACACAAAACCTAGTGTCAAAGTCTCTAAACTCAACCAAACTAGTTCCAACTTCCTCCCACGGGTAGGCTTAGGATCGAGAAAGGTTCTAAACTACTAATTACACTACATAAGAGTAATTAGCAAGGGGAAAGTTAGAGTTTATCTCTTGGGAGTTGGAATCCCAAGGCCAAAGTCTCCAATCCACTTGAAATTACCTCCCTCAAGCTCCAAAGCCTCCAAATCTAGCTCCTCCACACCAAGTCTAGGCTCTAAATACCTAGGTTGGAGAAAAATATAGGGTTAGGATTTACAACCATGGAGAATAGAAGAAGAAATAAGAGAAATAGGGCACTTACTTGGAGTGGGAATAAGAAAGGAAGAAGAAAGAAGTAGTGGAGAAGAAGAAGAAGTGAAGAAGAAGTGAAGATAAAGAAGGGGCTGCTGTGTGTGCTGGTTGGTCGGGTCTGAGGGCTATGGGAAGGCCGGCCACACACAAATATAGAGTTTCCAAAGTCTCCAAATGTCCAAAATGCCCTCCTCCCACTTGGTTTTGGTTTCGGGTTCCAAATGCACTCAAACTAACTCCAAATCTCCAACTAACCCACTAAAAATATAATAAATATTCTAAACCCAAAAATAGGTCTCACAAGGGTGTGGGTTGGTCGGACATGGGTCCACTAGGGTCTGACATGGGTCCAGGCTAGCCAAAACCCTAAAACAATCAACTAAGAATAATCAGATCACAATCT